>CM062807.1:1120409633-1121009633 GCA_031772625.1 Pinus tabuliformis | reverse complement strand
GATAATGACATGGTTCTGACCTAGTGGGTACATTTTCGAGGTCAATCTCTAGGAACTTTCACCCGCACAGCAATCTTCACAAAATGAGTTATTGTTTTAGTGCTCCTGCTCCTACAAATGTTTATAATTTGTTCCTATAATTTATTCAATGGTCAAATATGATTGAATCTAACACCAATGTCTTGAATACACTTGTTGTTGATCAATGTTTCACACTATTTTGCCAACCACTGCACCTTTGTCCTCGAGGAAGTCTCAGTGTCCTATCATTGTTTTATCTCATGAGTCATTGTGAGGATGAGTTCTATTCTAGGATTAGGGTGCGAAACTCATGTCTATACCAACTTTATTGATATGTTGTGAATTATTTAGCCTCATGGTTTGTAACTATGTCCCAATCCTGCACCTGATCCAACGTTTAGACACCACACGATGACTCTCTTCCCTTGATCTGGAGTTGGGTGATACGTCGTTCTGGTTGTTGGATTCCACCACATGATTCCTCCATCAAATTCAGTGGCCTTATGGCCCTTACAATGTTCTTCACCTTTGTGCCTTCCTTGAACCAGACCAAGCTCAATATTCTACCAAAGGCACATATCATATCAAAATATGCTTTATATGTGATGGGTTTGGGCCTTCGATCTTTCAAAGTGATTAATAAAATCTCAATCCAGATGAGATAAACCATGTCAAGAAGTCCAAAGACCAATTCCCTTGAACCCAACAAACATCAACGCTAAGAAAAAAACTCCAAAATAAATAAATAAATGTTTCTGTTTTTTTTTTAATTGCAAAAACATCTACCCCAATATAGATCAAGATTTGTTCATGGCAGTAGGAAAAATTCCAAAAGAGACCAATTAGGGTTATATTAAATACCATCGAAGATGGAAATGCCCTCAAGGGTGAGAATAAATCCCATAAATGTTGTCTACATAAAATCATGAGGCTGGAAGGATGCACAAATTTGATACCATTGTAAGATCCCAAGGATATTTTTTTTTAAGAGATCTAGCACACTTTAGTGTTCTGATTAAAGTAAATTTTTAACAAGAACACAAAAGGGATCTTAATACACTACCATTTTATTTAATTAACAATTACAAATAATACATGCCAGAATGATTAACATAGAAAACCTTTCCATTGTTATGCAAGGCTTCCCATCAATAAACTTGACCAACTTAACTCTAACGCACACTTGTGGACCTAATGGATCCTCTTAACAGAAGGCTCTATGGTATTTTCATCGTGGGATCAAACTAGAACTTGCCAAGACGAGTCCTCAACAAAACATAATAAGATTGATAAACTCTGGATGATCCCAATGCTCGGATCCTATCCCTTTTTATTGGTTCGATGGAATTTTTAGATGCCTTTATTTTATTATTTCTCTCAAGAAATGAAGGCAAATACTAGAGGCGAATACCATGGGTAAATTATGTCCATGTTGACCATATCAAGAAAAGGGAATATTACAGAGGTACCATGAAATGAGATGAGATGACCCAAAGCTTCAAAGTTGCATTCACTTTCGCAGTTGAAGACAAAGAATTGGATCACGTGGTTAACACATTAAATCTTATAATATTTTTGTTCCAAAGATAGTTTGTACAAAGGATTATGCCATTGTGTCATGTTCATCATCATTCACAATAGGTGCAGAGAGTTCATGAAGTGTTACAATGTCACAGAAGATGTTGAGGGTGATGAGGATCAAAGAGATCTCAACATTTTAGAGATCAAATGAGAATGCATTGTATCTGGGCCTAAGCTAAGAGTGGAGGAGTACACTAAGTTAATCAAAATGAAGAAAGTAAATATTGGTAGCAAGGGAAATTCAAAGATGGGTTTGATCGTCAAGGACTACTTGGATAATGAGACGATAGAGAAGATAGTTGATTTACTAAGGAAATATCAAGATTTGTTCCCCAATACTTTTGCTGAGATGAAAGGAATCATGGGAAATTTTGGGGAGATGTGTATTCCTCTCAAGTCAGATGTTAGACTGGGTAAATAGATACCATACTGGCATAATATGTTATATAAGAAGAAATTAAAGAACAAATTTGACATAATTGTTAAAGCTAGGATTGTTGAGCTAGTGGAGGAGTTATAATGGATAAACCCCATGGTTGTTGAGAACAAGAAAATGGGGAATATCAAAATCAAAGTCAACTTAAGAAATCTAAACGATGCTTATGTGCATGAGTCATTTACCATCCCATTTATAGATAAGTATTGATACTGTTGGGGGTTCAAGAAACCTACTCTTTTACTGATGGGCTCTCATGGTATCATCATATCCAAATTACTAAAGAGGGCTAACGAAATACTACATTTGCAACATATTGGAGTTCTTGCTTCCAATATATGGTAATGTCATTTGGCTTGAAGAATACACATGTCATTTCTTTTAGAATTATTTTTGTAGAATTTAAGGAGTTTATTCATAAGTTTTTAGAGGTCCACCTATATGGGTGGATAATTTTCAGCATATTCTAGAACCACATAGAGGTATTGCGAATAATGTTAGGCATGTGTCGATAGTTGTAGACTACCTTTAATCTCAAATGTATCTTCTTCTCCCAATTTGGTATCCTATTGGGCCACATTATATGCAAGAAAGTGTTATTGGTGGATACTGCCAAGATTGAAATTATAGTGGATCTATCTCTACCAACTTCAACCCGAAAACTACGGGCTATGTTAGGTCATACTCGTGACTATTAGAAGTTTGTAAAGGAGTATGCTCAAATAACTTCCACCATGGAGCGCTTGAAGAAAGAGGTAACTTTTAAATGGTAGAGGAATGTTTGTATTCCCAAGACACATTGAAGGAGAAGTTCGCTAGCATACCTATTTTGATCTTCCCTGACTAGAGAAATGAGTTTCATGAGCACATATGCTTTGTTGCTCGCTCCAGGTGTCGTGTCAGCACAAGCAGGGGAGGGATATTTGGACGAGTCGATTGAATATGCAAGTAGAAAAATATCAACAACATAAACTTTGAAACAAGAACTAATACTGTTACTGTTTCATAGAGATAGCAAAAAATTGACCCGATTTTGAAAAGGGGCGATGGAGAACACACATATTTTTTCTAGAGCATATTTTTTGGCACTTTAAATAACTGATATGATTACCCGTTTCGTACGGGTAGTAAAAAAGTGACCCGATTTTGAAAAGTGGTGATGCAAAATACACTTCTTCTTTTTTTTGTAGCATATTTTTGACACTTTAAATGTTCTTATGTATCAAATATAAATATTTGTTTTTAATGTTAGTGATTTTCATACTGATTTTGAAAGGTGTTGATGCAGTATACCTTTTTTTTAGAGGACTTAGTTTTTACACTTTAATTTTTTTTTAAATTATGATTACTTAACGAATTTTCAAGTTGTTTTGTTTTTATTTTTTATTTTTTAATGTTGATTACTTAAAAAAACAAATATATATATCTATATATATATATATATATAGACAAAAAACAAAATAAAAAAATGTTAAAAAATAAAAATTATCTCATAAACCATAAAAGAATTTGGAAAAAACAAAAAACAAAAACATAATTTAAAAAATATATATAAAATTAAGTAAAAAAAAAACAAAACAAAAAAACATTAACAAAAACTAGGAAAAAAAAAACATAGAAAATTAACCCAAAAACTAGTAAAATTAATATTAAAATAAATAAATAAATAAATATGAAAATTTTAAAAATATATATTTCCTTTCAAATTAAAAAATAAAATTTAAAAACATTCAAAATTTTAAATAAATATGTAAAAAAAAAAAAAAAAAAAAAAAACTTTAAAACTTTTTAATTAAGCTTAATTTTTTTTTATTTAAAAACAAATAAATTAAAGATTAAATTTATTTATTATTATTATTATCATTATTAATAAAAAAAATTAACCGATTTATTTATTTATTATTTTTTTAAGAATTAAAAAAAGAAAAGAAAAGTTGTAAACATGTTTTTTTAAACAATTAATAATAATAATAATAATAATAATAATAATAAAAATTTAAACAATTTTTTTCTTATTAAAAATTTTAAAAATTAATAAAAAAGTTTCATTTTTTTAACGATTTACAAAAATAAAAATAAAAAACTGGCCCATGGCCCCTCTACTCGTCGCCCGCCTGCTGCCTGTGCTAGCGCAGCCTTGGGTGGGGAGCCTGCATTAGGTCCGCCCAGGATTGCGCCAACATAGGTGGCGGGGGGCAGAGGGGCCATGGACGGGTATTTTTTCCTCTCTTAATAAAAAAAAATTCATTAAAAAAAATTAAAATGATTTTAATATTTCTTTTAAATAATTTTTCAAATTTTAAATAAAAAAATTAAATTTGTTTAAAAGAAAAGTTTAAAATTTATTAATGATTTTATTTTTTATTAAAAATGTTAAAAAAAATTTATTTTTATTTTTTTTAAATAAAAAAAAATTAATTTAATTTAATTTTTATTTTTTTCAAATAAAAAATGTAAGTTTAAAATATATATTTTTAAATAAAATATATATATTTATTTATAAACTGTAAATGTTATTGTTGTTTTTTTGTTCTTGTTCTTGTTCTTGTTTTTTTGTTTTTTTAATATTAAATTTATTAGTTATTTTTTTGTTATTATTATTTTTTTTTAATCCAGTTTGTTTTTAAAAAAAATTTCCCCATTTTTTGTTAATGCTTTTTTTTTTTTTTACTTATATATATTTTCCAATTTCTTTTATGGTTTATGAGATAATTTTGTTTTTTAACATTTTTTTTTTGTTTCATATATATATATATGTTAAGTAATCAACTTTTTAATCTTAATTTTAGTAGCTTTTAAATTTTTTTTGGTTAATTTTTTCTTCTTTTCTTTACTCTTTTCTCTCTCTCTCTCTCTTTTCTTTTTCATTTCTTTTCCTTTTTTTTTTTCTTTTTTAATTATAGTTCGCTTTTTTTTTCATTTCCCTTTTTTTAGTTTTTTGTTAATTTTTTAAAATTTGTCTATTTTTACCTACTTAATTTTATTGTGTTTTTTTAATGTTTTTTTTTGCCATTTTTTTTAATGGTTTATAAGATAATTTATTTTTTTTAACTATTTTTTTTAATATGTCGTTTTACTATTTATTTGTTTATAATATATATATATATATATATATATATATATATATATATATATATATATATATATATATTGTAGTTATTTATTATTATTATTATTATTATTATTATTATTTTTAATGATTGAATTTTTTTGCGATGTTTGATTTTTTTTTTGTCTTTTTTTATTATTTATTTATTTATGTTTTCATTATTTTTTTTTTTTTTTAATTTTAATATTTTACGGGGTCATGATAAAATATTTTATGCTATTATTTCTAAATGTTGAAATTTCACCCTTGAAAAAAAAAAGTATTATCCAGCGTCAACACTTTTCACTTTTAACACTATTTTTAATGTTTTTATGGGGTTTTTTGACCAGAATTCCCATTTCGAGTTTATAGTTCTCGTCTCAAAGTTTACATTGTTTATCCATAGTCGAGAATAAGTACAACACTATTAATCACAAAGGATTTACCATGGTATATGCTTTGTATAAGTACTGAAATTACCTCTTGGAAAATAAATTTAAATTGTACATGAATCACTCAATGTTACAATGCCTGGTGGACAAGCCTTTGTTGGGAGGATGCATATGTAGATGATTGTTATTATTCCAAGGGTAAGATTTTGGAGTGGTTATCAAATCTGGGTGGTTGAATGGAGGCCCAGACTATCTTTCTAAAATCTCTATAGGAGAAGAGGCTCAAAGTTTCAAAGAAAAATTACCATATGCACAATTGTACAATGCTACAATGGTTGGCGACTAATATTCATAGATTGTTTAATTTCTTAGTACTAGAGTTGTGTTAGTAGAATAAAGTTTCACATAGAAGAAACAATTATTTGTCAAGGGTGCAGACTATCATTTGATTGTTGGATGGTTATACAAATTAGTGGACGATGAGTTGCTGTGAAGCTGTGTCCTACAACATGAGAACCCAATGATCCTTACCGAACCGAGGTGCATGGTGGAGTCGCGGGAGGACACTATGCAAGGAAAGCTACAAAGAAACAAAAAAAATGTGTGCAGATCTATGGTCGTCGATGTTATATATAGATGCATAGGAATTTTGCAGCAGCTCTGACATTTGTCAACGGGTCGGAAAACCATAAAGCCGAAATGATATTCCTTTAGCTCCTCAAATTATGTTACATCCTTTTGAAAAATTGGCCATAGAATTTGTCAATGCCATCAAACCACCTACTAAAATATTGGGTGCAAAGTATATCATCACTACAATGGATTATTTTACTAGATGTGTCGATGTAGCGATGTTGAAATTGTCCTGCAATTTCGATTTGAGAATGTTGTCATTGGATTTGGGTGCTTTAGAATCTTAATGAGTGACCAAGGGACACATTGTCTAAATAGCACTATTGAAGCATTAACATTGGAATTTAAAAACTATCACTCAAAGAGTATGCCTTATTATCTTTAAACTAACAATACAATATAAATTTTCAATAAAATTCTAGATAATGCAATCACTAAAGTATGCAATGCAAATAAATATAACTAGTACCTCTATAATTGAAATTTGCTTAAAACTTTAAGGCAATATACCAAAAATAAAATTAAAAAAATGATTTTCTTTTTCAAAATATTACCAAAAAAATATTAATATTATTTTATTTTATATATATATATATATATAACATTTTTTTTCTGAAATATGTTGAACTTAACCATTATAATATTTTAAATATGATTGAACCTTAACCAATCATTATAAAAATATATTTGATCTCACTCTTAGTATTTGATGTAATATGAAGTATTTTTAATCCATTTATATAAATTTATCGATTACTTTTTATTGCTAAATTGTTTTAATGAAAAGGGTAAGATATTCCTAGAAAAAAATGTTAATTTATTTTTAATGGAAACGTGTATATATATATATAAACGTGTGTATATATATGTAGAGAGAGATGGTTTAAAAATAAATATTTAATTTAATAAAAAATTAATAAATAAATTATTGTGTTTAATATATATATATATATATATATATAAAATGTGTGTTGGATTAAGATGTAACGAATTTTTTAAATACTTTTTTTATATATTCCATGATAATGATTTCATCATTGTATTTAGTTGAGGAAGAAAGGTATTAATTATTATAAGGAATAAATTTAAGTACAATTATGTGTACATGATTTGAGTATATTTTGTTATTTTTTTTTTTTTGGTATTATCTATTCTTAACAACCAGCATCCAAATCATGGTTATGAGTTGTTGTAAGAATTGAATATGTGTCACACCCTCATAACTTATACATAAAAAAAAAATTACAATGCAAGAAATGACATTTACACAAACCCATGTGTTTCAAAGGTTCCACGTTTAACTGTTGCCTTTCCCCGCATTACTTTATGTCAGCTTAATTTACATGTTAACCTTAGGTTTATTGCTTAATATACTTATGTTGCACGGTGATCATTTTCGGTGGAATGGTTTTCGTTTAAACTAACCTACCCCCACCTTAGCACCTGGCAAGCATTGAATAGGCACAGTGGTTGGTGGTCCGGCCGCTGTCTTTACCAGCGCCAAGTCATCATCCGCCTGTAAGGCTTGAGCTCACATGTTGACGGGTGGCATGGGTTGTCAGCGGGGCCATGTGACACCTCGGGCCTCCACACCTCGCTCTTCCCGCTCCAGCTTCCCGCGCAGTGTTGACGGTCAGGATCTAAGCTCCAGATCGGAGGGCTGGAGTGAGCCTAAGGGTTTAGGGTTAATACATAAACCCTCTCGCTGCATACCGAGTTCATTTGTTACACAACGTTGCGATGTCTTCGGGTTTCAGTCTTCGGCTCAGGTGCTGTTAGCCTTCCAGCTGAGACTTGTCCATCGCACTACCCAGGTAACACAATACCCTTCTGCACATTCACTGGTAATTATTCTTGTTTCCTTTTGATTTCTCGTTCAGGCTATGTATTTCTCAGAGATTTACACTGACTGTTTTCCTTGTTGGTATTGCGTGCAGGTGGCTCCGTCCAAGCTTCCTTTGGCAGCATAACCCCAATGCCTCGGCTTGTTCTGCGATTTCCCAGGTTGGTTACATTTCATGTATGTTTACTCCTGGGTGCGAGAGCTTGAAGCTCCCTTGACCCTAATGCATACCCGTCTTGTCTATTGCAGTCTGGTCCTTATGTGGTCGATTCTCTTTGCTCTCGTATTGAAAAGGTACTTCCTGAGGAAAAAACCTCACGGCTTATGAAGGTTGTCTGTTTGTTTAAGCCATGTCCGGCTACGGGGGTTAAGGTCCACCGGAATTCTTGACCGAAATCACTTACAGTGGCTTGTTAAACATTTGCTGCCCATTGAGGGGTTTTGGCGTTGATGCCTCTGTTTTTGATTATCATGGCTATGTAATGAACTGACTGTATACCCAGCTCTCGGGTTACCGGAACTATATTATACATTTTCTTACTCAGTTATGTATATATGAATGTTACTTTCCAGGCTTATAATGTCGGTATAATTCCTATCTGGTATTTGAGATTTGCCTGCTGTTGAAATCTCTCACGGAATATTTATGTTTAAACACTATCTACTGTAATATGCCGTTAACATCGTTGATAATGATTATTGTCTCTGGCTGTGACCCGTATGTCTATTTGTACCCGGACAACAGTGTTCTCTGTTTTTATATCGTTTCTTAACAACTGATAACAAGGAAAGTATTCTTACCCTCTGAGTAATCTGTGTCGTTGAATGATTTAGATAATATTTTGCTGGTTCGGGTTACGCGACAGCGTTTTAAATACTTTCTTTTCCATCAGAATAGATTGTATTTCATCTAAGTTACATGGTAGCATACACAGGTTTCTGTTGATATGGTTTCATAGGGAATGATTTCACGCCGCCGGCTCACGGCTGTGGCCATGCATACTCTAGACTGTCATACTTCCCTAATACAGTGTAGATTATATTTCCGTAACTTGTGTATTTAAAGTTACTCTGCGGGTTGTATGTATTGAGCACTGTTTAAATGGCACTAGCTTTTGTAGGGTTTCAGTATTTCCTGCGACCGCAGGGTCTACTCTCTGTTTTCTTGAGGAACATGTTAATCTTTATTATATAACAAATATTGTATCCTATCGAGGATTCGACCTCTGTCTGTCAAGCTTAACAGAGAGGGTTGCGGCCGGTTGTGTTCTTACATGGCTCGACAACTTTCCAATGCTATTTTCGCTATTTTCTTAACTGTTTCAGTTCCATAGCATCTTTCAAATTACTTTATTGCATGCGTTTTACTTACAAAGAATTACCTCTATACCTCTGTTCTTTTACTATGTATGAGGTTAATGGTCTGTATTTCTAAGGTTGACTGCCATCGGTTCTTCTATGTTATCATAAAGATAATCTGATATTTAAGTTAACTACCACTGTTCAACCTAAATTATTCGTTATGATAATAGTTAAAGAAATAAGTTCTCTGAACATGCAACATTCGTTATGCATTTAGTTGTTCTGCAGTAGAGTTTAAAAGAATAAAACACACAGCCACATACAGACTACTATAAATCCTCTGTGTATTTTCATTCTTATACACTCAGTCTTTTCAGCAGTATAAAATCGTACCTGGTTCACCAGGAATGCAAATGAGTTCTTCAGTAAATTCACCTGCATGCTAGTTCTGCTCTTCCACCCAGCCATGAGACCCATCCATCAGACGGAGTTCTCCCCCCGAGCCATCTTGCAGGCCTCTAGCCCTCAACAAGATAAGTGCACTTTGTGCCTGGTTATCTGGTCCTTACCAGACTTAACCTGTTTGTTTTTTTTTTCTGTTGTCTTTTTCCTTTTCCTTAGAAAAGATTTCTTCTGTCTGTCCCAACAGCACAGAACTTCCTCCCTACAACCACGACTTTTCCTATTTGGGAGGGCAGTTTCCCAATCAGTTATTACAACTAATCTCTTTCTTTGAAACCCACCTCCCTGAGGCTGCCAGCATTTCAAGAAAATATTTAAATTATTCAATAATGTAGTTTATCACAGTTTTGTTTCTTTTAAACATAAACAACAACTACTATATTGTCTTTTACCATAGTAAAATTCACATTTACATCTACTGGGGTCATTACATCTCCCCCTCCTGTGATTGGACATCGTCCCGATGTCTGTTTTCCTTAAACAAATTCGGGTAAGCTTCTTTTAGGAGTTCCTCATCCTCCCAAGTGGCCTCTTCAGGCCCATAATGCTGCCACTGCACCTTAGCTTGGAAAATAACCCGTTTCCGCAGCCGCACTTCTCTCCGGTCGAGAATGGTCAGTGGTTCGACCAGAACCTCGCCTTCCGGCTCGACCTGCAACAACAACAGATTTAGTTATTTCCTTGTTTAAGAATAAAGCTTATTTAGAATGACCAGATTTAATTCTTACCCGAACATTCTGCCATTGAATCACATGTTTAGGATCGTAGACGTATTGTTTTAATACGGAAACGTGAAAAACATTGTGGATCTTAATATGGCTTGGTAGAGCGAGTTGATAAGCTACTGGCCCCACTCTTGCCAGGATTTGAAAAGGTCCAAAATAGCGAGGTGCGAGCTTGGCACACCCACTCCACTGCAAGGTACTCCTTCTGGTTTGGATCCTTACAAAAACATGGTCTCCGACCTGGAATTCCTTGAACCTTCTCTTTCGGTCTGCAAAACTCTTTTGTCTGTCCTGAGCAGCCTTTAAGTTGTTACGCACCTTTTTCACCATGTCTTCCATTTCTTTGAGCATATCCGGACCAAACCTTAACCTATCCTCAGGTCCGCCCCAACTTGAGGGTGTGCGGCATTTTCGCCCATACAGAACCTCAAAGGGACTCAGCTGTGTTGACGTATGATACCCGTTATTATATGCGAATTCAACCAGGTGGAGGTATTCCTCCCATTGGGTTGGTTTCATCATAACACATGCTCTCAGCATGTCCTCCACTATCTGGTTCACCCGCTCCGTTTGACCATCGGTCTGAGGATGATAGGCTGTGCTAAAGTTCAGTTGTGTTCCCAGTTCAGCAAACAATGTCCTCCAAAAAGTCGATGTGAACTTAACATCACGATCCGAGATTATTACTTTCGGAAGTCCATGCAACTTGAACACATTTTGCATGAAAATATGAGCGATTTGCACAGCTTTATACGTGGATTGTACCGGTATGAAGTGTGCTGCCTTACTCAACTTATCCACTACCACCATAATGGAATCATTATTTTTCTTGGTTCGAGGCAACCCGGTTATAAAGTCCATGGAAATAGTTTCCCATTTCCATTCCGGAATGGGTAAGGGTTGTAGCAACCCTGCTGGATGCAAATGCTCCGCCTTAATCTATTGACATTCTAGACATCGTGCTAGATATTCAGCTACCTCCTTCTTCATTTTTGGCCAATAATATTCCTTCCGAAGTGCGGTGACCATTTTCTGGTATCCTGGATGCCCGGTGTAATGGCTGACATGAAATTCGTCTAGAATCAGTTTTCTAAGACTATCCTCATTGGGCACATACAACCTTTTATGGAAATACAGCATTCCGGCATCGTCTAGCTCGTATCCCTGTTGTATTTCCTTATCAGAAAGTTGTTGTACCTGCTGTTTAATTTGCTGATAAACAGCATCTTGATCAGCCGCTAATCTTATCTTTTCAAGTAAGGTACTCTGCCATTTACTGATCGAAATTCTGCACACACATTGCACTTTTCGACTCAATGCATCAGCTACCCGGTTCTCCTTTCCCTTCAAGTGCTTAATCTCAAAATCAAACCCGCTTAAGAAATCTGCCCAACGAGCTTGTCTCGTATTTAAGGTGGGTTGACTGAAATAATTTGTTAGACTATGATGGTCAGTCAATAGCAGAAATTTCCTTCCCAAGAGGTAATGTCGCCACATCTTTAGTGCATGAATAACAGCTGCTAATTCCAAGTCATAGGCAGAGTATTTCTACTCATGTTCCTTTAGTTTTCTTGATTCGTATGCAATTACTCTTCCTTCTTGCATCAGCACTCCTCCCACACCTTCTTTACTTGCGTCAGTACAGACCACGTAATCCTTATTAGGATCAGCTATACTCAAGATAGGCGCGGTGGTGAGTAAGTGCTTGAGCTGCTCAAAGCTCCGCTGACATTCTGAGGTCCACTTAAATACCTTCCCCTTCTTTTGTAAGGAGGTGATAGGGTATGCTACCCTTGAAAAGCCTTCCACAAATCTTCTATAATAACCAGCTAGTCCCATAAAGGACCTAATGTCTGCCACGTCCTTTGGCACGGGCCACTCCATAATAGTTCTGATTTTTTCAGGATCTACTGCAATCCCTTCCTTTGTGATTACATGGCCTAAGTACTGTATCTCCTCCTTAAAGAAATCACACTTGCTAAACTTTGCATATAATTGATGTTCTCGCAAAGTTTGCAACACCACTCTAAGGTGTTCCTCATGCTCCTTCCTTGATCGGGAGTAAATCAGAATATCGTCTATGAATATCAACACAAATTTATCTAAAAACTTATGAAACACACTGTTCATCAAACACATGAATGTAGCAGGTGCATTGGTCAGACCAAAAGGTAGCACTACGAACTCGTAATGCCCATAACGCGTTCTGAAAGCTGTCTTAGCGATATCCTCCTCTTTAATTCTGATCTGATGATAACCAGATCGCAGATCGATCTTAGAGAACACCGTTGCCCCCTTCACCTGATCAAAAAGTTCGTCAATTCGGGGCAAAGGATATTTATTTTTGATCGTGAGCTTATTCAGCTGACGATAATCAATACACATCCGAAAAGTTCCATCCTTCTTTTTGACAAATAACACTGGGGCTCCCCAGGGTGATACGCTGGGACGGATGTAATTTTTGTCTAACAGCTCCTGTAGTTGCATTTTTAGTTCTGTTAGTTCTGGTACACTCATTCGGTATGGTGCCCGCGACACGGGTGCTGCTCCCGGAATCAATTCAATGGTGAAGTCCACATCTCTTTTAGGTGGTAATCCCGGTACTTCCTCGGGAAAAACATCTGCAAATTCTTGTACCACCGGAATGTTACCCAGCATAGCAGTTTTATCCTTCTGATTTGCGTATCCCACCTGAATAGCGTAAATTTGACATTTCTTCTTGATGCATTTAGCTAACTGAGATGCTGTAATGGGTCGAATTTGCACGGGATGCTTGATTCCTTGTAATTCCTGTTGCTCTCCACTGTCATCCTTATAGTAAATGGTCTTTGTCTTGCAATTCACTAAGGACCAGTGTTTCTCCAGCCAATCCATCCCAATCAGGATGTCATAGGAACCCAAGGGTAGTATGTTTAAGTCTGCCACTATTGGCTGCCCTGCTATGGTTAAAGAGCAATTATTTATTTTGGCCAAGACCCGTCTCTTGGCTCCTGTAGCTAATTGGACCAGCCACGGATTTCTGAATTTTTCAGATTGTAACTTACACTGTTCTACTATCTTTGGGCTAACATAACTTAAAGTAGCTCCTGGATCAATAAGAACAGCTATAGAAAGGTTTGAAATTTTACCTTCAAATTCAACCATAGACGGCTGGTATTCCGCTTGGCGGTCCTCCAAGGCTGCATTAATTCTTGGTACACTACGTGCCACGTCCCCAACAGTCGATGCTTCATGAATTTGGGATATCTGGTCCGTCCCCTTTCGCTGTGGGTAGTTTTTAACATAGTGAGGTCCTCCACAGCCCCAGCATTGAACTGGAGGTCTGGTCATCCCTTCACCTTCTGGCCTAACAGGCTGCTCACTTACTCTGGATTCACTTATTGGCCTAGCTCGGGGCGCACTCCTTGCTACAGATCTACTGTTTAATCCTTTACCAGCTCCCTTACTCCCTGTAGAGTCTCTACTTTACACCTACTTGACTATCATTTCCCTTAGTTTTTCCTCAGCTTTTCTTCACTTTTGCCTCATTTTCACTGTAAAACCACCCAGATCATTACATTAGGTGTCATTAGGCATGATCAAGTAAGTTTTGCTAATGGGTGACTGTTTGTTTAGATTTTGACATACTTGCAGGAATCCCGCAGCTATCTGATGATCCCGCAGCTATCTGATGATCCTGCAGCCTTTTTGTTAAACGCAAGGTTCCACGTGTCAGTTTGCCAGATGAGCCACATGGGCACTTAGGTATCAACGTGCTCGAGGTTCCTGTCCCATTTTTCCAGCCATCCACGTCATCTTTACCCCTGGTCAAAGCTGGTCAAGTTACGGTCAACTAAAGGCTGTTTAACGGTGATTGTGAGCTGCTAGGTCACGTCAGCTTAAACGGTGACTTGTCCACGTTTTGCAGATGGTAGGGGACATGATCCAACATGGGATTCATTGCCCATGACGACAGAAGCACCAGCTCATCCACGCAGCCGTATGATGTGTCCAGGAACCATAATTACGCATTACAGTTAGTTGTTTTTCAGTTAGTAGCTGTACGTGTTAGGCTATCCTAGAAATGCCTATAAATAGCTGTGTCTGCGTACGCTCAACAGACTTTTTATCAGTTGTAATTTCTGAACTTGTGTTAATTTTAAGAGCGTTGTGAACTCTGTTTTTTAGTGCTATTCTAGCACTTTGTTTTGTACACTTTTGCAAATGAAGGAATAGACATAGTGCTGTTTTGAAGCTTCCAGATCTCTGAGTTTTCTTGTGGCTGAATGAATAGAGGGCCCCTGTTCATCTTAGCCTCTGTAAAGTATTTTATGTTCATTATTTACTTATTTTCTCATTCAGCATTCCTTTAAGCATGTATAGTTTCATTTATTTGATTTCTTTTCTTTCAAGCTGATCAGTATTACTTCTTTGCAGGTTTCTTTTAGCCCGGGATTTGTTTTTATGTGTGTGTGTTTGCTTTACAAACTAATGGTATTTGAAGTTGACAGATTCAAGTTGCTGCCTTTGTTTTTATAGCTGATTTTTAATCTTATTTCTCAAAGAGCTGCTAACACATGAATGATCTTCTATCATAAATTGTTATCTTTTAAGATCAAAATACCACTAACTTGCAGCTGGCTTTGAGTGCTTTTTAGACTATTCTTTCACTACTTTCTAATCATACTTTGCATAGTACATATGGCTGAAGTAGAGAGTTAGAAAGAGCAAAACGTTATCACTAGTCTTTAAAGTAGATTTTTGGTTTTAAGTGCTTTTTAGACTATTCTTTCACTACTTTCTAATCATACTTTGCATAGTACATATGGCTGAAGTAGAGAGTTAGAAAGAGCAAAACGTTATCACTAGTCTTTAAAGCAGATTTTCTCATTTTTAATCACTTTTCTAATTCAACTTAAGCTACTTTCTTTCCATGCTTTACACAGTACATGTGTTTGAAGCAGCGAGTTAGAGAGAGATAATCTTTATTTTTGGTTTTAAAAGTGACTTTCTTTTCTTTTATTTGCAGCTGCATGAATGGTGTCTAGTGCCATTGGAAGTGGTTATTTGCTTTCAAAGTTATTTCAAGATCTTTCAAGTCATTTATTTCTTTCAAGCATTTCCTTTCAAGCAAGTAGTTAAAAATCACTAATCACACACTCTCACCCATTTAGGATTCACACTACACACACACCATCACTCACTTGTTTATAAATCATCATTCCATCTTAGGAACATAATTAACCACAACAACACCCCCAACGATAAGAAAACTCTAAGAGGTTACTTAAGTACATATAGTACACCTTCACTTCATCAGCTTACGAGCCCCGGGTTGACAATTAATACTAGCAATTTAGACAACACTAAATTGACTAAACATTTTGGCGCCGTTGCCGGGGAAGTGAAATTAAGTAGCCATATTCTTAGAAAAAAAAAACATAAAAAAATTTTCAAGGAAAGAAGTTAATAGCCTATCTAAGTATGCTCTCCTCTTGCACTTCAAAGTGATCTGGAGGATCAGAAAGGAGAAAGTTATTGATTTAGTAGTTTCTTGAGTATGCTCTCTTCTTGCACCTAGAGTGATCTGGATGATCAGAAAAAGAACTATTAACTTGACTTGAAGAAAAATAAAAAAAATGACATGCATAGAGCTAGAGATTCTAGAGGAAGGTTTTTAGCTAGAGCTCGAAGTTCAATCTTTTCAAGTCCATCTGCTTCAAGAGAGAGACAAGAGACACCTCCCTTATCTCCAACCGAAACTCCTAGTCCTAGAATTCTTGGAATTCAAGAGCCTAGAGTTGATTCTCCTACACCTTCTATTGAGTTTGAACCAGGAAGAGACTCTTCTCTTTCTCCTACAGGAAAACCAATTGTAATTGAGGAAATAGACTCACCTGAAGAAGAAGGAGAAATCTCTTCTCATTCACCCTTTGTAGAGGAACCAGAAGATTTTGAAATCCCTAGGAGAATCATCATGGCAGAGGAAGAAGGAGGTGGTAGAGGTAGAGGTAGAGGAGGAGGAGGAAATAACAATAATAATGGAGGAGGTAGAGGTCCCATTGGAGGAGGAAATAGGGATGGGGATAATTCATTTGGGTTTCCCATTGTTAATGAGGATTCCCGAGCCACTATGAAAAACATATCACCATCCGTCCTCCCAAATTTCCATGGGTTAAGAACTGAGGACCCTGAAACATTCTTGTTTGAATTTGAAGTTGTGTGTCGAACCTATGACTATCTGGATGATACTCAGAAACTCAAGCTGCTCCCCTCAACATTAAAAGATCAAGCTTTGAAATGGTTCATGGGGTTACTTACTCAATCCATTAGGACTTGGGATGAAATGAAACAAACCTTTTTGGATAGGTATTTGGACTATTGTATGCCTACTAATCACAAGGACGAGGTATTTAAAATGATGCAAAAAGAAGATGAGAGCTTAGAATATTTGCTTGAAAGGTTTCAATATAACTTAAAAAGAGCAAAGATGAGTAGCCTGGATGAAGAGACCTTAAAAGCCCTCTTATTAAAAGCCATTAGGGATGAATGGATAGATATCTTAAACATGATGGGGAAAGGGGATATCTCTCAACTTTCTCTCAATGATATAGCAGAACTTTGTATCCATCTCTCAAGGGGCAAATCAAAAACTCAAAAAGGGCCTAGAGATCCTTCTCTCCATAGGGCAAATAAATCTGCAACAGGATCCGTGAGTAGGGCTGAAATCGGCAGTATGCTTGATGAATTTAAAACTGACATCTTAGGGAGTCTTAGTGAACAAATTGATACCCTTAAGATCCAAAACAAACAAAAAGCAGAAGCTGAGGCTATGACCATTTTTTGCCCGAAGTGTAGAAAGAAGCATGCTTTAAGGGAATGTCCCTTGGAAGCAAATGTTGTAGAAACATGTGTCATTTGCTCAGAAACTCATGAGACCAAGGATTGTCCTTCAATCCCTGGCCTCAAAGCAGTCTTTCAAGAGGATCCAAACACACTTGAATCTCTCTGTTTTGTTGCAAGGAGACCTTGGCAAGGACAACAGAATCAAGGGTTTAACAACTCTATGAATTCTCAATCCCAACCAAATTGGAATCCTTGGCAACAACCTTGGCCTCAACCACAAAATGCTTTTCAAGCATGGTTGCAAAGCATGCAAAATCCTTATGCGAGACTTGCTTAATTCTATCAATATCCTCCATCATTTCAGAACCAGCAAGCTCCCCAACTTCCAAATCAAGGTCAACAATTATCATTGCCATACCCTCAATAACAACAAACTCCTCCACAAAATCAAAATTCTCAACTCACCCAGCAGAAGTCAAATCAACTTCCCTCTCAACCATTACCAAACCCAAATAATAGGAACCCTCAAAATGCTTATGTGATGGAAGGTCAACCATTCCCTACCTATATGGTTGTTCCTCTCAATGAAGTACAACTTAGATCAGGTAGAATCTTAGATCAACCTTCCACAAGTGTTCAAGAACCAAGCATTTCTGAGGAAGAATCTCTCAAAGTCAATAAAGGTTCTGAAGTATCACTTCAAACCCAAAAAGAAAAAGAATCAACTCCCTTAGTTGAGCAACCCACATCTTCAGCTACTCCTCCTTTTCCTGAAAGATTGCAAATTGACAAAGGAGTGGAGAAGCAGATTTGGTTGCCTGACTATAGCTTTCTAGATGAATTGAAAAATGTCTGTATCAAGATTCCCTTGTTAACAGCCATTAAGGAGATTCCCATTCTAGCAAAGACGATAAAGGAGTTGAGTTTGAAAAAAACAATAAAAAGAACCAGAGATACCAAAAGGATACATCTAGTTGGAAAAATTGCAGACATTATGATGGGTAAGATTACCATGCAAAAGTATGTGGATCCCGGTAGTCCTATTGTCAAAACTCATATTAATGGGGTTGAAATCCCAAATACCTTGATTGACTTAGGAGCCGCTATCAACATCATGAGTAGACAGACCATGGATCAGTTAAAGCTTCCTAACCTTCTCTTTACACCTACTTTGCTGCAACTTGCAGATAGATCAATCATTAAACCTGATGGTGTATTAGAAGACATTCCTATCTCTCTAGATTCTTGGGAATATCCAGTTGATTTTATGATTTTAACTCCCAAGAACAATCTAGGAGGACATCCTCGTATTTTAGGAAGACCTTGGCTAGCCACAGCTGATGCTTTCATAAGTTGTAGGTCTAGGGACATGTACATATCAGATGGTAATTCTACCAAGAAATTCAACTTGTATCCTCCCGCAAAGGCAATAACAGAAATAGGAGAAGATGAGTGGATTGATGATGAGGATACCCTTCAACCTGTTCTAACCATCTCTGAGATTAGTGAGGACAGTCAAATTCTAAATACATTAGAAAATTTTGAGATACCTTTAGAATATGACTCTTCACAGTTTCAGTTAGATGCAGACATTGAATATCTCTCCTCTAGACAGATGTCTCTCTTCTCAATGGAAGAGTTTGGTAGTTCTACAGTTGAAATCTTTCCAGGAAAAACATTAAACATTAACAAGAACTTGGAAAGACTACAACAAGAAGAATTAACTAAACTGTTGCAAAAACATTCCACTGCCTTTGCATGGGAATACACTGACATGAAAGGAATCGACCCTAAGACTTGTATTCATCACATTTATATTGAAGAAAAGAGCAGACCTATTAGACAGCCACAAAGACGGATGAATCCAAATCTTAGGGAAATTGTGAAAGAAGAACTTCAGAAATTGCTCAAGGTAAACTTCATTTACCCCATTTCAGATAGCCAATGGGTTTCTCCCTTGGTTATAGTGCCCAAAAAGAATGGTAAATGGAGAGTTTGCATTGATTATCGAGAATTGAACAAAGCAACCTTAAAGGATCATTTCCCTTTACCTTTTATTGATCAGGTACTAGACACTTTAGCAGGAAAAAAGTATTTCTCATTCTTGGATGGTTTTAGTGGTTACAATCAAATTCAGGTAGCACCTGAAGATCAAGACAAAACCACATTTACTTGTCCTTGGGGAACTTTTGCCTATCGAGTACTCCCTTTTGGATTGTGCAATGCACCCGCTACATTTCAAAGGGCTGTACTAGGAATCTTTTCAGATCTGATTCATGATTATGTAGAGGTATACATGGACGATTTCACAGTTTATGGTAATACATTTGAAGAAGCTTTGGCAAATTTGGAAAAAGTACTGGTAAGATGCAAGGAAACAAATCTTTCTTTAAGTCATGAAAAGTGTTTTATGATGTTTACTGAAGGGATTGTTTTAGGACATCATATTTCAGGAGATGGAATCAAAGTTTATAGATCTAAAGTCGAAGTCATCTCTAAGTTACCTATTCCTAATTGCCAAAGGGATGTTAGAAGTTTTCTTGGATTTACTGGTTATTATAGAAGATTTATTGAAAACTTCACTAAGATAGCATCCCCTCTTTTCAAACTCCTTACTAAAGATTGTGAATTTAAGTGGGATCCTGAATGTCAATCTGCCTTTGAAGCCTTAAAGACTAGAATATATGAAGCACCCATTCTAAGGGGTCCAAATTGGAAACTCCCTTTTCACATTTCTACTGATGCTTCAGATACAGCTTTAGGAGCTGTTTTGGGACAAAAGGATTTGATCCCTTATGCCATTTATTACACAAGTAAGAATTTGACTCCCACTGAGTTAAATTACACTGTTACTGAAAAGGAATTTCTAGCCGTTGTTCATGCGATAAACAAGTTTAGACACTATATAACCGGCTATGAAACCTTTGTCCACACTGATCACTCTACCATTAGATACCTCATGAACAAACCAGTCACTAATGGTAGAGTTACAAGATGGCTTTTGCTTTTACAAGAATTCAACATAACTGTGTTAGATCGACCAGGTAAACAGAACACAGTAGCTGATTTCGTGTCTAGAATCCAAAACACTAATGAGGACTCTCCTGTAGAGGATAAATTTCCAGATGAGTATTTGTTTGCAGTAACTACCAAAACCCCTTGGTATGCTGATATTGCTAATTATTTAGTTACTGGAAAGTTACCTTTACATTTATTTCCTAATGAGAAAAGGAAAATCATTCAGGATAGTTCACATTATTCTTGGATTTCTAATGAATTGTTCAGAACAGGGCCAGATTTGATGATCAGAAGATGTGTACGGGAGGATGAAATGCCTGACATCCTTAAGGCATGTCATGACGAACCTTGTGGCGGACACTTTGCTGATAAGAGGACTGCTTATAAAATCCTTTCATTAGGATATTATTGGCCTTCTCTCTTTAAGGATGCAAAGCAATATGTTAAAAGGTGTGACAGTTGTCAGAGAGTTGGGAGACCAACTCTTTCAAATGAAATGCCACTACAGCCACAGGTATGCATCGAACCCTTCGAGAAATGGGCTCTAGATTTTGTTAGACCAATTAATCCGCCATCCAAGCAAAACATATATATATTGGTTTGTACTGATTATGTTACTAAGTGGGTAGAAGCTATAGCATTGACTTCTGCTACTGAAAATTCAGTTGTTCAATTTCTTTTTAAGGATATTTTCACTCGTTTTGGTGTCCCAAGAGAAATTGTAACAGATCAGGGGAGCCAATTTACATCAAGAATGATGGAGAAGCTGATGGAGGAGTATAAGATCAAGCATAGAACATCTACTCCATACCATCCGCAAGCGAATGGTCAAGTAGAATCTACAAATAAATTTCTTGAAAGCATCATCACAAAGACTGTTCATCTTCATAGAAGAGATTGGGCGGAAAGGCTTCTTGAAGCCTTATGGGCCTATAGAACTACATGGAGGAACACCACAGGACATTCTCCCTATGAACTTGTTTATGGGAAGGAAGTCCTGTTTCCCATTGAGTTCCAAATCAAGACCTTCAAGACAGCAGTTCAATTGGGGATGAGCTTATCAGAAGCCCAAAAGCACAGAATGGACCAGTTAAATGAACTAGATGAAATGAGACAAGATGCAATTCTAAGGACCGATCTAGTTCAGCACCAAAGAAGCAAATGGCATGATCGACATATCAAAGAAAAGAAGTTTCAAAAGGGTGATTGGGCACTCTTGTTTGATTCGAAATTTAAGGACTTCAAAGGAAAATTTCAAACTCATTGGCTTGGGCCATATGAGATTGATGAAGTCTTTAATAATGGAGCAGTTAGAGTGAAGACTATTGATGAACTTCAAACTCCCTTTATTGTGAATGGCCACCGGTTGAAAATTTACCACAAGCCACTCTCAAAAGAGGAGTTTGTTAAGTTGTTCCAAGGCGATTCTGAAATGAGGCTGGTGGAGAAGAATTCTTCTCCTCCATCAGCCTAATCTCTGTTTCTTTCAATTTCAATGAAAAAAAAAAAAAAAAAAAAAAATAAATGTATGAGCCTGAAAACCAATCTCTGATTGGCAGTCTCATGCAGAAAACATAAGGTGAAAATCAGGGTCACCTGACACCTCATGTTTTCCAAAAAAAAAAATCTCTCTCTCTCATCTCATTTCGCCATTCCATCTCATTCCATCTCACCATCCTCACTTCACCTCACTGTTTTCCACCCATTCATCCATTCATTCATTCCATTTCATTTCATTAATAAAGTTTTTTTCAGGAACTAAAGTTATTTTGTGCAGCTGAAGGACACCATTGCAGTTCCCGCAGCTATTTGGCAATTCTGCAGCCATTTAGCCTTTCTGCAGCCCTCTGCACCTGCACAGAGAAACACAGTCTGTCTGAGAAATATTTACAGTTCAAAAATCATCAATGACAAGTAGGAAAGAATCATGTAATAGCAATAAAGTTGACAAAGGGTTAGTGGCAAATTATCAGAAAGCAAATCAAACGCGGATCTGAGGTACGTTTTAAATCTTAAACCTATAGTTATTTCATTACGCAGAATTTTCTGGGTTATGTCTTTTTGGCCACTAATTGTAATGATTACCCATTTTCTCTACCATGCGATCACATATCCACGAATCCTCCACGTCTATCAGTTCATGATAACCACGATTTCGAAAATCACCGTCGGCTGCTTCTGTCATTAAGGCTTTCGTACCCTAGTGACGTAACCTACCGTATTACGACTCTCTCAGTCCTCATCCCACATCCATGTGTTAACCTACAACCGAAATCTGAGAATCTAGCCGTTTCACTCATTATTTCGAAACCCTCTACACTTATAACACTCCATTTCACGCTGTTCCATTCTCTCATCTCCCTCATTCCGTTTCACCCACTACGATTGCCTCCATAAACCATACTCTGTTTTTCCTCTCTGCTCATTCTGAGAAATAGTGAATACGTATAGCCAGTAAAGCCACCGTTTCACTGTGTTCACACTGTTTGTCCACCATTTAACTCTGTTCAAGCCGTAAATTCTCTGAGTCTAAGGTTGTTGCTGAACCCATACATCCTCTGTTCCATAAAATTCTGAACAAGAGCCGAGGATTTTCTGTGTAAAGCCACCATCAAAATCGTGTTTTAAGACAGAGCCGTAGGGTCAATGGGAAAACTTTTAAGGGCTGAACCAGAAGGTTCGAAATTCTTGGAGGCATATCCTCAAGTTGAGGAGGCATTGCAAAAAGCCAATTGGCTACAGTGCATCAAGAAGTTTAAAGGCTACCACAAGGAAGTAACAAAAGCCTTTGCAAGGTCATTCAAAGATAAAGACAGTCAAGTGGAGGTGGGTGATTTAACATTTGCAGTCAGTGAGGGGAGCATAGCAAAAGCTACATCTCTTCCACAAACCGGAGAACGGTGGTTCAAAAACCGGGCAGTCCAGGATCAACAATGGAAGCAGATTTTTAAAAACCCAGGTATGGACACAAGTATCTTCACCAAAGGAATCCCTGTTTCTCATGTTAAAGAAGAATGGAAAATTTTACTATTGTTAGTACAAAATTTTTTCACATGTGAAGGGAGATTTGGGGTTTTATACGTTTATCATGGTAAAATTATGCTGCAATTTCAAGGAGAACATGATATAAATCTTCCCTACTTTCTATTCCAAAGCCTTAGAAAAATGTGTTCCATGGCTCAAAAGAATCCACGAAACATTGAAGCATATCTTGGTCATCATAGTCTTGTCAAGTTGTTAGTGGAGGAACAATTAAAAGCCAAACGAGACACCTGGGAGAGATTCCTTGTGAGAAATCATTTTGAAGAAGCTGGAGAAACCTCTGTGCCTAGAAAAAGTAGAAGAAAAAGAAAAGAGGATACCCCTGAAACTGATATCTTAGAGGGAACTGTCCAAGGACAGACTGTAGAGGAAATAGAAGTACATCATCCTGAACATGAGATTGAGCCTGAACCTACTGTGGACAGTGCTCAAGAGATTATCTCAGAAACCCTCTCTGAACTTGCCAAAGAAGCTGCCAAAAAGAGAAGAGAAGATAAAAAGAAACAAAAGCAAGACAAGGGAAAATCCATAGTTCAAGAAACTTATCAGACTCCAGAGCATTCTAGTGATGAAGAGAGAGATAGCCAGCCCTTAGCACAAAGGTTAGCTAAACTCCATGAGAAAATTGCCCTCTCCAAGAAAGTAAAAGTACAAAAACCAAGGAAAAAGGCACAAAGAGAAACACAGAGTGTTGCCACTGTAAGAAGGAGTAGCAGATTGCAGAATAAAGATAAAACCACAAGGACACTTTTCATTGATCTAAGCACACCTGAGAAGGGTGCTATAAAATCTGATTTTGAAGGTAGTCCACAACATGATGAAGCTACCCCTCCAAGGGAGGATAGTCCATTTCAGCAGGAGTTTGAAACAGAAATTGAGCATGCACATAGGCCAAGAAAATCACCAATGATTGATCTAGCGCAGCAAGAAGCATACAATTATTTTGAAACATTGGAGCAGACCACTGCTGGTCCAAGTAATATCCTACCTCATGAGCAGCAAATAGATGTACTCAAACAAGAGATCTTTGAACTTGAAGTGCTAAATCGCCACATTAGGCAGGAAAATGAGAAATTGAAGGAACAAGCAAACATTGACAAATGCTTCATAATAACACCATGCTGCACCTAGCCGTCTGCAAAAAGAAAAGCAGTGAACTGAAGAAGAAATGTAGAAGGCTAAACAGAGCACTAATCAATTTGAAATTCAGATGCTTGTTCAAAAGACCAAAAGTCAATATCTCTACACAGAGGAAGAAGAGGAGGTTGGATGTCCTAGCAGAGGCATCCCAGCAGATGGATTGAGCTGTGTTTTCATTGCATGAGGACATGCAATACCCTCGTAGTGGGGGTATGTAGAGTCTCTACTTTACACCTACTTGACTATCATTTCCCTCAGTTTTTCCTCAGCTTTTCTTCACTTTTGCCTCATTTTCACTATAAAACCACCCAGATCATTACATTAGGTGTCATTAGGCATGATCAAGTAAGTTTTGCTAATGGGTGACTGTTTGTTTAGATTTTGACATACTTGCAGGAATCCCGCAGCTATCTGATGATCCCGCAGCTATCTGATGATCCTGCAGCCTTTTTGTTAAACGCAAGGTTCCACGTGTTAGTTTGCCAGATGAGCCACATGGGCACTTAGGTATCAACGTGCTCGAGGTTCCTGTCCCATTTTTCTAGCCATCCACGTCATCTTTACCCCTGGTCAAAGCTGGTCAAGTTACGGTCAACTAAAGGCTGTTTAACGGTGATTGTGAGCTGCTAGGTCACGTCAGCTTAAACGGTGACTTGTCCACGTTTTGCAGATGGTAGGTGACATGATCCAACATGGGATTCATTGCCCATGACGACAGAAGCACCAGCTCATCCACGCAGCCGTATGATGTGTCCAGGAACCATAATTACGCATTACAGTTAGTTGTTTTTCAGTTAGTAGCTGTACGTGTTAGGCTATCCTAGAAATGCCTATAAATAGCTGCGTCTGCGTACGCTCAACAGACTTTTTATCAGTTGTAATTTCTGAACTTGTGTTAATTTTAAGAGCGTTGTGAACTCTGTTTTTTAGTGCTATTCTAGCACTTTGTTTTGTACACTTTTGCAAATGAAGGAATAGACATAGTGCTGTCTTGAAGCTTCCAGATCTCTGAGTTTTCTTGTGGCTGAATGAATAGAGGGCCCCTGTTCATCTTAGCCTCTGTAAAGTATTTTATGTTCAGTATTTACTTATTTTCTCATTCAGCATTCCTTTAAGAATGTATAGTTTCATTTATTTGATTTCTTTTCTTTCAAGCTGATCAGTATTACTTCTTTGCAGGTTTCTTTTAGCCCGGGATTTGTTTTTATGTGTGTGTGTTTGCTTTACAAACTAATGGTATTTGAAGTTGACAGATTCAAGTTGTTGCGTTTGTTTTTATAGCTGATTTTTAATCTTTCTCAAAGAGCTGCTAACACATGAATGATCTTCTATCATAAATTGTTATCTTTTAAGATCAAAATACCACTAACTTGCAGCTGGCTTTGAGTGCTTTTTAGACTATTCTTTCACTACTTTCTAATCATACTTTGCATAGTACATATGGCTGAAGTAGAGAGTTAGAAAGAGCAAAACGTTATCACTAGTCTTTAAAGTAGATTTTTGGTTTTAAGTGCTTTTTAGACTATTCTTTCACTACTTTCTAATCATACTTTGCATAGTACATATGGCTGAAGTAGAGAGTTAGAAAGAGCAAAACGTTATCACTAGTCTTTAAAGCAGATTTTCTCATTTTTAATCACTTTTCTAATTCAACTTAAGCTACTTTCTTTCCATGCTTTACACAGTACATGTGTTTGAAGCAGCAAGTTAGAGAGAGATAATCTTTATCTTTGGTTTTAAAAGTGACTTTCTTTTCTTTTATTTGCAGCTGCATGAATGGTGTCTAGTGCCATTGGAAGTGGTTATTTGCTTTCAAAGTTATTTCAAGATCTTTCAAGTCATTTATTTCTTTCAAGCATTTCCTTTCAAGAAAGTAGTTAAAAATCACTAATCACACACTCTCACCCATTTAGGATTCACACTACACACACACCATCACTCACTTGTTTATAAATCATCATTCCATCTTAGGAACATAATTAACCACAACAACACCCCCAACGATAAGAAAACTCTAAGAGGTTACTTAAGTACATATAGTACACCTTCACTTCATCAGCTTACGAGCCCCGGGTTGACAATTAATACTAGCAATTTAGACAACACTAAATTGACTAAACACTCCCATTGCTACGACCTCCCTTGCTGCTTCCAACCATCCGACTACTCTTTTTTTCATTCCATCTTTTATTTGAAGGATCCCCCTTCTGTTTATTCTGCTGGTAGCAGATCCTTGCTTTACGAATAGCCTCATCCATGGTTCTAGGATTGTCAAATTCAATCCTCTCTCTTATATATGAAGGTAAGCTGCTCACAAACCTTTGGACTTTGGCTTTCTCCTCTTTGATATAAGGTACATAACGTAGCAGAGAGGTAAAACGGTTAATGAACTCGTCCATAGTCTGCTGCCCCAGTCTTAAATCATGGAATTCTCTCGCCTTTTCATCGTAGAAGCGCTCGGTCAAGTACCTTTCTTTGAAGTATTTCTGAAATTTCTCCCATGTAATGGTCCGTTCACTTACCCCCTTGACAATCTTGATTTCCTCCCACCACAAGGTTGCCTTACCTTGTAGCTGGAAAATAGCCAATCTCGCCTTCAAGTTATGATCGTACTCATATAACTGAAAATATTTGTTCATATTTATTAACCATGCTTCAGCTGCTTCTTCCTGTTCTCCATCGAAATGTGGGGGTTTAATTTTCCGAAATTCTCCCTGCAGCTCCATTCTCTGACGTTTTGAGGTTTGCTGTTCTGGTACATTATCAGAATGATCCTCTTTGCCATCTGAATTTTCAGGTTCAATCTGATAGTTTTGTTCTTCTGTCATCCTCTGCTGTTCTGCGCTGGGGTTAGATAAAGGTGGGTTCTGCCTGTCCGACAAACTCTTCAGGATTCTCTCCTGCTCCACCGTCAAACGTGCATTGTCCTCTCGCAATCGTGCCATCTCATTTTTCAACTCCTGAACAGTTTCCAGTATTGCAAGATTGGTACTTCGTGTTTCCTCACCCAACTGTACCCACAGCTCTGGGTTTTCCCGAGGGTTACTGCCATCTCCTTGCATTTCGTTACCTTTTTTGGCTTAACTGTTAGCTGTTATAATTCTGTGTCTCACCCCTAAATAGACAGAACAACAGTTAAGTAAATTATCAGTTTTTCATATGTATGCATAGTGTATGCTTCTGCACAGTGAAACATGTCATGCTTGAGGCCACAGTGTTGTAACTGGGCTCTGATACCAATTTGTCACACCCTCATAACTTATACATAAAAAAAAATTTACAATGCAAGAAATGACATTAAAACAAACCCATGTGTTTCAAAGGTTTCACGTTTAACTGTTGGTTTTCCCCGCATTACTTTATGTCAATTTAATCTTCATGTTAACCTTAGGTTTTACTGCATAATATTCTTATGCTGCACGGTGATCGATTTCGGTGGAATGGGTTTTGTTTAACACTAACCTACCCCCACCTTAGTACTTGGTATTCATTGAATAGGCGCAGTGTTTGGTGGTCCGGCCGCTGTCTCAGCCGGCGCCAAGTCATCATCCGCCTGTAAGGCTTGAGCTCACACGTTGACGGGTGGCATGGGTTGTCTGCGGGGCCATGTGACACCTCGGGCCTCCACACCTCGCTATTCCCGCTCCAGCTTCTCGCGCAGTGTTGACGGTCAGGATCTAAGCTCCAGATCGGAGGGCTGGAGTGAGCCTAAGGGTTTAGGGTTAATACATAAACCCTCTCGCTGCATACCGTGTTCATTTGTTACACAGTGTTGCGATGTCATCGGGTTTCAGTCTTCGGCTCAGGTCCTGTTAGCCTTCCAGCTGAGACTTGTCCATCGCACTACCCAGGTAACACGATACCTCTTCTGCACATTCACTTGTAACTATTCTCTTTTCCTTTTTGATTTCTCGTTCAGGGTAAATCGCATATGTATTCCTCAGAGATTTACACTGAATGTTTTCCTTGTTGATATTGCGTGCAGGTGGCTCCATCCAAGATTCATTTGGCAGCATAACCCCAACGCCTCGGCTTGTTCTGCGACTTCCCAAGTTGGTTACATTTCATGTATGTTTACTCCTGGGTGCGAGAGCTTGAAGCTCCCTTGACCCTAATGCATGCCCGTCTTGTCTATTGCAGTCTAGTCCTTATGTGGTCGATTCTCTTTGCTCTCGTATTGAAAAGGTACTCCCTGAGGAATAAACCTCATGGCTTATGAAGGTTGTCTGTTTGTGTAAGCTATGTCCGGCCACGGGGGTTAAGGTCCACTAGAATTCTTGACTGAAATCACTTACAGTGGCTTGTTAAACATTTGCTGCCCATTGAGGGGTTTTGGCGCTGATGCCTCTGTTTTTTATTATCATGGCTATGTAATGAACTGACTGTATACCCAGCTCTCGGGTTATCGGAACTATATTATACATTTTCTTACTCAGTTATGTATATATGAATGTTACTTTCTAGGCTTATAATGTCGGTATAATTCCTATCTGGTATTTGAGATTTGCCTGCTGTTGAAATCTCTCACGGAATATTCATGTTTAAACACTATCTACTGTAATTTGCTGTTAACATTGTTGATAATGATTATTGTCTCTGGCTGTAACCCGTATGTCTATCTGTACCCGGACAACAGTGTTCTCCGTTTTTATATCGTTTCTTAACAACTGATAACAAGGAAAGTATTCTTACCCTCTGAGTAATCTGTGTCGTTGAATGATTTAGATAATATTTTGCTGGTTCAGGTTACGCGACAGCATTTTAAATACTTTCTTTTCCTGCAGAATAGATTGTATTTCATCTAAGTTACATGGTAGCATATACAGGTTTCTGTTGATATGGTTTTATAGGGAATGATTTCACGCCGCCGGCTCACGGCTGTGGCCATGCATACTCTGGACTGTCATACTTCCCTAATACAGTGTAGATTATATTTCCGTAACTTGTGTATTTAAAGTTACTCTGCGGGTTGTATGTATTGAGCACTGTTTAAATGGCACTAGCTACTGTAGGGTTTCAGTATTTCCTGCGACCGCAGGGTCTGCCCTCTGTTTCCTAAGAACATGATAATCTCTATTATATATCAATCATTTGTATCCTATTGTGGATTCGACTTCTGTCTGTCAAGCTTAAAGAGAAGGTTGTGGCCGGTTGTGCTCTTACAGGGCTCGACAAATTTTCCAATTATATTTTCGCTATTTTCTTAACTGTTTCAGTTCCATAGCATCTTTCAAATTACTTTATTGCATGCGTTTTACTTACAAAGAATTACCTCTATACTTCTGTTCTTTTACTATGTATGAGGTTAATGGTCTGTATTTCTAAGGTTGACTGCCATCGGTTCTTTTATGTTATCATAAAGATAATCTGATATTTAAGTTAACTACCACTGTTCAACCTAAATTATTCATTATGATAATAGTTAAAGAAACAAGTTCTCTGAACATGCAACATTCGTTATGCCTTTAGTTGTTCTTCAGTAGAGTTTAAAAGAATAAACCACACAGCCACATACAGCCTACTATAAATCCTCTGTGTATTTTCATTCTCATACGCTCTGTCTTTTCAGCAGTATAAAATCGTACTTGGTTCACCAGGAATGCAAATGAGTTCTTCAGTAAATTCACCTGCATGCTAGTTCTGCTCTTCCACCCAGCCATGAGACCCATCCATCAGACGGAGTTCTCCCCCCGAGCCATCTTGCAGGCCTCTAGCCCTCAACAAGATAAGTGCACTTTGTGCCTGGTTATCTGGTCCTTACCAGACTTAACCTGTTTCTTTTTTTTTCTGTTGTCTTTTTCCTTTTCCTTAGAAAAGATTTCTTCTGTCTGTCCCAACAGCACAGAACTTCCTCCCTACAACCAGGACTTTTCCTGTTTGGGAGGGCAGTTTCAATCAGTTATTACAACTGATCTCTTTCTTTGAAATCCACCTCCCAGAGGCTGCCAGCATTTCAAGAAAATATTTAAATTATTCAATAATGTAGTTTATCACAGTTTTGTTTCTTTTAAACATAAAACAACAACTACTATATTGTCTTTTACCATAGTAAAATTCACATTTACATCTACTGGGGTCATTACAATATGGAAATGTTATTTGATATGGATCTAAACTTAGAAATTTAGGTTGATAATTCTCTATGATCTAAAAATGTGGATGTAGCATAAGTTGTTAATGCTTATATAGTGGAGGAAGATGAAGAGAGTGCCCTAGAGATTTAAATTTGAAAAGTTATGCCCCAATGGAGGAAGATGGAGAGTGCCCTTGTGGATACGTACTCTAACTTAGACATCTTAGAGGCATCATTCCATGTGTTTGAGGTGATGTATCATGTATTGTTATGATTGCAAGGTATTCACACTGTAATGGATCATGTAGTAGGGGGGAAAGAGATTTCAAAATAAGAATTGGACATGGTAAGTGCATTCCCATGGACTTCTAAAAGTAATACCAATAATAAAAAAAATACCAAAAAAAGAGAAGAAAGATTTTGTAATTGAATTGATTTCTTTTTTAACCAAAGGTAAATGAGTATTTTTTTAATAGAATTGATTTCTTTTTTAAAGACATGTAAATAGGTATACTCGTGTAAGGTTTGGTTATGCATGTGTTGCATAAAGTTTAGATGTAGATATAGGTAATGAGGGGATGTCCTAAGTTATCCCAAATATTTTAAGAGGAAAATGTGACATTAACCTTAAGCCTATAAAGGAATCATTGTGTTTAACTTGAGAAATGTTAAGTGAATATGTTAACTCACTAAAAAAGTTAGTGAATTTACATAAGTAATGAGAGGATGTAAGGAGGAAATGTTAGTGAATTTACATAAGTAATGAGAGGATGTAAGAAGGAAATGTTACTTTAACCTTAAGTGGGCAAATGAATCATTGTATTTACTTTGTGAAATGTTAGATGAGTATTTTAACCTTGACTCCATAAATAAATTATTACATTTACCTCAAGTGTAAATGTAATAATTTATATTTACTTTGTGAAATGTCAAGTATATTGGTGACTTTGCAAATAAGTTATTGTATTTACATGGGTATTATGGTTTTAGACTTTAACCCATGGTTTTGTGATTAAAAGGTTACCAAATTTAATGAAAAAATGAAATTTTCATAACATAAAATTATATATATACACAATTTACATATATTTTATTATTATTTAGAATTATTATATTAGAAGCCATTATTAAATGGATAATACAGATTTCTTAATAACTTTTTTTGGGGTGATATTTATATAATCAAATCTATAGTAAATTTAAAAATAAATTTCTACTTTCATATAGAAAAGAGCGAGAACCTTACTTCCTAATTGTAAATTTTACCGGATCCAAGTACATTAATGAATGTCTTTATAAAGTAAAATGTCCTAATACAATGTTTAGGAAATGCATTGATTACATTTACTTAGTTATCTTAACGCCCTTAGATATTTATAAATATTTCACTTCTCCTCCGTTTGTCTTAATCCGTACGTAATTCGTAAACACTTTCGTTTTCTTTAGATAGTATGAAACATTTTTCTTTAATCACACATTATGAAACTATCTGATAAAATGTGGTCAACGTGTTCTCCATAATGTGAAGTTCCAAACTGAGATCTTTACTGGAAGTCATCAAAGCATTTTATAAAACCCTTGAATCAGATGGAACCAATTATAAAAAAAACTCGCAAAGGAAACAATTGGTACAAATAACCATCTTGTGTTGTAAATAAATAAACTCTGAATGGGACCTGCTCAATGAGAACTTTCCATATTTGGTCTTTTATCTCCTTGTTATAAGTAGAAAATCCATGTTTATATTTGAAGAAGAATTGCATGGCTATTGCAAGACCGACACTGAACTTCTTGCAACACGGCGGCACAACCTCATGGTTTAAAAATTCCCAATTCAATTCCTTAAAGGAATGATCAAGGATGTCATTGATATTGTTTAAACCATATTCAATACTTGATTTAGGATGGTAAGACTCTACGTCGGACGCTATCTGCCCATGTTTCTTCTCGTCCCTCATAGTGGAAAATGAAAAATAATTCAGAGGGGGTTAGGGAGAAATTAGTCATAATTTAAAGTTGTAAAGATAATTTATAAAATAAATATTAATTTCAATTACAAATTCCTGGATATCTCTGGCGTCATTGGTGAGTCTGCCCGTCAATTCAAGTAGCTCTTGGATCTTGGATGGAGACTATATTTGCTCTAGAATGTCGTCGGGGAGGAGTTCGCCCATGAACAAAAGCAGATACAAATTTAGGACACGCATCCCTGTGCTTGCTTCGCCATCCTTTCGCCTGTGTGTAATTTTATCTTCCAAGATCGATATACTTTGATTGTCCACCGACTTATTCTCATATATGCAGCAACTTTGACATCCGCAGATTTCTGGTTTGCGCGATAATCAAAAGATTTGGTTCAACTCTGGAGAAAGATTTGGTTCAAGATTGCTAACAATCAACTTGTGGATGTCCACATGAACAACTTTGAGACAACCTGACGAATCTGGAATCCTTGGACCATGGCTGCTCCCATCGAAATGGAGATTACCATGTGCTCTGTTGTTTTCATTTCATTTGAAAAATTTGAGCGGGTGACTCTGACTCTGAATTTGAATTCCATTTTCAAAATTTGCGCGCGCGACTAAGTTTGAAATCCCCCACGCAGAGGTGACATTGAATGCATAACATAGATGTCATTAACTACACAGGATAAGTGGAGCATGGGGAACTCGGAGGCTCGGAGTAGTGATGTGTGCTGGAGGCTCGGAGCAATGAAGCGAGCTGGCCCCTGAGCAATGCAGCTGCCCGAAAATTCCGAACAATCTATGGTACGTATCATCGTAATGTATGTACACTAATGCACTAAGCCATTACGACGAGTCATATTTCCTATGCTAGGTGGAATGGGATGGTGATACCTATATGGCATGGGATGGTGATTGTTACAGCCTTACACTTGTGGTAGTCTTTCAACCGCTTATAGTGAGGTGCGACACTACCATTCGTTTTCTTTTCACTAATACTTATGATTGTAGACTACGTTTAACATTTCATACTTAGTTTTATTTTCGTTACCAAGTATTATTAATGTGTTCATTTACACAAGTGAAAGCCCATAACATTCACATAAACATTATACAAAAGAAATGCACAACAGTATAAAGGGAGGGGCAACTCCCTGCAATATGAGTTTGCCTGAGTCAATATATTACACAATCTTCACTTTTACAAGTACAAGTTAAATCTTGGGAAACCCCAAATTTGCACTTAGCCAATTTTCACAACTTCAGCAAACTCGGTTGCTCAGCTCGTCGGCACCTCCGCACGGTTGTCGCACGATTCACCAACCCTTCGTTCACCTTGTCGCACAATCGTGTTGTTTGCCCAACTTGGGTGCGCCTCCAAGTCGCCACACATGGGCGCCTCTGCCCGAGACACACCTCTGTTCACAATCTCAACACTTCACCAAGTCACCGTGCACACTTGCACAACGGGCGGGCGCCCACTTGAGTCACCCAAGAACCCATGCCAAGTCGTCACACAAACCAGGCACCACACAATCGTGCACACCTCACCCAACCGCCGGGCGCTCCTGCCCGCGCCCTTCACCCTCAACCAAGTCAAGCGAGTCTCCTTCGTGCAGCCTTGCCCAAGAACGGGCGCATCTCCAATCTACGCCTCTTCTCCTTAGCTCTGCGCACTTAGAATTACGCCTTACTCACATGAGAGAAGATGCTATGTGTTGGATCGTTGAGCGATTGCCAATGAGCTCCATCGCAACTCCAATATATATGGGGTGTAGGGCGAGGTCGCAGTTACCCAACCGACCTGCCCACGTGTTATAGACATTTTTGTGCCTTGCATCACTGAGCATGAAATGTCAATAATCTAAGGGATCCAAAGTCCCTAAACATGTTGTTCCTACCCCTAGAGGAACAAGGCCAACAAACCACAGCAATTCATAGAAATTCTCCACCTGAAAACACTCAAAAACAAGCCAATTCTGGATCATGTCAACTGCTCCACTGTCTACCTGCGTTGAATGTCAACTACAACAAAGGCTACCTGCGCTGAGCGTAACTGGACAAGTGGCAGGCTCGTTTCTCAATGTGTCAATGCTCAGGAAGCTTCCAAAATGACACTTGCATCAGGGAATTCGACTGGTGATGAGTAAGAGGTTCCAAATCTCTAAGTGGACTCAAGAACTGAGAGAGGGAGAGGACACTAGTCAGTTTCATACCAACCTCGAGCTGACTCATCCTCTCTCCAAAAGATCTATATATAGATCTCTCCTCCATAGGAAGAGGAGGCTGGAATTTTGTTATTGCAAAGAATTGCTGCTGGTTTGAGATTGGAATCATTGGGTGCTTAATGCTTTGAAGGGAGGTGAAGATAGGAATTCCATTCTGCTGGGAAGGAGATGCTGGATTGGAGCCCTCTGGGTTGTATCTCTTCCTGAACCTTGTTATTTATCAATAAAGCTATCTTGGTTTTCTCCTATATACTGATGTATCTTTGATGTATGATTGCATTAGTGTATTTGATTTATTTCTAATCCTGAATCGTTTATGAATATGAATATCTGCCTTTGTGTTGTGTTCTTCTCTTGTCCCAAGTAGCTATTCTCTTGTCGCAAGTAGCTGTTCTCCTGTGATCTCGCAGGAATCAAGTAGCTGTTCTCTTGGACGAGCAAGTAGGCAAGTCGCTGTGAACACACAAAGGAGAAGAGGATCTAGATCGAGGGACAAACGGAAGGCACCGGTAAGTCCATTGATCTCTCTTCTTTCCCATTTCATAAAGGAAGAAACCAGAATAGCTGTCTCTGTTTGTTGCTAAGGCACTGTCACACCTTAGGTGGATAGGATCGTCCTGCATAGGCATTTTTCCCCACAACAAATTGGCGACTCCGCTGGGGAGATTTGTTTTAGTCATTTTATTTGTGTTTACATCATTGTTTACCTCATAGACTTAACAGCAACAATCGAACTGCTTCTGCAAAGTAGATTGTTGCTGCCTTGATCCTTCACTGGATTTTGTTTATGATATGAACAATGGACTCACAAATGACTTGATGATCCTTTGTGATAGATCTTAGTACCCTCTCAAAGCATCCCTCTGATTATACCTTGCTTGTGTTTCTGATTTGGCCTGAAACAGTTGATTTTTGAGCGTTTTGTGACCCAGAACCCAAGGGAAACGAGAGTTTCTCCTTCAGCGCAACTGCTGTGAAGGCAGTCTGCATTTCAATGCAGGTCCCGTGAAGGCTACCTGCGTTGAATTTCAAACCCACAGTGTTGGACTTGCGCTGAACCAGTTTAGCCTTGTGCAGCTAGGGTTCTCTGCTGTCTGTTGCCCTGTTTTGATCTCTGTTTTTTGCAGCCTTTAACCAGCATAGGTACCAGTCTGATAACTCCTTTTCTTTGCTTAGATTCCACCTCCTTTTGTACAAAAGACTGTGAGTGTTTTTATGTGTTTTTACGTCATTTACAGTTTTCCTTTGCATGAGTGAAATAATCATCCTGTAGCCCTTGATTCAGATCTGATTGATTGTGATCTTAGGAGAGAGTTCATTGGCTGTTTACAGTTGATTATACATTTACTTTTGCTTATTGGTTTGAGTTTGTCTCTTTTAAGTGTCGAAACAAGCTGTTCATTTCGAAAGTCACAAAGTGATTGTAATCTCTTCTACCCTTGTTGATTTCGAAAAAAGTAAACTTGTTTGTATCTGTCATTTAAAAGCAAATTCAAAGTTGTACAAAAAGCTTTCTTTGTAGGCATCAATACTAAGAAAGCGGAAAACAAACACCTGCATTGTGCATTTGCATTTTGATAAGTTTGCATGCTTGATTTAGGAAGAGCGCATTAGAGTGTGCTGATTTCTCTTTGAGAAAAGATGGTGTCTTTCTTTTCCCTTAGTAGCTAGGATTTTCAAAGTTGAAAAGATATAAAGCTTGCTTATCATCTTTAGACTACATTTAGGAATTTGTATCATACATCTCGTGGTGAATCTTGAAAGGCAAACTTCTAAAAAGATCAACTTAAAATAAACTGAATGAACCTAACAACGCTTTGCAACATAACGCACAACATAGAGGTCTAGGCTAGAGACGTGTTCCGACGTCGTTAAGCCTAGTGACTGTCGATCTCATGGAAGGTGGGTGATTCCTCCTGAGGGACGATAGCGCTAGTACGGATTGTGCTCCCACGTACCGTCGCGTATATATTGGGAGACCCCTATAGGCATATATCCTTTATCCTTAGGAAGCCGTGTCGGCCGCCCTACTGATCGCAATGCAGTGAACACAGCATTCACGAAGATCGACCGCCCGTACCTTAAAAAGTATTCTGCGGTTTTGCGAGAAGTTTGGCACACCCTCTGCCTAGAACTCCAAAGCAGTTTCTTTTGGCCTTTTTCAGACTCTATAACAGAAAAAGTCCATCCGAGCATTTGTCACTTCGGGCTCGTTAAAATATCGAAGGAGACTAGAGTCATCTTTAGCTTTTTCTCGACTCTTTAAAAGTGAAAAAGCAAGTTGTGTCTAAAGCGTCTAATAAAATTCATTCGGTTCGGAAACACATTTTCCCCTTTTTGTATTTTAGTTGATCGAGTAATCCGCAATCGTGGAAGAAAGTCAATTGAAACCCCGTCGTTCGCGGAGGCTTACGAGTCAACCGTCTTTGTCTCCGGAATCGAAAACAGTGCGGACAAAGCGAACTCGCTTAACCGCTTCGAAATCTCCTATTAAAGTTAGAACAAGTGTTCCAACAACATCTGAGATTCCGGTTACTCCAAACATTTCTGGAAACCCTGCCTCTATTGAAGAAGTTCAACAGCCACAGAAGGACAGTAGCACTGATCCTAGTCTGAGAACAAGTACTTGCGTTACTGAACCAGTTCCATCTGTAACCGGTCCAGAGTGTCTTGTTCCTCAAACAACTGTCGTTGTCGAAACAACCCCTTCTTCGGCACCAGAAATTTTTTACGGACCTGACGGTCTTCCTCTTCCACCGGGTTTGATTGCGATAGAGGAAATTGTAGAGGAACCGCAAGAAACTACTCCAACCCACTTTGGAGTAGGGGTCACTCTATTTCCTTCTACATCAGAAGTTAGTCCACCACCACTGGAAGTTCCTGTAGAATCGCTAGGCAATCTATTGGATAGACTCAAAATGTCTGAGCAACCGTCTACATCTAGGACTATGTCAAATGACACAGTGACGGCAGAACTCCCTGTCGTCACTTCGACGATGTTTGTCGGTATACCATCTGTCCCAACTAGCTCGCAACCGCTAGAAGGAGTCCACCCAGGGACTATTTCGACAGTATGGTCTGTTCCAGTTTGTTCCTCCGGGATAATACCCGGTAACTCTTATGTTGAGACTAGACAGATTGATCCCTATGGAGGTCAATTTGGGCCATCCAGTCCTCAAGGGCAAACAATGCCCTTGAATTCCGGATTGCTACCGTATGGGGGGCAGTATGCCCTTTCAATACCCCCTTCGGGAGGATATCCATACGGCAGTTCTCAACAGTATTCAGGTTATACTGGAGTTACGACAAGTGGTTGGGTACCTATGCTACCCCAACAGCCAAGAGTTGTGTATTCTATGCAACAATGTGTACCTGTGTCGAACATCCCAACAACGCCAGCTATTGTAACAGTGTCACAAGTTCAAACGATGCCTGTTGTGTGTCAACCTCAGATTTCTCAGGTTGTAATGCAACAGCCCCTTGACCCTGTGACACAACCACAATCGCCAACTGGAGGGGCGACACAGGTCCAAACGGGTACAATTACCCCACATCTTGGTCCGTCGGTTAGTATAGCATAGCAGAGCATGGCTTCACAACCGTGGCTGGTGCAATACCAACAACCACAATTCCAGCAAGTGTACCAAGGTTTTGAGCAGCAGATCTTTGCGAACAGTGGACAACCGTATATTCAAAACGGTCAAAACCAACCGCTTTACAGTGGTCAAGTCCACCAACCATATCAGTCATACCAACATCAATTACATTATGCTGGTATGCAAAGACCAACTGTTCAGGCGATTCCATCGTATCCTGGGTACGCCTCACCTAACCTGAATCAACAGTTACCATTCGTGGCAACTTTAGAGTTACCGGATTTACACCGATTAACGAACGATCCAATTGCTTATGCCCCTTGGTGGCCAGCGATTTCTCACAAACTTCCATCGGACATTCCTAAATTTAATGGAAATCCAGGCGAAGATCCATCGAATCACGTGATGACATTTCATCTGTGGTGTTCATCAAACACCCTGAACGATGATTCGATAAGGCTTCGCCTTTTTTAGAGGACATTGACAGGTCCAGCGGCTAAATGGTATATTGAATTACCTAGAGCCTCTTTCGACAATTTCAGTTCCCTAGCCACGACTTTCTTAACCCATTTTCAATTACTGATAAGGTATGAAACTGGAACAGAAATCTTAACCAACTTCAAGCAGACGACGACCACACATATATCCGATCATATACATGAGTGGCGTCGTCGTCGCAGGATGGTAAAGACTTACGTTCCCGATCAGTTATTAGCTGAATGGTTTATAAAGTTGTTACTTCCTGCCATAACGGAAGATGTGGCCAAGGGGGGAGTCGTAACAGAGGAGCAAGTTATTGCTCGTGCACAGTATCTAGACTTAGTATATACTCAGTCTGGCACGCTCTACGACAAAATACCTGATGCCCCTAGACCGGAATTTTCAATTCCTCCTCCTCCTAAATCAAATAGTGACTCTCATGCCGGTGATGGTGTGATTGGCACTGCGAACGCAAAGTCGATAAAGGCTTCGTCTAAGAAAGCCCGTAAGACTTCGGATCAAAATGCAAATCAAGAAATTCTTGCTTCGGAAGTAAATGCCGTATCAGCAGATAAAGGCAAAGAAACCAATCAACCAGGAAGCAAGAAAAAGAAAAACAAAGGGAAGAAGAAGAAACAGGGTGAGTCATCCCCTGAGAAAACTTCTTCAAACCCTCCTAGGAAAGGGAAACCACCCCCCTCAGGGTGTCAGATATGTGATGAGGATCATTGGACGAAAGAATGTCCATACAAAGCTGAGCTTAAAAAGTTCTTCAAAAGTTCACACACCTCAGCTGTGTTAACTGATCCGTTTCCCAATCAAGGTCAAAATCTGGTTGAAGGTGGAAATGCTTCCCCGTCGCAAGTGCTAATGTTGTCGATCTCCAAGCAACAGAATGATGCTTTGATTTCGACAAGGAACAAAGATTACGGGAATCCTCCGCTGTCGAACGACAAAGGTAAAGATCAACCAAGTAGTTCGACAACAACTTCGACAGAAGTTGTCCCACCAATAATTCCTGAATTAACAATAAAACCGCCGAAGGGAGTAGTACACAAGTCGACATTTAATCCTCGCGCCAGAGCGGCGCAGCATTATAACATAGTGGAAGATTTGGCCCAATCGCCATCCGCTATGTCGACTCTTGAGGTATTACAAAATTGTCCATCCCAAAGGCAGGCGTTGTTATCAACTATTGGTGGGGTTGATCCCAAGGATTCCAATCTTGTATCCTTCGACCACAAAGGATACGATCCTCAGTTACCAGCTCAACTAGCTTTCCTTATTCAAGTGAAAGCCCTCAACAAAACTGTTCACCGAACAATTATTGATGAGGGAGCATCTACATGTATCATGTCGATGAGTTGCTGGAAAACTCTAGGGTCTCCAACCTTGTCGCAATCTTCGACGACATTAAAAGCATTTGACGGAAGGACGTACACCCCGTATGGAATCCTAAATAACTTGAAGATTGAACTAGGAGGAAAAACAGTGGAAATAGATGTTGAAGTCATCGATGGAAATCTTGACTATAACATCCTACTGGGAAGACCATGGATATATGCCATGCAAGCTGTAGTGTCGACTTATTTTAGGAAGATTGCATTCCCTTTTCAAGGAGGGATTACGGTCGTCGACCAACAGAACTTCCTCCCTAATGGTTCACAAGTTACGGGAAGCATTCCCATGATCCATGAAAGCAACCATTCGCTTCAAGATATCGGAGTAGGCCTACTGAAAGACCCCACAATGATGGGAACTTTCGCGCTACCACCTCCTATTTATATAGGAAATATAGCGTTGGTAGCAACCTGCAACATGATATCTTCCACGAAGGTCACAGAAAAACAAGACATGGATCATGCAATGGTTTTGCCCCCAAGCCCTATAGAAATATTGTAGCAATCAATGTTTCAGGCATGGGAGGCGAACCCAAGTCAACGCTCGTCAAGCGTTTGGGTAGATAGGTCTAGAGAATATGGTACCCCATTAGATCCTTGGTCAAAAGTGCATGGAACTGACGAGGGAATCTTACAATCAATGTTGATTGAGGGGGCACCATGGAATGATCACCACCATCGTTCCCTTCTTCCAGAATATGAAGAAGATACTCAGCACGACCTTTATCACCCTTCAGTTTTTGAATTCCTATCAAATACTGTAAATACGGTGGATTCCGAGCGAAACTTATCCAATATTGAAGAGACTATAGCCATAAATATCTCGACTAAACCAAATGTTGTAGAGAATATTTATGTCGGCAAAGGTTGTTCTCCTTCAGAACTGGAAATATATAACGCTCTTTTTCGCGAGTTCAGAGATGTCTTTGCTTGGTCATACGATGAAATGCCAGGCATTGACTCGAGTATTGTTGAACATGAAATCAAGATGTATCCTGATGTCAAACCAGTAAGACAACGGCTTCGGCAGGTGCACCCCAAGAAAGCCGCTGCCATTAAGGCAGAAGTTGAAAAACTTCTCCATGCTGGTTTCATCTACCCGGTTCCTCTAACCGATTGGGTATCGAATATTGTCCCTGTTATGAAGAAACAAGGGACGATTAGAGTGTGTGTCGACTATAGGGATGTAAACCAAGCTTGTCCAAAGGACAACTACCCTACACCCTTCATCGACCAGATAATTGATGAATGCGCTGGATGCGAAATCTTTTCATTTATGGATGGATTTTCTGGGTATAATCAAATAAATATCCGCCCACAGGACCAGTCAAAGACTGCATTCATTTGTCCGTGGGGCACATTCGCTTATCAAAAATTACCCTTTGGTTTAAAGAACACAGGGGCAACGTTTCAGAGGGCAATGAATTATGCCTTCCATGACATCAAGAACATCGTTCAACCATATCTCGACGACCTTCCGGCTCATTCGCGAAAGCGGACTGATCATTCGGAGCATTTACGAGCGATATTTCTACGTTGCCGACACTACAAGATAAGACTCAATCCACACAAATGTGTGTTTTGCGTCAGTTCTGGTCGTTTACTTGGCTTTGTAGTCTCTAAGGATGGGATTCATCTTGACCCTTGCAAGGTTCAGGCAATCATTAATTTGCCTCCACCTTCAAATTTGCTTCAGATTCAGAAACTCCAAGGGAAAGCAAACTTTCTGAGGAGGTTTATTCCGAATTACGCAGAACTTGCTAAAGGTTATACTCGTCTTTTGAAAAAGGATGTACCTTTCGTCTGGGATCAGGTCGCGCAAGCCTCCTTTGATGCTCTGAAAGATTCTCTAGTAAGAGCATCATTAATGTATGCCCCGGACTATCAAAGAGATTTTAACCTGTATCTGGCTGCAGCAGATACGACCATTGCGATGGTCTGAGTTCAAGAAGTCAATGGAATTGAACATCCTATATATTATTTAAGTAAAAACTTAAATGATGCAGAAAGTAAATATTCTTATGTTGAAAAACTAGCGCTTGCGGCTGTTCAAGCGATTCAAAGGTTTCGACATTATGTCCTCTTTCGGAAAACTTCCATTTTATCGGATTGCAACCCCATGACTTATATACTGTCGCGACAGTTGCTGGGGGGCAAATATTCAAAATGGATAGCGATCCTTCAAGAGTTTGATCTGGAATTTGTAAAGTCCAAATCAAAGAAAGCTCTAGTTTTCGCAGAATTATTGTGCGATCTCCCATCGTCGTCCAACGATGAAACATCCGAAGAATCAATCATGGACGAGAGTTTGTTTCTGATATCTGCAAGCAATGAGTGGTATGGAGATATCATTATTTATCTCCAAACCCAAAAGTTCAGGCCTAACACCTCTCACGCTGAACAGAAACGTATACGATACCAAGCGAAAGACTACATGATCGTCGGTGATACACTTTACCGTCGTGGTATCGATACAGTTCTGAGAAGGTGCCTAACCCATGAGGAGGCCGAAAAAGCCCTGAATGAGTGTCATTCAGGCGCGTGTGGGGGGCATCAATCTGGATATGCAACAACACAAAAATTCTTACGAGCAGGATACTTCTGGCCAACCATGTTTAAAGATTGCATAATCATAGTCAAAAGTTGCCATGCTTGTCAAATTTTTGATAGCAAAACCAGAAGACCACCCGCACCTTTACAGCCAATAGTTGCTGTTGGGCCTTTCGCCAAATGGGGCATCGATTTCATGCAATGTAACCCCACCTCGACCGGGGGGCATGGGTATATTATAGTCGCCGTTGACTATTTTACCAAATGGGCCGAGGCGATGCCTACATTGGATAACACTGGTGAAACAGCTGCCCTTTTCTTTTTTAATCATGTAGTCGCCAGGTTCGGCGTACCACAGGCTATAGTTACAGATCATGGATCGCATTTTCGTAATCACATGATGGTTGAATTAGCTGCCAAGCTAGGGCTATCTCACGACAGCTCTACCCCGTATTATCCGCAAGCCAATGGACAAGTTGAAGCAATCAACAAAGTCCTGAAGCGTATGTTGCAAAGGATGATCGGAGTTCACAAAAGAAGGTGGCACCTAATCCTGTACTCAGCCTTGTGGGCTTACCGAACATCGGTAAAGAATGCGACTGGGTTCACACCTTTCCAACTGGTGTATGGCCTGGAGGCAGTCTTACCAGTCCAGTGCGAAATTTCGTCGCTTAAACTCGCAATTGATCTCCTCCCCGGAACTTCGGAAGAAGAGGCCCGTTTCTTGGAATTAATCCAATTGGATGAAACTCATCGTGATGCCGCTTTGGCTAACAAAGCCCATAAGAAACGAGTCAAGGCGCAGTTCGACAAAAATGTCAAACCCCGTGTCTTCTCAGAAGGTGACTTGGTCTTGCTTTACGACCAAGAATCCGACAAATTGGGAGCAGGTAAATTTAATTCTTTATGGATGGGTCCCTATATTGTTAAACGAGTGTTAGCAAAAGGAGCCTACGAGTTAATGGATTATGATGGAATTCCACTGGCGCAACCCCGCAATGGGTTGTACCTCAAGCGTTACTATGCTTAAATAGTAACCTGAGTGCTTTTGTTGTATTTTGTTTTCGCTAAAGTGTTTGTTTTGGTCGAGTAATCCACCTTTTTACATTCATTGCAGATGTCGAACCTTTTTGAGACATGTGTGGGATATGCCAACGGAGCGAGTCGTAGTTCGCGGAACCTGTCCTCCGCGGCCTGGGCCATTTTTTATCCAAGCGGCGAGTTAGTGAGTTTCAGAGGTGTGTGTATTGGGCAATCAACGAATAATATCGCTGAGTATAGCGCGTTGATAGAACTCCTCTCTGATGCCATCACCCATGGTATACGCCGACTAATCGTTAGGCTAGACTCACAACTCGTGATACTACAACTCAATGGTATATATTCTGTCCGCAATCCAGCTATTTATCGCATGTTTCTAAGGGTTAAGATTTTGGAAAGACAGTTTGATTTAATTCAATACCAACATATTTCCAGGAACTTAAACACATTAACCGACTCATTAGCAAACTATGTGTTAGATAGACATTTGCGACATTTATAAAAAGAGACACATCATCAGTATTGTACAAGTGGATCATATAACTCAACCAGAATAAACCCCGAAAATCAAAATATATATATAAAATCTGTTTATCGTTCATACATAATGTTCTGTAACCAAGACAAAAATCGGTCGCATGACCCAAAAACTCAAAAATGCTAGGGGGTACCCTAGCCTAGTGATGCTCATGATAGCACGTCACGGCCTGTGCAATCATGCGCAAGAGACGAGTCCATCGTCTAGGCACACCAGTAGTATGTCGCTGCAACTGTAAAGGTAACTCATCAATCCTCACATCGGGAATGCCGAGAGTAAGGCTCTCAACCTGTTCCTGCACAGCTGTAAGGGTCTCGGTCACGTCAAGATCGCGGAGAATAACCCTCCCAGCAGTCTCCCCTGCTGGGGCAGCGACTGGCGCTCTCGGGCGAACTGCTGGACGAACAGGACCAACATCTGCAATGCACACAAGAGTTTGATTAAAGTCTTGACAGAATAAAGCACAGCAACATTATGAATAAAAACAGTAAACAGTGATATGGTCAGAGATTTTACCAATAGCGCCCCACTGTTCGCCATCCGGTAGCACCAAGTCCGGATCACCTCGGAAATCCATGCCAACATATGGATACTCGGAATAGACCATCTCCTGACGCTCGAACCACCTGAAGAAGGTATCAGTGAAAGTAATCTGAGATTGACCAGCATGCCTAGACATGTGGTCAACCCATCTCTGCATGCGTGGCTCGGTGGGAGAAGGCAAGTCGAGTGCAATATACTGAGGCTGCATCAGTGGTATTTTCTCCAAGGCAAAGGCAGTCAAAATAGAACCGAATCCAAAGTTCTTCAGCTTCCCATCCTTTACCTTGTTCAACTGACTTTTCATCTGAAGAAGTACTGCATCACACCAGTTGAATACTTTCGGTTGGAGACACTCCAAGGCGTGCTGCACATAAGATCTGTTGGCAACATGAAGAGATGCACTACCGGCCATCCTACCAATAGTATACAGAATGGACCTAAGAGACCTGTCAGTAATTTCACAGATAACAACCTTGCCGTCTCTGCTCGGCTGGGAACCTTCCCTGCAATACTGGCGGACATAATCTCTCACGGAGTCATTCCCTCGGGCCGAACCTGACAAAGAAATGGGGGCACCCCGCCTTGACAACCCAGTCAAGAAGTAAGTGTCTACGATGGTCAAGGGGATGGATTTGCTCCTAATCTGGAATACTTGGTTGATAGGATCCCAAGCATCAAGCATATACTGCAGTAAAGATATCTGTGCTCTCATACTAGAGATACGGAAGAACTTCAGCAGGCCACAGTTTCGCAGCACGTTCACCGTGACAGGGTCATGGAGGGCAATCATGTCCTCCTCTTCATGTTCTCATTCTCGCCATGTGAGGGTCATTTTGCTCAAAAGTCCCTGCAAAACAAACAAGAGAAAGAGTAAGATCCTGGATTTGATGAGAAACTGGCAAAATTTCATCAAAAACTGTGCAATAGAACTGCTTTTCTATGATCAACGCAATTGGCAAGTGTCCTACCTGCGTTGAAGGTCAAACTGCCTTAAGGCAGCTTGACATTCAATGCAGGTTTTGAATGGACTGCCTGCGCTGATGGCAGAGCGCCCTGGCAAAACCCCAGGAGCTCAGGAGAACAGGAAAACAGGCACAGAATGGGAAAAGGAAACCATGAAAAGAAAGAGCTAGGGTTTAGCTCCTACCTGGTCCAGACGGCGCCGAAAATCGTCCACAGAATCTCCCGGAATCAGCTGGTGAAAATCAAGGGGGAAGAGGCACCTCCAAAGCTCCAACAAGCCAAATTCAAATGAAATGGTAAAATGAGAGGTAAAAACACTTTTTAATTGCTTTTTACGTAGTTCAAAGCAAAATATTAGGGTTTTTTATCTCATATTATGTATTTCTAACTAAGTTTGATGCAGCAATTGAGAATACAGTACTATCCTTGAAAAGAGAAAAGCTAGTTATGGTAAAAAATCAAAATTTGACTATAGATACGAGCAGTTTTAGCACACAGTTCATGCTCGTTAAAAAATAAACGCAAGATCCGAGCAGTTTTAGTGCATAATTCATGCTCGTTAAAAAATAAACATAAGTTTGAGCAGTGTTTTGGCGCATTCAAGCTCGTTAAAAAATGAACCCATCCCGGTAAATAACCATTGGGTATGTAACCTTATCTGCCATAAAAGCCTTGGTCGTGTTTGCACCGTCACCTCCACTTTTCATTTGGCCGATCGTTCACCTCCATATGATTGTTTACCCATTTTGAGGAACAGCTGCGAAGAGTGATTTCACCCAGCCATCCTTGTGACACTGCTGTGATTGGAAGAATTCCAACCTGTACCTGGAATCAGCTGCTAACCCTGTTTATCACTCGTTCCTCAAAAGACGAGTCTTCTTTAAGCTCTTTTCAACTGACTCGTAAAATATGAAAAGATTGCCGAGTTTTGGCCTTCCAGCTCGTTAAAGCGACCGGAAGTGCTATCCCTCCTCTAGATTTTAATCTTTTTGGACCTGAGGGATTATTGCACAAAAAGATCGAGCGCTTGTTTTATTCGGCTCGTTAAAACGATCGAAAACTCATCCCTTCTGTATTGTTTTATACTTTTTCGGACTTAAGGGATTAGATGACGAAAAAGGAATTTTGGAGTTAACTTTATGTACCTTTTCAGACTCTCTAAAAATGAAAAGGGCCGAGTTATCCTTGTCGTTAGACTCGTTAAAATCAGTAAATAGCGACAAACTTGTCTTTAGACGAGAACGAGTTTCACTATCGCTAGGCTCGTTAAAACATAGCGATGGGCTTGCCCGAAGGGCAGGTTATAGAACAAGCATATGTTATCCTCCTCAAGCTTGACAAAAATAAAGAGGTACTGGTCAGCAATGACTGGGGAAAAATTGGGAGAAACTAAAGAGAACTTTGATGGTAGCAGGTCGCTCTTGAACATGACACTTTTCCTCCGTACCACAATCGGGTTGGGTTGTTTCATTCACCGGTCACATCACCATGGTCTCGCCATACCATCCATACTTGGGGTAATGCTACCAATCCATCGAATCAGTGTCGCCATATGTTCAAGAGAAGTCGTTCAAAAAGAGTCAACCGGGTCCCATCCACTACCATACATTATCCTTCATCCATTCATGACCGCCACCCTGAATCATATGTCACAGATCGTTTTCACCTCCATCAAAATCATTAGCTTCGTTCCGTGTCACTGATGTGGGATTCATTAAGGCCCTCCTTTGACGGATCGCTTCTTGTCGACATCAGCTCATTATCCAAGAAGTTGATCTAGGAACAACCCCTTCAGTACTTTGAAGCTTGCATGCCTCAATGGCAAGTTTCTCACTTCCGGCGACAGGTATACATCAATGACCTTCGACCAGAAGATTTTGCGTGGTGTTCGACGCCAAGTCCTGTATTCACACCACGTGAATTGTACTGCAGTACCTTGAGGGTCATTATCATTATCGGTGATTCCTCTCGCGCTTGTTAACGGTTTACATCATTAACCGGTAATCAAGCGATGTCTTTCCATGTTCGACTTCAGCGCAATTCTCACATGGATCGACTTGTACTTAGAGTGAAGATCGAACGAGTTTGAAGACCCCGGATCTAGTTTCATCCATCCGGGCTGCGATATATATTCAGGAAAAATAAAGACATTTGACATGTACATCATTGCAGCAGATGATCATCCTACTCAAAGGATGATAATTTCACCAAAATTATCAGTCTACCATCAGACGGTTGTCTGTGCTATGTACAAAAATGAATTTATAAAGCTGAGCATGGGAATGCCCGCCTCAGCTAGATCATGAAAGCAGTATGAATCATAATGTATTGTATTGTATCTTATTACAGGTCTCTTCCCAGCAAATGGATGTACTTCGGACCCTCCTGGATAAAGCATTTCACCCGATAAACGGCCTCATACTTTAGGGGGAAACTGTTATAGACATTTTTGTGCCTTGCATCACTGAGCATGAAATGTCAATAATCTAAGGGATCCAAAGTCCCTAAGCATGTTGTTCCTACCCCTAGAGGAACAAGGCCAACAAACCACAGCAATTCATAGAAGTTCTCCACCTGAAAACACTCAAAAACAAGCCAATTCTGGATCATGTCAACTGCTCCACTGTCTACCTACGTTGAATGTCAACTACAACAAAGGCTACCTGCGCTGAGCGTAACTGGACAAGTGGCAGGCTCGTTTCTCAATGTGTCAATGCTCAGGAAGCTTCCAAAATGACACTTGCATCAAGGAATTCGACTGGTGATGAGTAAGAGGTTCCAAATCTCCAAGTGGACTCAAGAACTGAGAGAGGGAGAGGACACTAGTCAGTTTCATACCAGCCTCAAGCTGACTCATCCTCTCTCCAAAAGATCTATATATAGATCTCTCCTCCATAGGAAGAGGAGGCTGGAATTTTGTTATTGCAAAGAATTGCTGCTGGTTTGAGACTGGAATCATTGGGTGCTTAATGCTTTGAAGGGAGGTGAAGATAGGAATTCCATTCTGCTGGGAAGGAGATGCTGGATTGGAGCCCTCTGGGTTGTATCTCTTCCTGAACCTTGTTATTTATCAATAAATCTATCTTGGTTTTCTCCTATATACTGATGTATCTTTGATGTATGATTGCATTAGTGTATTTGATTTATTTCTAATCCTGAATCGTTGATGAATATGAATATCTGCCTTTGTGTTGTGTTCTTCTCTTGTCCCAAGTAGCTGTTCTCTTGTCGCAAGTAGCTGTTCTCCTGTGATCTCGCAGGAATCAAGTAGCTGTTCTCTTGGATGAGCAAGTAGGCAAGTAGCTGTGAACACACAAAGGAGAAGAGGATCTAGATTGAGGGACAAACGGAAGGCATCGGTAAGTCCATTGATCTCTCTTCTTTCCCATTTCATAAAGGAAGAAACCAGAATAGCTGTCTCTGTTTGTTGCTAAGGCACTGTCACACCTTAGGTGGATAGGATCGTCCTGCATAGGCATTTTTCCCCACAACACCACGCCTTCACACACCATCACAATACTTCAAAACTCAAGTCGGCTTCCTTCCAAACGCTCCCTGACCTCCGTCGGCTTCATACGTTTATTGGTTGGCCTCCATAACTCCTAAGTCATGCTCCACGCATATATATCAGCTCGCCCTTCTCTTCCTTTACGTATTATCTCCATCGCACATGAAGCCGTGAGCTTGCACCCATTCAACCTGCTGCTCGTTCGACCTTCTAACCGCGCGCCTCTATCCAGTTGCGGTCGCACTTCAGGCGGAACCGCAGGACCTTACATCCTCCTCCACCTGAAGTCGTTGTCGTCCCCGACAACATACCATCTTCGTAGCCATCCACCAAAATCAACATCAATATCTGTCTCATCCATGATGTCAACTCCTCCACATATTGCAAACATCTCTGCATCATATGTAGAACCACTGTCTCCACCATGTCTCGTTCCAGCGACCATCTGTCACCAAGATCACCATACCAAGGTATACACCTCATCGGTATGTCATACATCGGAAAACATCTCAATCCATGACCATCGACCACCCTGTCACAATCTCCACATGCTGCTCTCCATTGTGGAAGGCTGGCCCCTCCATCTCAAGCTACATGCTTCCTGCAACCTCCCGTATCGACCTCATCATGTTTCGTCCTCGTGTGAACTGCTGCCATGATATTCCAACACAATGCTAACACATTTCTGTACATTGAGCTCCCTCATGTTTTGAACTAGTTGGGTAGCTAATCCAACTGTCACGCTTAAACCATGAGAATGCACATCCTCATGCCACCATCAGTCGTTTCTCAAAACATCCCGTCACATCCTCAACTCGATCAAGAATCCATCTCCATATAAGTATAAGCCATGCTCAGGTCCATGAAGTAGTCCTCATCTCATCTGCAACATGCTGTCCATGATGTTTGGTACTAATGTGCTATATGAACTCAGCCGCATCTCTCCCAACATCATCTATCTGCAAAACATCCATCTCCTCAATATGAAGAGACCATCTCATCAAACCGACTCTCGATGTGCCACATCCAGGTCCGTGAAGCAACATCCATCATATCTGCAATGTTCCATCCCTCAAGTCTGCCATAGAAACAAGTATACACCTATCTCATCTATCCATGTGCTGCCCATGATCATAGATCAATCAGCTTCCATGTGTCAAAGGTGGTTGAGTCTCGGCTCAACCCATGCCCAAGTGTTGCCACCAAGGCATCATCATCGTTGTAACTCCATCACTCCAAAGTGTCTCATCTCGATCTTCCACATCAAGTCACTCTTTCAAGTCATTCCCATACATGTACTCGAAAGTATGCACCCCATCCTGCATCAAAGTCTTTGACCTCAGCTCCTCAATGCTTCAGATCCTCTAAGTCCACCATATATGAAGTCCCTAAAAGTCACAACCTCATGTCATCATGAGCTCCATAAGTCATCTCCAATCAACACTCTAGCAAGCATACAAGTCTTGGCCCAAAGGTCTCTGCAAGATGCCTCAGCTCTCCATGTAGTAGGAATGCTCCATAGTTTGCTCACAACTCCATCCAAGTCCATGGCCTTGTTGTACATAAGTGCACAACCTCTCCATCGGCTCATAAGTAAAACATCCCCATGTCACATCAGCAAATCCATTTACACAACATCCCTACCTTGGAACTCCTCATTGGATGCCCATAAGTGACACTTCTACCAGTGCTCCTGCATAATGTCCCTGCATAAGACTGCCATGCTCCATGTCTCCAACCTAATGTCCATGACTAAGTTGCCCATGTAGTCCAACCAAGTAGACCCATCACAACAATCAATCATCCTCATCCAAGTTTGCAATCTTCAGCCTAGTGAACTCGGTCACCCAACCATATCATCATCATCACGAGTCCCTTCATAGCTCCCCCATTAAAGGTTCCACCAAGACTTCCTCTCTTGGTCTTGGCCATGAGAAGTCCACCCAAGTATCATCATACCTCAAGTGTGTGCCCTCCTCCAATCTGTCCATGAGTCATGCCGGGCACTTAGCCAATTCTCCATGTGGCTAAAGCATGACTCAATCCTCCGCAACGATCATCATGTTCCTCCCTTGTCACGGGCCTTTGTACCTTCTAACATAAGGTCACAAACAACCCCAACAAGTTCTGCAACAATCAATGGTCCTTGCCTCTTCGTACAAGGTCTCATCATAGACATCCATGGCAAGATCCTCCCTAGCATCGGCAAACTGATTTTTCCCTTCCCTACATATGGTCCATCCACCAAATGCTCAGATGAAACACAAGTATCAATACTTACTTCATCATCATCATGAGGCTCCTCCATAGGAGTGTCCTCATCCATCCATGTCTGTAAACTGCACGATCCTGGTCCAATTTGATCAATCTCAAGTGCATCCTCCATCATTGTCATATCTACAACATCCTCGATCATCATGGCTTCCTCTTCCTTGTTAGCACCATCTGCAACTTCATCTTGCTCCATTGTCCAACCAAGTTGAAGAAGTTCGTCTTCAATATTCTTTTCGAAGACTTCAAGTTCCTTTCGAATCCAGGGATTCTCTTCTTTCAACCACTTCAACCTGTATAAGGAAAGCAAGAGCTTCCCTTCGCATTCTTCCAAACTTGCCATGCCTTGTCATTCAACTTGGCCCAAGCACTAAGCTTCACCTCTGCTAAACTTGTTTCACCATGCACCTGAATCACCCTGATGTTCCACCTATTACCTGCAAAGCTTGAACTTCCTTTCAAGTCTTCGGTCTTCGTAGCATCAGCTCCTTGATTCAGTTCACTAGCTTTGATACCGCCTGTCACGAAGTGATAGTGGGATTAGCTTCTTCCAAAAATCCCCTTTGCACTTCACCAACTCTGATACCACCTGTCACACCCCTACACCTGCGGTAGTCTTTCAACTGCTTATAGCGAGGTGCAGCACTACCAATCATTTTCTTTTCACCAATACTTACGATTGTAGACTATGCCTAACATTCCATACTTAGTTTCATCTTCGTTACCAAGTATTATTAATGTGTTCCTTTATACAAGTGAAAGCCCATGACATTCACATAAACAACATTATACAAGAGAAATGCACAACAGTATAAAGGGAGGGGCAACTCCCTGCAATATGAGTCTGCCCGAGTCAATATATTATATAATCTTCACTTTTACAAGTACAAATTAAATTTTGGGAAATCCCAAATTTACACTTATCCAATTTTCACAACTTCAACAAACTCGATTGCCCAGCTCGTGGTCGCCGCACGACTCACCAACCTTTCATTCACCTCGTCGCACAATCGTGTTGTTTGTCCAACTTGGGCGCGCCTCCAAGTCGCCACACACGAGCGCCTCTGCCCGAGACACATCTCCGTTCATAATCTCAACACTTCACCAAGTCACCGTGCACACTTGCATGATGGGCAGGCGCTCACCCGAGTCATGCAAGAACCAGTGCCAAGTCGTCGCACAAACCAGGTGCCGCACACCCATGCACGCCTCACCCAACTGACGGGAGCTCCTGCCTGCGCCCTTCACCCACAACTGAGTCAACCGAGTCTCCTTCATGCAGCGTTGCCCAAGAACGAGCACATCTCCAATCTGCGCCTCTTCTCCTTAGCTCTACGCACTTAGACCTGCGTCTTACTCACATGAGCGAAGATGCTATGTGTTGGATCGTTGAACAATTGTCAAATGAGCTCCATCGCAACTCCAATATATATGGGGCATAGGGCGAGGTCGCAGCTACCCAGCCGACCTGCCCACGCCTTCACACACCATCGCAATACTTCAAAACTCAAGTCGGCTTCCTTCCAAATGCTCCCCAACCTCTGTCGGCTTCATACGTTTGTTGGTCGGCCTCCATAACTCCTAAATCATGCTCCACACATATATATCAGCTCGCCCTTCTCTTCCTTGTGCGCATTATCTCCATCGCACATGAAGCCGTGAGCTCGCACCCGTTCAACTTGCTGCTTGTTCGACCTTCTAACCACGCGCCTCCGTCCGATCACGGTCACACTTCTGGTGGAACCGCAGGACCTTACAGTGATGGTCGTGTTGTATACAAAGGCAACTTCCGTCATGGTTCCTGTTATAGTATTATAGTATTGTTAAGGCATCCAATACCTTATAGCATAGTTTCTGTTGCTCGCCATGGAACTATGCTTAATGGCAACAAATATTTAGCATATTATATAAGATATTAATTGAGCTATCAGTGTATATGCTTACCATTCAATTTTGCTAAGGTTAAAATTGAATAGTCGGCATATTCAATTAATACTTTATAACAAGCTAGGTATACAAAGGCATGTTCTGACATAGTTCCCGTAATAGTACTCTTAAGGCATTCAATACCCTATAGTATAGTTTCTAAGGCATTCAATACCCTATAACATAGTTTTTATTGCTCGCATTGGAACTATGCTTAATGGCAACAAATATTTAGCATATTATATAAGATAATAATTGAGCTACCGCTATATAGGCTTACCATTCAATTTTGCTAAGGCTAAAATTGAACACTCTACATATACAACCGCCTTCAATTAATAGTTTGTAACAAGCTTTTTATTTTTAGCTATACTTAATTATATGACTTATTAAATAAATATAGAACAAATAGTATATCAAAATTCATGTTCATGGCCATTGATATATCATTTAGTACTAGAGGATGTTCATGTTAGTGTGACTCAATAGACAACTATTGTGGGCCGCTTTTCTTGCCCAATCTTTGTAATGAGATGGCATGCTAGGTTGAGCGTTGTCACTATAATTCAAACGATCTTAGGCAATACAAATCATTATAATCAATTGAATTTCAGATATCGACTTTGAGATGTGAGTGCAAGACCTCAGAGAAAGATGATGGATCATTGAAGTATGGACAATCTTATAACAGAGAATGTAACCCATGAGAACTACTAGTTTACAAGTTACACTATTTGATCTTCAGTCAGAAAATCGAATTACACAATGCTTGCCATCATACTAAGGGCCATACATTATATGTAAACACATGCATGTAATCATGCCATGAGTTTACACTCATCATATGCAAAATAAGAAGGGATGAACACTTGATGAAATCACGCAACTCCGATGAGGTAGTAAACCGAAAGTATGTGTTATGCATTAATACCACCAACTCATAATTTAATTTCCTTTAACCTTACCATGGACCTTGACCATGTTCCAGTCTCCTTCTGGAGTGGCAAACAAGAACATGAGCATCATCTCTACCTCTGCAAGAATACAATAGAGGTGCTATGGCATTTGAAGATGTAAATTGTGTTACTTAGTTTTTTTATGGGCACGTTTCGATGTGATGAGCTTTGCCTTGGTAACTTGTTAAGTGGGATGAGTTTAAATTGGATTTGAGTATCATAATATGAGTTATAGGTAGTTTTTAGGTGAAAAAGGCATATGATGAATTTACACGTGAGAATCTGGGTATTGGTCTTAAAATATTTGACGTAAACAAACTCAAGTGCCACAACTCATCTACTTTACATAACAAAATATACACGCATAAGGGAATCAACTAGTGCACGTCACAATATTTAACTTTTTCAAACCCGTTCCACAACTCATCTACTTTACAAAATAAAATCTACAGGCATCAGGGAATCAACTAGTGCATGTGACAATCTTTAACTTTTCAAACCCTTCTTTGTTATATTACAAACTATAATAGAATAGGGTAGAGCTCTCGTACCAAGGATCGTGGCCCTTTACAATCACACTAATACAAGGAATACAACTAGGGCTTGGTGTTACTTCTTTGAAAACCAATTTACCTTAGATAAGACAACATTTGACCTAATTGCTTATGGTGGCCACACACAACCCTTTCAGTCCATGTGTCCTGAACACATCTGGCAGGTCCTCTTGCCTCCCATTCTACAACTCCTCAATCTGCCTCTATCAATGAACTCAACTCCTTTAGGTTACTGAACTCGACTCAACAAAATTTTCCCTCTAGCTACCTCCTTTTTCCTTCAAGGTCTGCAACACTTAGGGTCTTCGATCAACTGTTCACAACTATGTTTGTGAACAACTCTTTGGTCTACCCATTTTTTCCATACTGTTGCTCCAAGATGACAAGTCTAGGGCTATGGAGGTTACCCTTCTTCTCACTGACTCAATCCTCTACAATACAGTGAACTAGGGCTAGTTGGCTAGCCCACTTGACTACTACTTTAGTCCTTAAAAATACACATGTCCTTAGGCCCAATAAACCTACCCTTCTACTAACCTTGTTGTCTTTCATAAGCACATGACTTAGGGCTCTTATTTGATAATCACCTAAAAACCCTCCAACTGTACTAGGATTTCCATTACTTTCCCCAACCACAATCAATTCTTTTATTGATTTAGGGCCCACAACACTTCCCTCAACTAGGGCTCTTCAAATTTTCCACCTAATAGTGATTCGAGTCCTCTCAAAATCACTATTCTTGTGTACAAATTTATTTATTGTCCAAACTGTGAACAAATCTAAACTACTCCTCTTATCGTCCTTCTAACAATTTGTAGATGACTAAACTATGGTCACAAATCATCCGCTAATAGTCCATTGACTAATTGTTTATAGTCTGCTTCAGATATCTATCCAAAACTCTATGGACAACCCACCAAAATCAACTCCTCTTCAAGTCAATCCATTCCTCATATGGTACATTTCTTATGTTCAATATTCTACTCAGGTTCCACCCTCCTTTGGATCTGCTATCTCCACACATACTTATACAAACCATCTTCCATATATGTGGTCTATATTGCAGAGATAAACCTCGCTCTAAGGGTCATGACCCCTCTTCTTCTACACAAATTTGTCACAGTCTTAAGGGCATACCTTATGGACTAAACATGCTAGGAAACTGAAACTGCCCTAACTAGGGCATTATACTTATATTCTAATTGCTTTAGAACAAAGCCTATAGGAGGGTAGTGTGTAATTATGTCCATACTCAACTTCCAATTGACAAGTGTTCCTTCTAAAATAGAAATAAAATAATGTCCCCTATCATAAAGACACAAATATTTCCTAAATAAAAGACCATGTTTGTCATGATTAAAGACAAAAATAAATATAGTTAATCTTATTTAAAAGAAGTCTAAATAATTGATATTTCCACCCACACTCTGTTGACTCAGTTGATTGTTGAAAATGTGAATCAACACCAAAAAAATGTGGTAAAATATTTTCATTTCCATGTTAAGTAACATAATTTTATATCAAACTTTTAAGAAAAATAAAGTAATTACAAAACTAAAAAAAAAATTATATTTTCACTTTTGAATGTGAGGAAGATGTATAATTCTTATTCTTTTTAAAAATATTTCAATATAAGACTTAAATATAGTATCTAAATATCTATGCTAATTAATATATTTTAATATGAAACTTCAGAGAGAGAAATTGTGATAAAAAATTACTCTATTTTTTTCTAATATAAAATATTTTAATATCTACTTTAATGTTTTCTATAATAATATATTTTAATATTTGAAAGGAAGAAATAATTGAAAGTAAAAAAATTCAATTACTCTTTAATACAAAGGAAATGTGTAATTCATTCAATTATGAATCTAAAAAATTCAATATGTGTGATAAATAAAATATTTTAATATATATAGCTAAATAATGTTGACATATATTTCAAAATATATTAATAAAAAAATAAATCTTTTAATGGAATAATGTACTTAATAAAAAGTCCTAGGTTGAACTAGCCCTAAGGGTTAGCTCAGTTGGTCAAAAACCGTGCCTCGGGAGGTCACAACTTCAAATCTGCCTGAAGCCCTTGGAGTCAGGTCTTGCCTTGCGAGTAGGCTGAGGGGTGATTAACCCAGAAACCCAGAATTTTCCGACTTTTCCGTAGATGTAGCAAACACTCACTGACTAGGGCGTTCATGAACCACACTAAAAAAAAACACACAAATATATTTCAAAATATATTAACAAAAAAATAAATATTCTAATGGAATAATGTACTTCATAAAAAAATATTTCAATATTGTCATAAAATTGTAAGTTCTTATTATTTTACATTTTGACCTCTTTTTAGAAATATTTTTGTTTTGTTTTTTTTGTTTTTTTTAATCAATCAAATATTTGATGTAATTTATAAAATCCAAGTGTTAATGAATATTTTGAGGGCAATGAATCCCTTTATATACTTAAAAATTCAAATTAACATTTTAAGTCATTTACACATTCAAAGACGTATATAGAGAGAGATGTCTATAGTGAGATTTTTTTGGAAGCTTTTTTGGGCGGTTTTTCAGTCTAATCTCTCTAAAATCCGGCAGTAATTTATTGAAATCAAAAGCCCACAATCTAAGTGCCCTAGGATTTTTTCATGGTCCTAAATTCATATATACAATCAAAAAACTAGTTTATTTAACACTCAGTTCAAAACTAGATTTTTGATTGTATATATGAATTTAGGACCGTGAAAAAGCCCTAGGGCACATTGATTGTGGGCTTGTGATTTCAATAAATTACTGTTGGATTTTAAAGAGATTAGGCTGGAAAAACTGACGAGAAAAGCTTCCAAAAATTCTCACTATAGACAACTCTCTCTCTCTCTCTACACCAAGAGGGATCAAATTTTACACTCTAAAATAAGTTTTCATATTAAAAAAGTTGATCTTTCTCCGTACTTGGTAGATCCGTGGTCAAGTTCAATCTATATTGGTGTATATGAAGAATTCAAACAACATAGGAGCCAGGAGATTTCCTAAAATTGACTCCAACTTGGCCAAAAATTTAGCATTTGATTTAAGGAAAAATGCCCAATCTTGTCTAGTTCATTAGAGGATAAAAGAGGAGATTATTCTACATAATAAGGATGATATGAAAAAATGTTATGAAGGAAAAATGCCCAGTATTCTCTGTTTATTAGAGGATAAAAGAGGAGATTATTCTACATAATAAGGATGATATGAAAAAATGTTATTACTTCAAAATTCTAGGGGAAATTGTTAGGTGACAAGGACTTAAAGAGAAAAATTAAACTAAGATATTATAAGGAGGTTATCAATTCCAATAGTGAAAATAAAAAGAAATTATCTACCTTATTCAATGTCAAGAAGAAAGTGAACATTGTTAAAATAATAACAAATTCTATTGCTTCTTAGTTAAACTGAGAGAGTTACAAATGGAACAAGTGCTGCATGCAGCCGGTAGTCCCTGCCCTAAGCGAATGGCCTCCCTCAAGCAGAAATGAAGCCCTTTTTTGATTTGTGCACCATTTCTCGTGCTTTCGGCAAAGAAGCTTGCTGAGATCAATTCATGTGGGTGCTGCGCAGGATGATCATACTATCATAACGGTGCTTGAAAAAGTCTTGGATAATATTTTACAGGCACTGTGGATTGTTTTGCTTGGCGTTGTGGATTGTTTTGCTTCTTTAACGATAGTTACACCAAGTATCAAATAGACAAATCTAACCAGTGAATAGTTGAATGATATCATGCAGGACTTTTCGTTTCATCCAAGATGGGACTACGACGGTAAGAGGAAACATAATGCACAAGTCGATCACTCGAAGAAGGTTGGAATTTTAAATTTATGTTAATGTAAATTCGATAACAGTGATTATTTTTTAATACACTCGATTTTAGGTTTTGAATATTTTAGAAACGGTTAAATTTCTTTGTATTTATATATGTAATTTTTTTTTTATAATAATTTCTTTGTATTTAGATATGTAATTTTTTTATAATAATGGATTGAAAGTAGTTATTTTCAGAAGAAAAATATGACATTCTATTTATTTTAAATTTTCATTTGCAATTAAAACAAAAACTATTCTATATTCAATATGACCTAAAAATTTTATTTACAATTAAAAAAAACTATTCTATATTCAATATGGCGTAATATATGATAAAAATTAAGCTTGTTTAGGAAAATAATCAATTATTAACTAGCTGAGATCATAAAAAATAGTATGTTTGGCTTTTATAATTATTTATTTCAGGAATCAGATATGATGTAAAAATCAGAAAGAAATAAAATTACTAACTTTTATATTAAAAATAGTTTTTTATATGAACCTCCATTATATACGTCATTTATTACAGATATAAAGACACCGAATATAAACACAAAACAGTCCATGACCCAAATTAAAATTTGAGTCCGTGGTTCCATCCCCGCTCAAAGCTTTGTTTTCGGCGCGGGGCGACTTTGATGGCAAGCTCATACACAAATCAAGATTGAGGTCACCATGCTCTTCATTTTCAGAAGCGGCGGGCTCGATTAGCGAGCTTTTCGACTGGTCATGTTGGAAGAAGTCTGTTATCTCTGTCGTTCTCGGGTTCCGCGAAGCCGAGATTTCGTGGTCGTCTGCAAACGGAGAGCTGAGGTTAGCGCTGCCATTGTCAGGCAGCCATAGGGAGCGATGGGACTGGGGGTCGAGTTCTCTGCTCAATTTTCTTTTCTTAATGTGGGTATCCCAATAGATCTTTATCTCGTTTTCTGTCCGCCCCGGCAATCGACCCGCGATAAGAGACCACCTGCACAGTTTGACAGACAAATCAAGATAAATTCGATCCATAACTGAAAATTCAATTCAAAATGAAGATCGGCATTTCAAGGAATCTGAAACATCTGGGCCCAGTAGAGATCTAGGTTTAAGATAAATATCATTGGGAATTGATTGAAGCAATAACGATGATTTTGAAAATATGGATTAATGGTTAGGTGCGGAGATTTAGTTTTGTATATTTCAGAATAGATCTAAATCTTTCTTTTTCTATTAAAAAAAATAAAAACGATAAAATATCATACTTGTCACCCAAGAGGTTGTGGAGTTTGATTATGAGATCATCAGCCAAAAACTAAAAAATTGAGTTCATACTTTTAGTTTCATGGTCAATTGAAGCAAATTTTTGGCGGAGCTTACCAGTGGGGCTTTCCTCACGCAACTCTGTGCAGCAGAAAAATACATGGTTGTCAATAATAGTGGTGATAAATCAGCATCTTAAATGACTTTATTAGTTTATATGAAGATAAGAAGAATAAAAGTATTAATTTTTTTTCTATGAGAATTGTCTTACTTGGCTGTTAAAGTTGGCGCAAGAATATGCCCACCATTTCTGGCCTGACCCATCAACAATGCCTCCACCTTGGATTGTTGTTTCTTGCAGATAGGAGAATTGAAGCCATGCCCCTTGTTCTTCTGAGTTCCATAGGTCCGTTGGCGCAACTATTGTCCCTGATATCTGTTAGACATTCACCGATATGACATGAAAACTCTGATAAATTAGGCCTTGGACAATGCTATCAGAAAATAGATTTTGCAGAATGATAACATCTTGATTATACTTACAAGAACAGTCAAACCAGGAGCGCTGCAAGGACCCTTGAAGTTGATAGGACGAACAAGATACTTCTTTCCCTGTGGAACGAGGAAAACAGAAGGCAACGCACTCGTGCAAGCTCCTTGCCAAGCTGCCCAGAAGGCCTGATCAAAATAATTAATATAATTAGTATTCCATAAAGAAGTTTAATACATGCTTAGCAACCAGAAAGAAAGATGAAATTGTACTGCTGCTCAGATTAACATTAATAATGGACATAATGTGGGAACTCAAAATGACCGCTTACTGAAAGGCTCCTCGCAGGGTTCTCTGCTTGTGATATAAGCTTTGACAGGGTTCCATACGCTGACAGGTGGTCAACATGCAAATATCTCTATGAACAAATGTCTAAATTAGGTGCTGGCTTAACGTGGAACAGGCCCCAGAAAGAACTTAGGATAAGATGAGATTGCCTCAATATTTTTGCATCGGGCAACGTGAAGGCTGTAATAAGACCTCAATTGTTTTCCGAACCAAAAACTTTGGATAAAATTTTATCTTGTAATTCAGAAAATCTATGATTCCTTTACCAAAATCAAATTTCTACTTTAACAATTACTACATAGTAGATATTCTATGTTGTTAGTTTAAGTAAAAGTAAATTAAAATAAAAAACAATAAAAGAGTTATATGATATTGGTTATGCACATATATATTTAATTAAGATATACCTATTAATTAATATATGATTAATAAAAATTATGAGATCTTTATGTGTAAAACAAAATTATTTTATTTAAGAATATTAATATATTACAGTTTCGTTTAAATGTCAACTTAAATTATATTTATCTAAAATAAACATAATTGAGTTTAAAAACTAATCTAAACTAAATTATGTTAATAATAAAAGAAGATGGTAGAATTTGAACAATTACTTAAAATACCCTAAAACCAAATATCACAAAATAATTTATATAATATAAAAGAATCAAATAATATTTAAACAAATAAATAAACATTATCCTCATAATCAAACAAATAAATATAATAAATTTCATTCTAAAAATACACTCAATTTTACATTAATACATTTTTCACATAATTATTAAAATAATAATTACTATAAATGGTAAAAAATAATTAAATATAATTAACAGCTTTAGCCCTCTGCCATCTAATAACTTTATGTTTACTTATGTCCATGTCTTTATGTCATTCAATATCAACGGTCTTGCATTACCACTGATTCACTAGTAAAGTAGAACGTACTATCAAAACATGGAAAAAATATTTTTTAGCCTACCACAGCGTACTTTGGATAAGATAAGATTGCCTCAATATTTTTGCATCGGACAAAGTGAAGGCTGCAATAAGACCTCAATCATTTGACGAACCAAAAACTTTGGGTAAAATTTTGTTGAATAAAATTGGGAGCATCAAACTTAGGTTAAAATGTGAAAACACCGAAAAAAAAAACCGGTCAAAATATCAAGTAATGGTAGGTCAACGATCGATCGATCACTATTAGTCCCAGGCAGGGACTAATAACTCTCTTAAATTGTTGATCTTTAACTCAAATTCAATCTAATTTTCTTAACTTTAAAATCAATAAAAATACAATGAACCTAAAATGCTTCTCTCAACCTTTTTTAAACATAAAAACAAATTATTAAGGACTTTTGAATAATCTCCCCCTTTTTAAAATCCAGCTAACCATAACAATCTTAATAAGAATTAATAATCATTACTTTCATCATCATATTTATAATAGGTAATTATATAATAAATATTTAATTTTAAAATGTAATATTATTAATATAAATTAATAAAATTATTTTTATAATAAGCGTTTTAGTTATAGTTAATCAATATATAGAAATATTTACATATTATTACACAAACATATATTAATATTATTTTAATAATAATTAATCTAAATTTGCATTAGTTAAAAAGTTGCAACATCGTATCTCCATATTGAACTGAGAATGTTAAAATAAAATAAATTAAAACTATTTTTTGAAAAATACAAATTTTTATTATAATTGATATGAAAGGTTATGACATCATGTTTGGCAATACTAAAGTGAAATTAGTTAAACATCATTCTTTTTTCAGAGAGAAAAAGCATCATAGTATTATATTGAGTCAATATAAAAGTTCAGATGATACATAAGGGCTCAAAAATAGCTAGCTTGCCAGCATATATGAGACAAAAAAATCTGTGGAAATAGGACTTCCAAAAGGAAGCCAAACATCATCAGTCCATAATCACAGCTAACAATCTTCAAAAAAGAGAGCATCAGATGTCTAGACACATATAACAAAAAGAGATAGTGCATAAGGACAGCCAAAAAAGCTTGATATATACTAGAGTAAGCAAAAAAGATGAAGAGAAAGACTCATAACCCAGGGATAGAAAAGTCCTGGATGAAGCAAGAGAACTCTCCATCAGAAACCATCATAGACCATGAACCAGACTCTAAAGTCAGCCCCTTCTTTGACAGACAGTCAGCTTGGACGTTTTGGGAACGGAAGATGTGGTGAATTGAGCAATCTTTCATGCGCCCCCAGAAAAACATAATCCTGTCCATCCACCCAGTCAAATGAGGACTACTAATGTGGCAGGCTCCCTTTACATGGTCAATCATTGTTTTTGAATCGCCATAAATTGAAATGTCCTGGATATCAAAAAACACACAGAAAGCAAGCAGTCCTGCAAGAGCCCTCGCCTCAGCCAAACTGTTTGAGCCATTCCCACCATTCCATGATATAAAGTATTGCAGCTTCTCGTCCATAATAATGTGGACACCACAACCACAAATATTATGTTGCTCGGCCCCATCAAAAAAAGCACAGGGAACACTGTTGAGAGGGTTTTCAATCTCTTTTTTACGATCTTTTTTCATTTTGGGCTGTTTTAATGGCATAGCATCGTGGATGGAGATAATATGATGCAAGATAGACTTAAGAGGTTCTTTTGAGTCTTTGAAGATTTTGGCGTTCCTCCATTTCCATGAGCACCATAGGACAATGATAAACAGAGATCTCCATGATTCTCTTTGAGCGCACCACCATTCAAAAGCTACCTGGATTGAAACAAAAACAACATGAGGGAAACCATAAAGCAGAGACAATTCATACCAGATCTGTAGAGAGGAATTGCACTGGAAGAACATATGATGATTGGATTCCTCCGCAGTTTCGCACATAGAACATCTACTCGGTCCATGCCAGTTCCTTTTCCTCAAATTTTCCCAAGTCAAATTTCTGTTGTTGAAAACCAGCCACGAGAAAAGAATCATTTTGAGAGGGCACCCCGACTTCCAGAAACTCAGAGGATATATAGAACAGGAGCTAGATGCCTTTAATTTAATCATATCAGCGTAAATATCTTTAACACGAGCCGGCAGCTTTGCATTTGGCACAATCCACATAAGATGATCCGCGGTCCCTGAGCGATGGAAGCCAAAACTACAAAGAGCATCCTTTACAGATTTCCATACAGAAATCAGAGGATCTGGCAGGTGAAGATCATGGGCATCTTTCCATAAAGGAATAGGGCCATGCCAGATTGATATTAATTTATCCCACGTAAAAATGCCATTTCTGTAAAAAAAGAATAAGAGGCTTTCAGGGATGAATAAGCATTCCCGCCCACCCATAATGGGGTCAATTCCAATTAAAATACGGCTGCCAGAATAAAGACTCCATCTCAAATTCTCTAAGAAGTATTGCTGAACTTTTCGGAGGCTGAGCCAGATAGCAGATAAATACCCCTCCACGTCCTGTCACCATAAATACCCCTCCTCAACACTTTGCATAGGAGCGCATTACCAAATGTCCGCAGGTCTAACAGGCCCCAACCGCCAAGCTTCTTTGGTAGAGAGATCTTATCCATTTTGGACAGATGGAGTTTCCTCTGATTAGATCTTCCGCCCCATATAAAATTTGCAGAAACTCTGTTCATTTTGTGTATAATACTTGCTGGAAGGTAGAAAATATGAGCCCAGTAAACAGCTAATTGCACTAAGACTGCCTGCATTAAAATAATTCTTCTTGCCAAGGAAAGAGTCTTATATTCCCACGCCGAAATCTTTTTGTAGTATCTTTCTAACACCCATTGCCAATCCGCTTTGGAATAGCCCTTGGCCTTCAGCTGAAATCCCAGATATTTCAAACCCTCCTTAAGCGATCTCGACTCTATACCGAGCAATTCAGAGATCCAATTCACCATTTCCATGTTGGTATCATTGTGGAAAAGGGTAGATTTTGCTCTATTAATTTGTAACCCAGTAGCCCTCTGGAATCTATTAAGAATGTCGTTGAGGCAAATCCAGGATACCCTGCAAAGCATAGCAAAGATGAGCACGTCATCAACAAAGAGGTTGTGAGAGATATAGATGTCCCTGCAAATCATGACAGGCCTGCATCTATTTTCGGCCACTGCCTTGTTAATCTGAAGGCTGAGAGAGTTCATTGCCAATATAAATAAAAGAGGGGAGAGGGGGCACCCCTGACGAAGACCCCTTTCCGCTGGAAAGAAGGGAGAAGGCATTCCATTTATGATGACCGAGTAGTGGACATTCTCAACGCATGACATAATCCAGTTGATGGAATTTGATTTTAGGCCGATCTTTGCCAATAAACATCTAATGAATCCCCAATCTAAACAATCGTAGGCTCTTTGCAGATCAATTTTTAGAATGGCCACATCTGTTTTCCTTGATATCATTGAAAAAAGACTTTCCTGTGTTATAGCAACTGCATCCAAAATGTTGCGCCCCTTTAAAAAAGCATGTTGGTCCTTGGAAAGGAAGGTGGCCAGAGTCGATTTCATTCTTTCAGCAATAATTTTGGTGATAATTTTGAAAGATATATTGCATAATGAGATCGGCCTGAAATCTTGGAAAGATTCTGCTTCTGCCTTTTTTGGGATTAGAGAAATCTGTGTGGATGTTGTGATCTGATGAATATTTCCAGAAATTCGAGATGCTTCAACCATCCTCAACAAGTCTTTTTTGATGATATCAAAAAAGTGAGTGAAAAATTCTATGGTCCAGCCGTCCGGGCCTGGGCATTTATCCTTTTTGAAAGCTTTAAGAACTCTAAGGAGCTCCTCCTCTGTGATTGGCTGAAATAGGCTCGCGTTTTTCTCATCATCGAACATTTGTGGAGCCAATTCAATACCCCATAGAATGTCCTGAAAATCACAGACTTCCCTTCTTTTGTACTGGTTTTTGAAATGCCTCACAGCTTCATTCGATATATCATGTTGAGATACGAAAAAACCACCCTTGCCATCATTAATTCTCCATATTGTATTTTTTTCGCGCCTGGCATTTGCAAATTTATGAAAAAATCTTGTGTTCCGGTCACCATCCTTCAGCCATATTGCCCTGCTTTTGAGCCTCCATGAGGCCTCCTCCTGTTCCAAAAGATTTTGTTTTTTTTTTCAAGATCTCTTATACGGCATTTCATGCTAAGAGGAAAAAAATTTGCATCCATAGACCCTAAAATCCTGTCCATCTCCTTTTGTATATCTTGAAGCGCCTGTCTATCCCTTTTTCTTTTATCATATTGCCACTCTTTTGCCACCTTTCTCAAAACAGACATCTTGTCTCTAAACGTCATAAATGGGGGGGACAAATCTCTTGCAGATAGATCCTTCCATGCATTAGATATGATTTTATTGAAATCTGGGTCCTCTAACCATGTTCTATTGAATTTGAAGGGATAACCCGTTCTGAAACCCTTCTCCCGCCAGCTGAGGAAAATAGGCCTGTGATCTGATGTAAAGGCGTTCCCTATGGATGAGATAGGCATGCCCATTTTGTCTATGATGCTAACATGCAGAATGAACCGATCAATCCTTTTAGCAATATACGCCTCTCCCGACCTTCCGTTATCCCACGTAGGCATCATTTTCGAAGGAGCAATATCCACAAGATTTCTATTCAGAAGTTCCAGCTTAATACGGTCAGCAAGCGAGTCTCTTTTTCTGCAGTTACCCCAGCATTCGTCAGTGCTTAAAGTTATATTTAGATCGCCTGCAATCATCAGAGATTCAATATCAAAAATTTCCGAGGCAAACAATTTTTCCCAGAAAGGGATTCTGTTCTTATAGGGCGCATAGGTGTTCAAAATATTAATTTGGAATCTTTGACCTCTGATAAATGCCGAGATAAGAATACCAGCAAAACACTTGTAGGCTTTGGCACTGATCCAATCAGGATCCCATAAGACTGCCAACCCCCCTGACAGGCCTCTTGCCTCTGAGGCAACCATATACCATGAAGGAAGCATTTTCCTAAAGTAAGATATGGATACCTGACTGTTGTGCATGGTTTCTTGGATTAAAATAATTTTTGGCTGAGCTGTATGGAAGATGTCCCTTAGCGCCAAGAATTTTGGGTTTGCGCCTAAACCCCTAATATTCATGGATACAATAAAGGTCATTTGGATGAGTCACCAGCCATGCTTGCTCTAAGAGGCTGTGATTCAGTCATATCATATATGGGAACATCGATTAGTGATAAGTTCCTTACTCCGCTATCTGAAACAATCGTCCTCCCCCTAAAATGTCTGCTCCCTCCATTGTGTTTCTTTCTTACTGTAATATTCCTTGCAGAATTTGGGCTTATGAATGGAGAAGCAGGGCTATTCGGTTTATGAATGGTCAAAGGCTCCAGCTCGAGAGATTTTTTACTAAGCAAAAAATCTATATCACTGTCACACCTATTAACTGGAGATGACTCAGGGGAATTGAAAGGAGTGGCCGTCACCAAAGGCTCTTTGCCTTTTGAGGAGGGAAGATGATTCTTGTCCGGCATCGGGGATGAAGATGATATCACTATGGGGTGGGAGCCAACAATAAAATCCTTAATTTGTAAGGGCGCTGGAGAGGGGACAGCCTTATCATCCCTTGGTTCAGGAATGGGCGAGAAGAAATTAGACAAAGCCCTATTTATATTGGAACAAGCAGCCTTTGCAGAGGAAACTGGTCTGGCTTCAGGCCCATTAGAAAAATCCTGAGATGTCAGCCGCGGGGACAGAGTGGGTTCCAGATTTTTAAGGGCCTGTTCATCCACAAGTTCGGTCGCTGATAAGCTGACTGAAGGCGATGAAATCTTCTCTGTAAAGGGAATGGATGAGTCTATCCGGGATCTGCGATGAAACACCCTTGGTTTTGGGACTGCATGCCGCCTGCAATTTTTTATTAAATGCCCAGTTTTGTGGCATGAGGAGCACCTGAAGGGTATGCCCCAAAAATCTAGCCTTTGTTTAATTTTCAGGTGCCCCCACACAATCTCAATATGATCTGGATAACCCCCCTTATATGCCTTCTCAATGAGAATCCACACTATCCTTTTGTCTTTTTCTCCCCGACACCATGGGTCGACATAAACAAATTTATAGATGGAGTTGCCTATTACTGCGAGGGATTCCATGGAACACATCTCTAGAGGGAGATTTGAGAGTTTAACCCAAATCAAATTATTTGATGGAGTGTTTTTAACGGGTCAAATCCAATATACCATCTGTAGAGAGCTAGAAAACTTCTTCCAAAAACCCAGGGACCCTTCAAGACAGCTTCTAAGTCACAGGCCTTCAGGAAGTGAAAACAATACCACTCTTTCATGAGGCGGGAGATGATGGGGGTATAACCGATCAGAGGTTTCCACCGGTCCTCAAGCCATTTTCTCATAGCAGCATCGTCCATTTCCGGGAAATGCCACCTGCCCACCAAGGCGAGATCCTGAAGGCTTTCAATTCTTTCAGAAAGATGAGAACTGTCCAAAATGATAGTTGTAGGCGGGGAGGTGGTTTTAACAGGGTTCCTGGCTTTGTTGTAATGGTTCGCATGTTCACGCAGCCGCTCATCCTTCAGGTGGGACTCCTCTTTGCTATATGCTTTCTGAAATGGATGACTAGAGAGGGGCCCATCCTTCTCTTGCCACGATGGTTTGACAATCATGTCGTCCAGGGTGGATTGCCACCCAGCAGACAACGTGGAAGCCTCACGTGCCTTTTCAGCCAAGATGGTGGCTCGGACCATGGCCTCCGTGGCCGATGCGTCCGACCCAACGTCCATTCAATTCTAGAAAAACCACGCCTCGGCAGAATAACCCCTGGGGACCTAATTAAATTCCAGATCAGGATTGTACAGGAAATTAATCATCCTCTGATCCATTTCTGAACATATCACCTGGATGAGATAAATGCCAATTGAGGGGAATTAAAAGAGGATGGCTCAGAACAGACTTTGGGACCAGCGCTTAGAAGACTCCGGAAGGAAGGCTCCAACAAAACAAGGCGGGCACAGATTAATAGGCCAACTTTTAGCCAGGGATCATAACAAAGGATGACGATAGCGCACCGGCAATTTGACTAAAGAGGGATGCTCCTAGATTGACTGTACACTTAAGTACAAAAACACGTCATATAAAGGACAAAATCCATAACTCAATGAAATTTGAATTTTCATTCCGAAGGTAGATTAAGGGATTTCCAGTCCTGGAGAAAATTTTCCGATCCCGCATTCCGACCATCCATAGGAAGCCATTACAGTCACCAAATCGAAAGTGCTTCAGGTCGATCAGAGAATGAGATTAAGACACATCTAACTGGAGGAGGATTCTTGGAAAACTAAGCAACAACAGTACATCTCAACAATGCACCACCATGCCCCTATTCTAAAGCGAATGTTGGAGCACAGTTTGTAAAATACTATGGATTTCTTCAGTTTAAGGAAAAAAGTCGTAAGCATTTTGGAGAAACCAAACCAGAATGAAGGAGAAGGAGAGACACCCAGTAAAACACCAAACTCAAACAGGTTGAGCGAATTGATACAAAAATTAACTTGTAAAGGACCAGAACCTTAAGGATAATTCGCCATGGAATCCCCAGACTAAACCATCACTATATTTCAGGAAGCCATACTATATACCTTGAAACATAAACAAACGTAAGAAACTACAAAAGATTAAAAGGATAAATTAATGTACTGACCTCTTACCAGGCGCGTGCCGAGGGGAGAGCATGAATACCGCCAGCATGAACGAAAACCAGGAGGAAAAAATCCAGAGAAATGGGAACTTAGGCAGGAACAAACAAAAACAACTGGGAAAGACCAGTCAAAGAGAAGTATACTTCCTCTGTAAACTAGTCTGTAAACACAAGAGTTTTAGACAAAAAACAGCATGTATCGGCACGTCGGAGAAGCTCAAAGAGAAGTATACTTCCTCTGAACCGAGAAGAAAGAAACTAGTTTGTAGACACGAGAGTTTTAGACAGCAAACAACAGGTATCGACACGTCAGAGGGTAGGTATGCATGGATGACTTGCGGCGAGTATCAAGCATGCATTGGTTCTTAGATAATACCTACCTATCATCGATTGGTCGAGGCCATGGATGCCAGAGCTTCGAAAGGCTTAGTTTTTTTAGCTTCAATCGCTTCTGCACGCTCGACACGCACCCCACAAGAATCAGTTAAACATCATCCTTATTGAAGTTTATGAAGAAGGCTGGAATTTGAATATTGAATTTTATGATGGAGGCTCGAATTTAACTACCAAAGTGAAATTAGGATCTTGAATTTTATGACTGAGGCTGGAATTTAACTACTAAAGTGAAATTAGGTAAACGTTATTTTTATTGAAGTTTATGATAGAGTCTCGAATTTGATAATTCTCGCGACATGAACAAGACTAATGACATCTTACAACATAAGAGAATATGATAGTAATGACAACTTACACCACAACAGAATGGAGGATGTAAACCTTTAATATTCTCACAAATATGTGCGCTGTGGAGTGAAAAAAATATAATCTCAACCGCTCTTGAAAGGATTTCTAATATCTTTAATCTAACTTACAAATAATACACATATCCTTCACATTTCAGAGGAAGATAAAATTAATCTCAATTGCAGGCAATAAGGGATTCTAATTTAACCATGAATGCTATGCCAAAATTTAGATAAAGGTTCATTGGTTGTTGTTTAATCCCATATGACTACTCTTCTTGAGAATTAACTCCAACAGAGGCCACTAGATTTACACCGAATCAGTTCCACTACCATGCATCCTGAGATTCATTCAGGTTTCTTCCTTATAGACAGAGTATATGACCTCCAGTCTTGTTAGAGTGTATCGCATAATTCTATACATTCTAGTATTCGCAGTCCATCGTCTATTGGAAATCAATGATTTAATGAAGCTCTAAATTTGCCGGTACTGGGTAATCCTTTTCCCCCAACATGGACTTCAGATATTCGAAAGAAACGTCGTCACATAAAAGGGTGAGCCCCATTTGGAGACCAAACCCATACTCCTCTTCGGCCTTCTCTAACAATGCCCGGAGAAAAGGCATATCTTATTGTCTTATAGCCCTTTGCAAACTTGCAAAACACCCTGATTATCTGGGGCATCCTTAAGTGGATTGCAGATTCTCCGAATATTTGGGAATCTGACGGACATGGGCGTGGTCACTGTTTTGGCCATGCCAATGTCCATCAGATTCCTGAATATTCAGAGAATCTGCAATAGACTTAAGCTCACCAAATTATTTACTTCAAAAGAAGAACTTGAGGATTAGATCAGGTTTGAGGATAGAAAATCAAAATCAAATATCTTGCTTAAAATCGAGTATTAATGAGAAGCTTGCACAAGACTTGAGGAAAGAAAGCATACGTTTTTGTATATTTAATAACTGGAAGTGAAAATATATTGAGCAGAAGCACAAAATTTATGCAATAAGGTCGTAATGGTATATAACGATAATATGGTCCACTCTGTTCTTATATACCATATACAATATATGGTATATAAAATTTAATATAAAGACAATGTGAGACAAAAATATTTGCCTAAGTGGGTATTAAAAAGGTTTTTAGGTTGCATTGAATTTTAATACATTTAAAAAATTATATTCTTGCCAGGTGGCTCACCATCCACCAATTTCCTAGGGATTTGAGATTATTCTAATTTTAATAAGTTCCTCCACGATAAGTTCCTCATTATAAAATGGTCCATTACTTTTAATAAATTTAATAAATTTGATTTGTGTCCCCTGAATCCCCACTCACCTATTTCCTAGGGATTTGAGATTATCCCAATTCTAATAAGTTACTCCATTTGTTCATTATTATTTTTAACATTCATTTGTAATTCTTTTTTTTGTTTCTTAAGTTAAAGTTGACCCATAACCTTTCCCATAACCTTTTTATAAATGGTCAATGAGGTAAATGTGTGCATTAGTAAGACATTCTTAGTGTTGCAATAGTTTTTTTAATTATATTTATGAAGTATTCCACTATATCAACCATATATTAATGTGGTTGTATTAGTTTAAGGCATAGCTTTATATTTAAGAAAAAACTTTAAATTTAAGACAAAAACACTTTGAGATAAAAATATTGTAAGACAAAACTTTATATTTAAGACAAAAACAAAAATATTTTAATACAAAACTTTATATTTAAGACAAAACCAAAAATATTTTAAAACAAAACTTTATATTTAAAACAAAATTAATTTTAGACAAAATTTTATATTTAAGACAAAATGTTGGCCTCATGTTCCACTATTGGGGCTAGTGTCTTGGCAATTGTAAATGTATGTCAAGAATTCTCACTCTTTAATAAAAGCTCAAAGTCAGTTTGTCTTCATGCATATGTCGTGGATGTATTGAGATTATTCTTGTTATATTTGTGATATGTATTGTTTCATTTATGGTAATGCTTATAAAAAAAATTATGTTCTTTAGTATGAATCTTGTTGAATGTGTGTTGTTATGTTATTGAAATCTTTGTTATCTTGTGAACTATTTTCCAAGTTAACTATTGATTCTCTTTTATCACTCGTCTACCTCTTTTAAGCTAAGTAGTATTACATGCTTATAAGGGGTTCACTTATTTTGCTTTGGTGTGATGGAATCTCTCATGCATTACATTTGACACTTCACAAAGTTCATACACATGTTTCCACCAAAATCATGTATCATTTTATAAACCACCACTTTGGCAATCAATCGTTTTCCGATTAGGGCTCCTACTCAAAATGGTGTGGGGTCTAACTGGGAATAGCTATGTCTTTTAAGATTCCTCTTTCTAGATTATACATAGTTTTTTTCATTGTATGGGCCTTTGGAAGCAGCATGTTCCTTGTATAAATTAAACTAGGGTTGTTATACCTACTTGTCATAGCCCCTTATATTGAAATCTTGTAGGTTTATTAACTTAATGAACAAGAGTCAAAACTATTGTGGGCCCAAATGATCAATAGTTGAAGTTTTGAACTGAGATTAAAAATATGAACAAGAAAACATCTTGAATATTTTATGTTCGGGACTTAAGGAGCTGATTGAAGTTAATGAAATATTACAGTATACTAACTACATTATGTATATGGTAAATGAAGACTAAAGATATAAACAACCAAACTCCCTAAAATACTCTAGGTTCCAAAACTTGAGGATGTATTTCTTCGTGTTTAGTATATATTATATTTGTCCACTTGTTTACTCTTAATAAAAAAATGTTGTATATAAATGCCCCTTCAGCTTACATGTCTTCTCCCTTTTCCAATTTCCCTACATCCCCAACTTCCTTTACTTCCTTGGTGTTCCCAGTTGCAAACTAAAAGCCTAAAATTACATTGATAATACTTTCATATTCATTGTCTAGTCAATCCAATTATTTGAAACTTCATTATTATGATCCTTTATGACTTCCACTGCACATCCAATAAGTTATTTTATGTGCTAGGAGAGGTCAATTAGTTTAGTTCATTTGGTATTTTTGTTTCTTCAATGTCCCATATTAGGATTCCACACTTATATTTCCTCATCAATTCTCCCACATGGTGTGTACCAATGCTAGCGAATTTCCATGTTTTTAAAAGCCTCCACCCCATTCTTTATTCTCAAAGAATTGGATCACATTATTGATAAGGCAACAACTACAAAAATCATTTTCCATCTCTTTGAAGGCTTTGTGCATAGTAGTATTTTGTCTTTGCACTCATGAGGATGGCATTGTCTAGTCACAAGGAACTCTGGAACATCTGATGCATCTCCAACTTTAGTCCTTATGGAAATGAACTATGATTTTCTTGCCATCATTGAAATCCACTCTTCCAACTAGAGTTTTACTACTTGTTGATGGTGTTGGACATGCCAACATGCCAAGGGGATCTCCCCGGTAAGAAGTCCTAATTAGACCTCATATCATTTGGTGTAGGATTCCCAACAGTGGATCGTAAGATAATACCTTGACCGCGATGTCGCACAGAGGCAAGTAAGATAACTCTATTAGTAGCAAGAGTGTGACTGATGCAGTGAGTCAAGGAATGAGTATGAGAGGTTCCAACACTTCAAAGGGAGAGGAAGGTGAAGGTGAGTTCCAGTTTGAACGGGATCAGTCCCAACTCGACTAGGAATACACAACACAAAGGACATTCATAGCTTCTAGCAGAGCAGTCGACACGGATGTGGTAGTCACAAAATAAAAGGTAAGATAACACGAAAAACACTCACAGATCAGTCTGAGACGAGTGTGATGGTTGATATAACAAGTTTTAGAAAGGCTTGTCTGATGTCCGACAGAGAAATCGACATGGACAATGACAACACTAACAACATATGCAACACATTAACAACAAGATTCATATAATTGCATACAAATCAGTTCATATACAAGTACATAAGTTAAACAACATATATCATTAAGACAACCGGAGTAGTCCAACTACAATTAAAACATATGCATGAAAATGTGTTGGCTTTTATTACATAAAGAAGTGTAAGTCACAATCATATAGTACACCATGTAAACCTGCTAACCCTATCAGTGGAACATTACAAACACATCTACCTTCTCTTCCAAAGATATGTACTAGCCCCGTGCAGTGGAGAAGCCAAGGCATGTTACAATACAGTCCAAACCTTCTTTAAGATAGTCTTAGTAGAAGCTTGGCTGACCAAAAGCCTATACAATGAGTTATGAGGGACTATTTATAGCAAAGGGTGGGGTGACCCTTGACGTTCCCCTTTGTGACCATTCAACTACTCTCATGACTCTTCACCTGCTATATGACTTTACATCCAACCATTGACACTTGACTTATACTTGACGTGACTCAACATTACAATGCACATGTACTCATGTGAGACAACATGGCTTGAGCAAGCCTTGCAAGACATCACTGACACTTGGTCAGCTGTGATGAGACCAACTCTTTGACATGCTTGTGATGGTGAAGGTGGTGAGCTGATGCCAATCTTGGTCGTCCATGATGATGTGCATGCACCTCATGGTGACATATTATTGAAGCAAACTCTTGCCTCCATTACAATCGGTGCATTGGTTTAGCCCCTTCATCTAACTCACTTTTTAACATGCACATGGTCTTCTTGGGTATGTTTGAACTTGAAACACACTGATGCGTAGTGTCAGTGCTGATCTTCAAGTGTGTGCTGGTGGTCATGCACATCAACTTGTCAAAGTACATGTTTAGCCCCAGTTGGACTTGCTTCTTGTCTTCGCCTTGGTGAGTGTGTTGAATGGGTTGGATTGCATGTGTGCACACAACGACATGCATGCTACTAGATCCCTTTCATGAGATCAACGACATTGCTCACCATGTTTTCTTTGTGTCAACTGTTGGGATGGATCATTAACTCATACTAGCACAGTTTTGTCTGCGAGTGCATGTTGTGCCCATTGTTGTTCCTATTCCTGCTGCAACTCATTGGATTGCCTTTGTAGCTTCATGTTCTTCCTGAGTTGCTACTTCAACACATGCAACTCCTTATTTGTTACATCTTCTGCCTTCATGAAATATTCATGTTGCGCCATCACTTCATAGCCTGAGTCCCCAAAGTTGCTTTCATTATCAATGGATCTGCTTGGTTCTGCAACTTTGCTCCGCCTCTATGTTGTCGACAACCTTCCTCTTACATTCGTTGCATTCGTTACATTTGGTATGTTGCCTTCAGCTATAGTTCATGATGCTGCTCATTGTGATGTTGCTGTTTGATTTCCTTGTCCATGAAAAACTTGATGTCTTCGTGAGTAGGTAAGCCCATGGCCACTTGATTGACTGCATCCCCAAGCGTGCTCTGAACGATGTCTTTGTCTCTGATCTCTTGGAAACCATCATACCTGTACTGCTGAGAGGAAAATGAACACCTTTGATACCTGGAGACATGGAAACACTCATAGTAAGCAATTTGTCAGACGAAAACCAAAATGAACATGACAACTGACTTGCAACATAACTAGGTGAATGATCATGAAGGCTGCGCAATTTTGGTCGAGAGGTCGGGATATCGATTGCCAAGACTGCACAAGGCAGAATCTAGGCTGCGAGAGACTGATTGATTGTTGGAACTATGCAATGCATAGTCCAGTCGAGGAGTTGGCTACTGGCATTGCATAATATGCGATTCTAGTTGGGAAAGGCTAATGGCCCAGGCACAGATTTACACAAATTTTTGGTCGAAGTAGCCACCGAACTCCAGAAATGCGCATTCAATCTAGGAGGCCAGTGCTGGGCTAGAATGTGCAAATATGGAGAGGAAGGTGAGCCTTCCTTCTCCAGATTACGCAATGCAATCTTGGTGAAGGTAGAGACCAAGCCAAGGTTGGCTTGACTTGTCGACGGGCAACTGAAAGAAAGTAAGTCAATGAATGCATGGAGACACAAAGTTATAGTAGAAGTGATTAACAATGCATGAAAAACGTGATTGAAATATTCAGCAAGAAGACCAACATGCATGTGGGTGAGGCAGTTCGCCGGTTGGGCGAACATCCGTGCAAAACAGTTTCATGCATGCGACATCAGTGAGATAGCAACCAAAACTGAAACAAAGCTAGGACAAGCTAGTATACATGAAAATGACATAAAGCACTCAAAGAAATCAAGTAAATAGTACTCCCACAAGGGAAAACACAAAAGGCGACAAAAATGCAGCACAAGGCATGGGAAGTAAGCTTACCTCAAAACAGCTAAGTTAAATGTGTTGAATGCTCCTAGATGTGATGTGGGATGTCAGAGCTACAAGTTTGATGTGAGGAATGAGCTCTGTAGTGTCCAGTTGATGATTTTTTATAACATTGAGGTTGGGACATGCATGCCACAAATCTAGGGGAAGCGACACTTTGTGGGAGGTTTTTGAAATGATCCTTGCATGTAACCTCAAACTGCTAAACATATATCCCTGAAACAAGTGATGCCTTTGCATGCTGCCTCGAGAGAGGCATCCCATTCATGCAAGTTAGTTTTGCTCGGTCCCGGAGGGAATCGGTCAACTCAGTTGCACATGCAAGAGACTGCTTGATTACTGGAAAAATGCACATTTCTGACTGTAAGCTGGGCTGAATGCCCAAGGGGATTTTCTCAATTTATGGGCAGAGTGTTATGAAACCTCCTTTCTATATATAGGAGTCTAAGGAGTCACAATATAACCCAGCTGACCTAACAATAATAATATAAAGCCACAAAAATAACAATAGAGGGATTCTATGGGGCACAATAATAACAATATGGGGATAATAGGGGCACAACAATATTAATAAGAGGTACAAATACAATAGTAATGGGGTAATCACTAGTATTATAGGGACCCAACATGCCCCTCTCCTTCAAAAAAGTGTTTTCCTCAATGCTTGAGAAGTTCTAGATGCTTCTGTATAAAATTCTCATCCTCCCATGTGGAATCTTCAGCAGATAAGTTCTTCCACTTGATAAGATACTCCGAAATTGATCGATTTCGTAGCTGTCGAGTTCTTCTTTCTGTGACTGCTTCCGGTTCCAATATAATTTTTCCTTCCTCGTCAAGTTTTGGCAATATTGTTTGAACTAGGAGCTTGTCACCTATAATCTTCTTTAAACATGAAACATGGAAAACTGGGTGCAATCGAGAAGCTGCAGAAAGCTCCAATTTGTATGCCATAGTACCAATCTTTTGCAACACCTTGTATGGACCATAATACTTTGGTGATAATTTATTATCCTTCTTAGCTTGCTTGAGGGACATTTGCTTATATGGTTGTAGCCGTAGGAATGCCCTATCACCTACATCAAAACTTCTTTTGCTACGATGTTGATCTGCCTGTTATTTCATTCTATTCTGTGCTAACATAAGAGTTGGAGGACTTGTTGTTGATGTTCAATGTGATGTTCCACTGCTTGAACCTTAGAATTTTCTCTTAAATATGATGTGATGGATGGTGGCTGATACCCATAAAGTGCCATAAATGGGGTCATTTTTGTTGATGTATGGAAGGAAGTGTTATACCACCATTCAGCCAGAGGCAACCATTTGACCCATTGTGTCTGTTTATCATATACAAAGCAACAAAGATATCCTTCCAAACATTTGTTTACTATCTCAGTTTTTCCATCAAATTGAGGATGATAAGATGAGCTATGAGCTAACTGAGTACCAAGACAAGAAAATAATTCTGTCCAAAAATTTCCAATGAAAATGGGATCTCTGTCACTTACAATAATCTTTGGGTTTCCATGTAGCTTTTGAATTGTTTCCATAAATGCAGTAGAAACTGTACTGGCTTTAAATGGATGTGATAATGCACAAAAGTGTGCATACTTGGTAAGTCTGTCAACTACCACCATGATGACACTCTTTCCCTCAGACTTGGGTAAACCTGTGATAAAATCCATTGAAACCAACATTGGCTTGGAATGGATAAAGGTTGTAATAGACCCGGTGTCTTAATTGTTTCAACTTTATTTTGTTGGCAAACCAAACATTCTACCACAAACTTTTGAATATCTGATTTAAGGCCATCCCAAAAAAATTCCTTCTTAACCCTGTGGTAAGTTTTTAAAAATCCTGAGTGCCCTCCTAAGGGAGAAGTGTGCAATTCCATAAGAATCTTTTGTTTTAGCTGGGAATTCTTACAGAGGTATAAATGATCTTTGTACCATAACGAATCATTTTGCCAGCTAAATGTATCAGACATACTGGAATCTTGTTGTAACTTTCGAATAAGTGCCCACACTTCTTCGTCATTCTTCCATTCCTCCCTTGCTTCATTTATCCAATCTGGTTGGATAATAGAAATGGCGCACAACAATGCTTCCACATCCTCATCCTTTCTTGAGAGTGCATCTGCCACCACATTTTGCTTCCCTTTTTTGTAGATGATTTCAAAGTCATAACCCAACATCTTTGTGACCCACTTTTGTTGCTCTTCAGAGGATAATCTTTGTTCTAAAAAGTATTTAAGGCTATCATGATCCGTTTTTACCTTGAAGTGTCTTCCCATTAGGTAGGGTCGCCATTTCTTAAGTGCATGGAGTATTGCCAACATTTCCTTCTCATAAATAGCTTTATGTAAAAACTTTCCCTTGATTGGACGACTTTCAAAAGCAATGGGTCTTTCATCTTGCATTAAAACAACACCAATTCCATTTCCTGAAGCATCACATTCCACAATAAAGGTTTTTGTGAAGTCCGGTGTAGCTAAGACCGGTGCTTGGCACATTGCCTCTTTAAGATGTTCGAAGGCCTTTTTGCTTCTGGAGTCCATGAAAATGCATCTTTCTTCAATAATGTTGTTAGAGGTGCTGCTATTCTCCCATAATTCTTAACAAACTTGCGATAATACCCTGTCAACCCGAGAAATCCTCGCAGATGCTTTATGGATGTGGGAATTTTCCATTCCTTAATGGCTTTAATTTTGCTAGGGTCTACCTTAACTCCTTCATGAGATACAATATGACCCAGATATTCCACCTCTTGTACTCCAAAGAAACATTTGGATCTTTTTGCATATAATTGTTTCTCCTCCAATAGTTGTAGCACCCTGTCAACATGTTCAACATGATCCTTCCAAGACTTGTTGTAGATTAGTATATCATCAAAAAATACTAACACAAATTTTCTAAGGAATGGTTTGAAAATGAATTCATCAAACCTTGAAATGTTGAAGGTGCATTGGTAAGGCCAAAAGGCATGACCAAAAATTCATAATGACCCTCATGAGTTCTAAATGTTGTTTTCGGAATGTCTTCAATCTTCATTCTGATTTGATGATATCCTGAACGAAGATCCAACTTGGTGAAGTAAATTGATCCATGCAATTCATCCAGTAATTCATCAATGACAGGAATGGGAAACTTATCTTTAATAGTGAGCTTGTTGAGCTCCCTATAATCTGGACACATGTGCCATGATCCATCCTTCTTGTGCACCAATACTACTGGAGCAGAGAAAGAACTTTGACTTGGTTGAATTATACCAGCCTCTAGCATTTCTGCAACCATACGTTCAATTTCACTCTTTTGGGCATAGGGATATCTGTACGGCCTGATGTTTGGAGGAACACTTCCTGGAATCAGATGAATAGCATGATCATGATCACGAATAGGTGGGAGACCTTTGGGAGTCTCAAATACCTTGGAATGATTGTCCAAGAATTTTTGGAGATCTGGAGAAATAGATGATTCCAATGTGGAAACATCTAGCGAACATAATTGTGCAATTACACCTCTTTGTTCCTTTTTTAGAAGCTTTGTCATACCGTTAGAGCTGATTATCTTTCTCAGTTTCCCTGCAATACCCCTTAATTCAACTTCCTTTCCTTCCACAGAAAATTTCATGAAAAGTTCTTGAAAATTAAAAGCTATTGTACCCAAGGATTGTAGCCATTGGACTCCTAGTACAACATCAACACCTCCCATTGGAATGGAAAGCATTGGGCTAGTCAATACATATTCTCCCATGGATAGCTTGATATTATGGCACTTTCCCGAGCAATTTATTGTTCCTCCATTTGCAACCATCACTTGACACTCTGGTGCTGGATATAAGAAGCAATTCAATTCTCTTGCTACCTTACAATGAATAAAATTGTGGGTACTTCCTGAATCAATCAACACTATTACCTTTTTCTTCTTGATTTGTCCTTCTATCTTGATGGTTTGAGGAGTGGTAATTCCCACCAATGCATTACAAGATATGGTCGGATTCATTTCTTCTTTATCTAGGCTTTGTTCCTGGAGTATATCCTCTTCTTTTGACCTTTCTTGCTCCTTTTCTTCTTCCTCTTCACAATCTATGTAGAATAATTTCTTCTCAGCACACTTATGACCTTTAGTGTATTTGCTATCACAATTGTAACAAAGCCCTTTTGCTCTTTTTTCTTCCAATTGTTGTGGTGTCAACCTTATAGGTTGTGGAAGACTAGGGGCAACAACACTTCCGTCTTTATAGTTGTGAGTGGTATGCTTCCTGGTTGCCATAATTTTGCTTTCCATTTTTCTTGCTAACCTGAATGCCTTCTCTAATGAATCAGGTTCCCAAAGGCGAACATCATGTTGGATATTATCCTTTAAAGACCCTATGAACACATCAATCCTATGCTCCTCTGGAATATATTTTACCCTTATGTTCAATTTTTGGAACTCCTCAATGTGCTCCATTATTGAACCCTTTTGTTTGAGACTTATCAATTGGCTAAAAAAAGTGTTGCTTTTTGTATCCTCATAATGTGCTATCAATTCTTCCGTAAAAATTGCCCAAGTGATAAATTGTTTACGAGAGCAAAGCCATTGATACCATACAAACTGATTTGGTTCCAAATATAAAGTTTCAATACGTACCTTTTGTGTGTTTTGCACATTATTGAGATCGAAAAATTGCTCCATCTGTAATATCCATGTTGTGGGATCCTTGCCATCAAACTTCCTCATATCGATTTTTGGAATATGGTGGGTCTTTGATCCAACATTAGAGTCTATGGAATCATGATTAACATTTATTTTGTTCTCATCATGAGTTTCCTTTACTACCCTTTCACCATTAGTGACCCTTTCTTGTAGCAACTTATTCATATTTATCTTCAATTCTTCCATGTCTGTCTTCAAATCTATCTTCAAATCATCCATCTTAGCTTCTACGTCATTCATCTTAGCTTCTACACCTTTCTTTAAACAATCCATCTTAGATTCTACGCCTTTCTTTAAACCATCCATCTTAGATTCCATTCTTGTTTGTGCAAGGACAGTTGTTGCACTTGGTCTTGTAATTTTGATATATCATGTTGCATTTCTTCCTCTTCTTCATGAGTCATGCTAGAGTTTTCAGGTTCCTTACTAGGTGTTTGAATTTTCTTTCCTTGGGGCATCAGTTATCAATAATAATGCTCTACTATGCCCTTTGAATTCCTTCAAAATAAAATTTCAAACCAAGCTTAAGCAAAAATTTAAGAAAATCTACACACCTTTTTTCACTTTGTAGGAGCTCAATATTGCCTCTGATGTATCTCTGTACTTTCCAATCATCTAGATTTGAATTTGTGACCTACAGTAGCCCTTTGTGTCCTCTTTGCAATGCCACAAGTCTGACCAAAATTGGATTCTCCAAGGAAGAGTTATGTGAAATCTCCCACGGTGACTTGATTATAGACTAGTTCAGTAGAGCGAACTTGTACGACGTGCCACGAGTCACTGTTTCGACCTTTGGATCTGAAAAATGCATAAAAGAAACTACAATCCATCCTCTTTCTGTACCTTCTTATGAAATTTAAATTCGATCCCCAGAGAGAAAGTTATGATGATTTTCCCCAGGTCACCTGTTTGGAATGTAATTTAGGAGTCTGCAAAAATACCAACTTCCTCAGATCATATGTCCGCAAATATAGCACGAACAGCTCTGAAATTCAGTCCCGAGGTTTAGCGTGATTTCTTCTCAAATGGGTTTTTTCTGAAACATTGCAGAAACAAAGTTACAGTGAAAATTCCACTATGACCTGTTTGGAGCAGCAAAACCCTAGAATCCAAAGCCCTGATACCAAATGTTATGAAACCAGCTCAAGAAAAAGATAGAAAAGATAAATCAATGCCTTAGAATTCAGCCTCTTCGAGCGGGAAACCTCCTTTACATTACATAAATGAACAATCCTTGGATGATTCAAATGAAAAAACCTCCTTTCTATATATTGGAGTCTAAGGAGTCACAATATAACCCAGCCGACCTAACAATAATAATATAAAGCCACAAAAATAACAATAGAGGGATTATATGGGGCACAGTAAATTAATATGGGGATAATAGGGGCACAAAAATATTAATAAGGGGTACAACTACAATAGTAATGGGGTAATCACTAGTATTATAGGGACCCAACACAGAGCAACTGACTACTGCCAAAATTTGCGCAAATCCTGGGCTGAACAACCTATTGATGGGAAAAATTGCACAAATCCTGCAGGGAGGGTTTTCTAGAAGGATTATGCAGTCCTGGAGCCCAGCAGGCTGTCAGAGGGAATTGCGCAATTCATGGAGGGAAGGTTGGTTTCCCTCTAGAAATGCACAAATTTCATTGGGAAGCTACTCAGGCTGTAGCTGGACCAAGTCTGGGTAAGCAGACTATGAGGGGAATGGATCAAAATGTGATTGACATGTTGCCTTTGAGTAAGAAATACACTGAATCTTGAGGACTTGACGAAGCAAGGCAAGCTACTGTGAAGGTTGGTAGGGAGGCTCCAAAACAGGCTAAGGCAAAATTTTGGTGGGTGGTTGACACTTGGCAACACACTGGTAGAACTCCAGCTCTCTAAATGGACCTTGTTCGTGAAAATGAGTCTAACACCTCCGGAAGTATTGTTCAGTTCTTAGCTTATCTTGGCTTCACACTAGATTGATGTAATATGTAGCATCTCCCAGATTCTTGGTCGATTGACACACATTCCAAGCCAAGGGATCACAGTTGTTTTGATTGGGATTGAGGGGTATATAGGTGCACAAGCGATATAGTCGCCAGAGTCTTAGTTTCATCTCTAGTGTTGCTCCACTGCCAGTAGGCTTGGACAGTACCCCGGTGGAGGCACATAGGAACACAAGCATGGCTCCGCTGCTAGAGAGCCTGGTCAGTACCCCAGTGGAGTTACTTGCATCACCTCCCCGTGTGGGAAGCCTTTCTCTTCTTTTTCCTTATTCATTTTTCATTTTGAATTTTCTAACATTTTTTTTTCATTTTCATTGTGCATATCACTTATTCATTTCAGAGGCAGAAGAGGGATACTGACTTATTGAGAGTATAGGAGGATTTTCTAAAAAAGAATTAGTTTATTATATCTTTGATGTGCCTATTAATGTTTTCCCTCTCACCTTACTCTACTTGACTGAGCTGACAAGGGTTAACCCAAAAACAATCGACTAGAGAAGGTGACACTAGTTAGTGCACAAGCGTTGCATTTACACCAAGGTTCACTTTGAAGAGTACGTATTTTCTTTGATGTATCATGGACTAAGAGTAACAAGTTTATCATACAGAGGCAAGATGATAGATAACCAAGTAGAGATAGATGTACAAACCCTCTTGTACTTTACCCAACTCATTTCATGAGTCACACATGGTTTCATGCAAACTAACCTATGAACAAAACAAGCGAATGAACTAATAATCAATGAAGTAAAGAAATAGCAGAAGAAAAAATGAAAGTGAAGCAAGTAAACAGAGAAGCAAACAAACAAATAAGAAAACAAAGCATGAAAGTAAACAAGCATGCAAGCAAACAACTGAAAGCAAACACTACTCTTACTCCTACACTAACGATGCATGGGCCTGATCACGTGAAGTGATAATTCCAATGCATCCAATGATGCATTGGTAGACCCATGTGGGTGAAGTCTTGGTCTGCGAGTAACCCAGTTGTGCAGACCAACATATAAGAAAGATATAATAGTGAAGACAACCACACTTTGTGTTTCAATGTTCCCACGAGACATAAGTGAGTGCATGTGCATGACAGACATTCTGTGGACTTATCATGGTGCTGTGTGACACTACGTGCAACTTTGAAGCAAAAGCACACTCTCGACTAAGACATGCAAGAAAATGAAAGAAAAAAAGATAGCTTGTGTCGCGAATGAGTGCTTTCAATGTAAGACTCCTACAATGCATGGGTAATGGGATCGTGAAGTTCGAGTTGAGGACATGTGATCTGTGTGTGAGATGGATCTTCAATGCATACAAACAAGTGATGAGGAGCCTTGGGTGAATGAACAGTTTAATGATTGGAAGTGAGACTAACCCAAAGTGAGCGAGGGCCTGACATAACCATCAGGTTGGCTGAAGTGCCTCGATAGTCTTGGGTGTTTCAACTATTCGATTGTGTTATATTCTTTCCATGAATAGCCTCCCTAGTTAACCAGAGGATTAGAGGGGTGGTGAAGCCCCCCCTTTGTTGCACAAACTGCGCAGTGGGGGGGTCACACGGGGTTTGAGGCGGGTGGTTAGTCCCCCTCTACGGGGTCTGAGGTAGCACCCTGGGGGAATTTATTTTTGGACCCTATATTAGGTTGGGCGGACCTACCCATGGTTTTATGCATGATTTTCACACATGGTTTTGGATGCGATGGTTTTCGATCCATGGTATTGGATGTTTCGACATGTATATATATGTATTATAACATTGAAAAGAACATAATGAAAAATCAATCTGGTAGTCCCAATTTTGGGATCCAGGTGAAAATCTCTGTTTATATGTGTCTTATGTGTTATGCTCTTTTTTGTGTTTTAGAATTCGTATGCAGGTAATTCCTGTACGGGGTTAAGACCTACATTTGGTATCAGAGTTGTTTTGGCTTCAAGGGGACGTCTTTGTTGCTGAGGGGTTTTGTTCAACCTTGTGGTAGACCCTGTTGTTGTGGCCACCAACAATCCCCCTCTTTGTTTGGTATTAGCAATAACACCAAGCAAATGGGGACCCTTAATAAAAATCCAAAAAAAAACATTTTATCAAAGTTTTTGTATTTTTGACTCCCTAAAAGCTGTATCGCATCGCGAGAAGAGAGTGAAACGTTTTCCTATGCGCATAATAAGCTGCGAAGAAGCGACGCGAAATTCATCGCATCACATATATTATGAAGCACTCTTAAATGAAAAAACTTAAGGAATCTCCGACGGCCGATATGCGACGTCGCATATCGCAACATCGCATAAGCAGCACACAATGATTGAATACTAAGTGCGATCTGCGATTTGCGATCTGCGATGAATGCGATCGTCAATTCCTGCGATGACACATCTTGATGACACGATCCTTGATACTGCGATGCAAGTCGCAGAAATCACCCATCACAAAATTTCCCCGGCACAGTATTCAAGGAAAGTTGTCTGTAGACCAAAAATTGGGCGCACGCCTTAAAGGAATTTAATGATTGTACGCCAAAGTATCCAGGAAGGATTGCATTGTGTTTTTCGAAGAGTCAGTTCATTATGGGTGTCATGATTATGCATTCATTAGAGCTTAAAGCTTTCATGTCAATCTTTTCATCATTTACTCTTTTCCTTTGCGTAAACTGTAAGACAACAAATAACATAAAGCAATGTGCAGGAAACATCTAAGGAAAAGGGGAAAGCGTCGATGCTCGGAGAACAGAGAAGAGATGCCTTCACAAATGGATGCCGAATGCAACAGGACCACAGAATCCAGAGTATCACTTAATAGATACTGATGTCAATAGGCCATCCAAAACTCAAAATCAAAGGCGCACAAAAGCAACATGTTTGCAAAAGATCCTGAAGCTTATGCCCGGTAAAGCAAAAAGAAAAAGGCGCAAAAGAGGGAAAACGCACCAGAAAAGCCCGGAACAAAGAACAGAGGCAGTTTTCAATACAGAAAATTGTTCAGAGAACAAAGTCCCTGACTTATTCAGTCATTCGCAAGGCCGGAAACTGAAATAGCAAAAGCAGAATCAGTTTGAGAGAAATTTGGGTTATTACCAAGTATACACACAGTGGATACACCAAGCCAGAAGGAAGATTTTCGAAAATATCTTCTAATTTGCCAGAAAGTGGTGCCAGCGCTTGTTATTTCTATTTTCGTAGCTCAAACAAAAGGAGAAGATGACCAGCCGACTCTTCCCAGGTGAATGTTGCATGCTTATAGCACTAAGGAGCAAATATAGAAACGGTTAGGAATTAGATTCAATTTTTAGAAATAATTTTGCTTTAGTAGAAGGGCGGTCATTTAAAACCGTGTCCTAAATTTATGTAATTAAGATTAATTAGTTAGCAGTATTTAAACCCTTCTCAGGCATTTGGAGAAGGGTCTAGAAATTTGTCAAAAAATTTGTCCTCAGAAGATGCACTTTTGCACCCTCGGAGGGGGTTTTTGATGAATGGTTGGATCGAGATTTATCAATATTTGCATTTGATATCGGCTACTGATGTTGCACTTCTGTACTCTTAGTAGATGTTAGAACAAGTAGAGATAAATCGTTGTTGCTTGAAGCTTATGAGTGGAACCAGTCATAAATGGTACTTTTATCTCTTGACCATTTCTGCTTATATTCTTAAAGTGATATACAGTTTTCAGTTGTTTATATGTTAATGCATGAATGTGTGGGTTACCATTTGGCACTTCTGTACGGTGGAGTCATTTATTTGTGTTTGATATATGAATAACTTATTATGTGATATGCTGTTCACAACTGTTTTGTTTAAATTTTTATGCAGAGTGGTTTATCTTAATTGATTTCTATTCTTATGATAGCTGAATGATCTTTATTACTAGTTATTGTTCGAAATCTCTTTAGATCGCATAATAGAAGAAATACACCCCGGGTTAGCGTAGATTAGATGTGTTGTTTCCTATTAGATTACAGTAGCATAGAGTTAGTTTAGAAGTTTGAATTAAATTAGCTTTAAGTACTCCTAGATCAGCATCATCCAACTCTACACACACACACACCCCTTAGATTGGGAAACTGGTCCCATTATCCCCAGTCGGACCCGCTATACCAAACGAATAAGGAGCTGCCAACCAAGGTCCGGACCGGGTGGGTATCCCCCTTGTTGTCGACCCGATTTTCGGGGCTTCAACATATTTGGCGCTAGAAGGAGGGCCCGAACTATGAATGGCACCTAAATCAAAATCTAAATACCATTCTGAGAGTAAATCGCCCTCATCAACTCCCCCGACTTCCCCAGTGCGTTTAAATCCAGAGTCAGAAGTCGCTCGAGTATCAACCGCTGCTACATACCCTAATATTTCAGACCAATTTACCATTGAACCCCCTGAAGTTCAAACTCTGATTCGCAAACTCCAGGGATTTTCTATTTTTACACAGAGGTCTGATAAATCTCAAAGCAGTGTGACTTCGCAGTACAATCCTGCTCATCCCCTGACCAGATTAAAGAGTGAAAAATTTGGCATCCAGCCAACTGAATTCCCTCTCCCCACCAGGAAAAGAGCAAGGAAAACACCACCAGAGTCTGACAGTGAGACTCTTTCATCTACGTCGTCCATTTCAACTCCCTCACCGCAAAGTCAGCCACCCACATCTTCATTCCAAACCACTCATCTATCTTCCACAATCCCTCCTCTTCAATCATCAAAGATCATAGTATCTTCATCTTCCCAGCCTCAGGGATCATCCTCTGCACTTTCATTTGCTAGCAGCTCAGCGATGGCCCAGTCTCCATGGAACAATCCTGGGGCAGTTTTAATGCCGCCACCCCTGAGCCAAATACCGGCCCATCCTGAGAAATGGCTACCCAAATTCAATCCAGAAGCAGGCATGCTAGCTGAAGAGCATATTAATAATTTCATGCTTTCTGTCAATCTCAACGGAGTTACCAACGAGGATGCTGTTGTCCGGCTTTTTCCCTATACAATGCAAGGAACAGCCGGGTCATGGTACTTTTCATTACCTTCCGGGTCTATCACAAGTTGGGACATTTTTCAAAGTCAATTCCTTACCAAGTTTGGCGATGACAGATCAACGGCGACGTTAATCAATGACCTATCCAATCTTAAAGCCGAGGCTAGAGAACCCATCAAAGATTTCAATTTACGGTTCAATAAAATCCTCAACAAAATTCCCGCTGCTTCCCAACCCAGCGAAGAAGTAAGATGTGAATGGTATATTACGGCCTTACCATCAAATTTGGCACTCTTCGTGGATAGGGCAAATAAGACAACCTTAGTTGAAAACTTGACAGAGGCGATAGCAGTAGAGAAACGCGTAGTAGCCCTGGAAAAAAGATCTGCGATAGAGGAACGCAAATCTAAGAAAGTCTCCTTCAAAGAAGACCCCAAGAAGAAACAAACGAAAGACCCTTTCGATTTGGAAGGATTACAAAAAGTGTTAAAAACCATGTCCAATGAGATGATTGACATAAAAAAACAAGTAGCAGAAACTTCGTCCAAAAATCCCTACAGAGCTTTTAAAAGAATTCCTTCAATGGATGTGAAACCACCCAACGCTATCTCAAACGTCAAATCCAAAGAAGAGGAAGAAGAAGAGAATACCACTGAAGGGCAAACCGATGACGAAGAAGTTGTGGAACTACAAGGAATGTGGGATTTCATCCTCCCGCAAGAAGAAGATCAAGAGGCATTTCCGGTTAGCACACGAAGCAAAAATCAACTTGATCCTCCCCAAACTACCCCCAAGCAGAAGGGCGCAAGCCCTGTAGCAAAAGATAAAGTCGCAAAAAAGAAAACTACCGCTAAAGCGACTCAATCTAGCCCAGTCCAATCAGACCAAACACCTCCATCAAGAACACTGATTGTGTCGGATGAAATGGAGTACAATATTATTGATGACATGAAAAAGACTAGGGCCAATATCACTCTTTATGAATTGAGCAAATTGAAACATCAATAGAAGATAATGATGAAAGAATTACATGCCGTGCCTACTACATCTTTTCCTACAGCTGTAGCTTCCCACAACATGGGAAGACCTCCAACCAACACGATCAATAAGGTTGATCCAAATGACATCGCTTTGATTGGAGGAAGATCAAGGTCTCACACTTCCCCTTTTCTTCTCACTTATGAAATTTTCAATAAAAATGTGCACAATTGTTTGGTAGATTCTGGTGCTTCAACGAATATTTTACCCAGATCAATATGTGCCAAGTTGAATGTTCAACCACAAAAATCCGCAGTGCGCATAGTTCAGCTTGATCGATCTCAAGTCGAAGTGATTGGTGAACTTAATCAAGTGACCATAAGATTGTCGTCTAACCCGAAGGTATGTCAGGTTATTGACATTCTAGTAGCTGATATCCCAGAATTATATGGTTTGATTCTTAGCAGGGATTGGTCCGAGAAACTCCATGGATACTTCTCAACCGACTGGTCGCACATGTGGTTACCCTACAATGGTAAACCGAATCAAATAAAGGTTGAACGAGAATTACACTAGAAGTACATAGTAACGGAATTGGAGGGAGAAAATGAAGCAATAGCATACAACAGCAGTATCATAGGCAATTACTCGGTAGATTCGTTCCTCGGCAATTTCAATGCTCATACCTTACCTTACTTAGAAAATTCAGTTTTGTCCCAAGTCGAAATTTTTTCCCAAACTAATGATTCAAAGTGTGTTAATTTTTTAGATAAACCTGTAAATACATCTTTGTTTTGGAAATTATATTTTGATGGATCTAAATCTAATGAAGGAGCAGGAGCAAGATGCGTCCTGATTAGCCCAGAAGGAAATAAGACCATGCTTACGTGCAGACTTGAATTCGATTGCACAAACAATACAGCGGAATACGAGGCCTTGGTGCAAGGCCTATACAAAGCAATCGGGTTGAATGTTAAGTACCTTCAAGTCTTTGGAGACTCTGAGATTGTCGTCAAACAGGTACGTAACACCATACATTTCCTATCAGGTCATTTGAAACACTATCAATCTTTAGTACAAGATCTGACTGCACATTTCATGGCATTCAACATTTCGTCAATCCCAAGACTCCAAAATGCGAGCGCAGACCTGTTAGCTAACGTAGCCTCTCGACTTATTCCCTCCGAAGATTTTAGTCCAGATAGATTCTCAATAGAATTAATCTTTAGACCGTCCATCCCTGACAACATTACAAACTGGAGAGTATTCAATGACGATCCTGACATTGTAAATTTCCTCACTTCTGAAGGATCCTACTCCAATCAAATAATTGACGAAGACCATCATGATCGACAAATACAACAAAATAGCACTGATAATGCTATACCTAAATCGGTGGTTAAGTTAGAAGACTTATATGATTTGAAAAGTCAGTTTAAAAGGTCTGCCAATTCTAAGCTCTACAGTTCAACTCTGAACTACGAATTAGTGAACCTAGGAACCGATGATAAACCACAAAACGTTAATCTAGGCCACGGCCTAGCCCCTGAAGAAAAATTAGCGTATATCCGTCTTTTGAGACAATACAAAAATGTTTTTGCCTGGAATTACGATGAGCTGAAGACATACGACACTTCTATCATTCAACATACTATCCCTATGATTGACAATGAAAAACCTGTCCAACAGAAACTCAGAAAAATTCACCCCAATTTAGAAAATCAGATAAAAACTGAGCTAAATAAGTTATTAAGAGCCAGAATAATTTTCCCCGTCAGACATTCCAAATGGGTCTCCAATATGGTACCCGTTAGAAAGAAAAACGGAGATATTAGAATCTGTATCGATTTTCGGAATCTCAACAAAGCCTGTCAAAAAGACAATTTTCCCCTCCCACCTATGGAGCAGATATTACAGGCAGTAGCAGGCTCAGAATTAATGTCTTTTTTGGATGGATTTTCAGGATACAATCAAGTGCTGGTACATCCCGATGATCAGTTAAAAACCACATTTCGAACTAAATGGGGCACATACGCATATCGGAAGATGCCATTTGGTTTGATCAATGCCGACGCTACATTTCAGAGAGCCATGGACATCGCATTCAAGGGTTTAGTCAATAAATCTGTAGTGATTTACCTGGATGATATAACAGTATACTCCAAGAAGCGAGGCGACCATCTCAAAGACTTGAAACAAATCTTTCAATTATGCTTAAGGTATGGGATTTCACTTAACCCAAAGAAATATTTTTTCGCATTAAGTGAAGGAAAACTTCTAGGATTCATAGTGTCAAAATCTGGTATTCACATTGAGCCTGACAGAATCAAAGAAATTTCTGAAATATCCATACCTCATAACAAAAAAGCCATGCAATCTTTCCTTGGTCAAATCAATTTTGTGAAGAGATTTGTCCCAGATTTTTCATGGATTGTTTCTCCTTTGCAAAATATGATTAAAAAGAATTCAAATTTTAAATGGGGTCAAGATGAGCATGAAGCATTCAACCTGATCAAACAAGCTATCATTAACGCTCCATCTTTAGCAACCCCGAATTTTTCAGAATCTTTTATCTTATACACATTTGCCTCAGAGAAATCATATGCCGCGATTCTAACTCAAGCAAATCAAGAGAAAGCGGAAGCCCCAATCGCATTTTTTAGCTCGAATTTACAAGGTGCTGAACTTAACTATTCAGACGTGGAGAAACAGGCATATGCTGTTTTCAAAGCGATCAAATATTTCAGACCTTTCTTACTTAAAGCCCATACTAAGGTCATAGTACCGTTTCCAGCGGTAAGAAATCTTCTAATACAGAAGGATGTGGGTGAAAAAAGAGCAAATTGGATCACCGCTTTACAAGAATATGATCTTGAGATCAAACCAGCAAGCATTGTAAGAGGTCAAGGCTTCTGCAAAATGCTGGCTGGAGCATCGCGAATTCCTGAGAATTCATCTGAAGAGGTACAGACGTATGAGGTAAGCCTAAACGATGCAGAATCATTATATGCTGACACCATTTATTATCTTAAGAACGGGTATGCTCCATCACACCTGGATCACACTAAGAAAAGAGCTCTGAGATTGAAAGCTAAACAATACCAGCTCATAAATGATGTTCTGTTTAAAAGGAATTATGATTTTGTGCTCCTTAGGTGTCTTGAGAAAACTGAAGCCGAAAAGGTTTTGCAGGAACTCCACGATGGACCAGCAGGCGGACACTATGCTGGAGATGCTACTGCACATAAAATCTTACGTGCAGGATATTATTGGCCCACGCTATTCAAAGACTCACACAGTTACGTGAGGAAATGCCAAGTCTGCCAAACTGCTGTAGGGAGACAAAAGAAACCGTCCATGCCACTACAGCCGGTAAACATCGAAAAACCATTCAGTCAGTGGGGCTTGGACATAATAGGTGAGATCGTTCCTCACTCTTCTAAGCAGCATAGGTACATCCTCACAGCAACAGATTATTTTACTAAATGGGTAGAAGCAGTTCCTCTCAAGACAACTAATTCTGAAAACATTATTGAATTCATAGATCAATTTATAATCACTAGGTTTGGATTGCCAACGGCTTTAATGTTTGATAATGCCTCGTACTTTTCTGGAAATACAATGACTGAGTTTTCACTTAAAAGAGGGTTCAAGCTGAAATATTCGGCCAACTACTATCCGCAAGGTAATGGATTGGCTGAATCGACAAATAAAAACCTGATCAGGATTATTAAAAGAACAGTTGACCAGAACCAAAAGAATTGGCACAAAGCGTTAGTAAATGCTTTATGGGCAGATAGAATAACGAAGAAAGCTTCAATCGGCACTTCTCCCTTTAATTTAGTTTATGGGAAAGAAGTGGTTCTTCCAACTCACTTAGTCATCCCCTCTTTGTTTTTAGTACAACACATCGATGAGGTATCTACTTCCTCCATACAACTAAGACAAATGGAAATAATTAAATTAGAAGAACGATGAGAACAAGCTAAGAAAACCCATGCTCATCACCAAGCGCTGATAAAATCCTCTTTTGACTCAAGCATAATGACCAGAAAGAATTTTCAGATGGGAGATTTAGTTTTGAAATGCGATAAGGCTCATGAAGAAAAGGGCAAACATACAAAATTTCAGAAGATGTGGCTTGGTCCTTTTCAGATTGTAGAATTCATAGGCCCATCAACGTTTGCGTTGCAGGATTTAGCAGGTCGAAGAGATTCTTTGCCTGTTAATGGGCAGATCCTTAAAATATATTTTCCATAGAAGATCACTCTTCTATTTTGTAGGATAGTTTAGTTTTTATTTGTTTTTCTCTTTCTTATAAATAAAACCAGTTGTAGATGGTTACTAAAGGGGTTCATGAAAAAGACACCAATTCTCTATCAGATTTTGAGCTTTTTCGCTTGTATAAGTAGCAAAATTTTTCGAAAAATCTGATCTTTATTATTGACAGGTAGAGTTAACTTTAGCCTAGATATGATACTAGTTTCAACTTCAAAAAATTTGATGAAAGCAACCTTTGGTAAAAAAATTGTTTTATATCAGCACAATGAAAGGTATCAACAATAAAATAAATATTCTCTGTAAAACTGCTGTTTTCAAACTCTATTATTGTCGTCCAGAGCTTTCTTAAGGAAAAACAATGACTTCCTCCCTGCTAAAGGAAATCACAGCATTCAGAGGAACAATCCTAGAAAACACTGTATCTCAAAGAATAAGAGGTCTCATCACGAGCCGGCTTATCATGATCACAGATATTATAACTTGCTGACTTTGCCAATACTGTCCACCAAAACAGGGCAACGACTTAAGATTGTTGCAATCAAAAGACAAGGGGTCTCATCACGAGCCAGCTTGTTCAGCAAAAGTGTAAATCAAGTGAATGACTGTGTCATAATTTGGCCACCAAACCAAGACATTGTTCTTTAGAGAATAAAAAAGGAAAAAGTGTCAAAAGGGGTTTTCTCTGAAAAGTTGTAAATAACCTTAAGCAGGATAAAGGATCATTGCTGGGTAACAGGTAACCCTGTCGAGGCTATGGACGCTTGCGGGCAGCAGAGGCTCTACCTACGACAAATGAGCATATTTTAAAAGCCAGCACACAGAGAAGACCTTATTTTATCTTTAAAAGACCAAGTAATGTCTGGTGTGAATACAAGGACTAAGCCTGAGGAAACAAACAATTGGAATATGAAAAGATTGAGAAAAAATATCATTGATAGGATAAGGTGTAATGTACTCTATCTGTCCATAACAAAATTTAGACGTATGAAAAAATTTCTGCTTCGGAAGTTAAAATTCAATAGAAAAGCAGAGATAACTGGTTCTTCACAGTGAATCGCCATTGTTGTGGCCACCAACAACCCCCCTCTTTGTTTGGTATTAGCAATAACACCAAGCAAATGGGGACCCTTAATAAAAATCCAAAAAAAAACATTTTATCAAAGTTTTTGTATTTTTGACTCCCTAAAAGCTGTATCGCATCGCGAGAAGAGAGTGAAACGTTTTCCTATGCGCATAATAAGCTGCGAAGAAGCGACGCGAAATTCATCGCATCGCATATATTATGAAGCACTCTTAAATGAAAAAACTTAAGGAATCTCCGACGGCCGATATGCGACGTCGCATATCGCAACATCGCATAAGCAGCACACAATGATTGAATACTAAGTGCGATCTGCGATTTGCGATCTGCGATGAATGCGATCGTCAATTCCTGCGATGACACATCTTGATGACGCGATCCTTGATACTGCGATGCAAGTCGCAGAAATCACCCATCGCAAAATTTCCCCGGCACAGTATTCAAGGAAAGCTGTCTGTAGACCAAAAATTGGGCGCGCGCCTTAAAGGAATTTAATGATTGTACGCCAAAGTATCCAGGAAGGATTGCGTTGTGTTTTTCGAAGAGTCAGTTCATTATGGGTGTCATGATTATGCATTCATTAGAGCTTAAAGCTTTCATGTCAATCTTTTCATCATTTACTCTTTTCCTTTGCGTAAACTGTAAGACAGCAAATAACATAAAGCAATGTGCAGGAAACATCTAAGGAAAAGGGGAAAGCGTCGATGCTCGGAGAACAGAGAAGAGATGCCTTCACAAACGGATGCCGAATGCAACAGGACCACAGACTCTAGAGTATCACTTAACAGATACTGATGTCAATAGGCCATCCAAAACTCAGAATCAAAGGCACACAAAAGCAGCATGTTTGCAAAAGATCCTGAAGCTTATGCCCGGTAAAGCAAAAAGAAAAAGGCGCAAAAGAGGGAAAACGCACCAGAAAAGCCTGGAACAAAGAACGGAGGCAGTTTTCAATACAGAAAATTGTTCAAAGAGCAAAGTCCCTGACTTATTCAGTCATTCGCAAGGCCGGAAACCGAAATAGAAAAAGCAGAATCAGTTTGAGAGAAATTTGGGTTATTACCAAGTATACACACAGTGGATACACCAAGCCAGAAGGAAGATTTTCGAAAATATCTTCTAATTTTCCAGAAAGTGGTGCCAGCGCTTGTTATTTCTATTTTCGTAGCTCAAACGAAAGGAGAAGACGACCAGCCGACTCTTCCCAGGCAAATGTTGCATGCTTACGGCACTAAGGAGCAAATACAAAAGTGGTTAGGAATTAGATTCAATTTTTAGAAATAATTTTGCTTTAGTAGAAGGGCGGTCATTTAAAACCGTGTCCTAAATTTATGTAATTAAGATTAATTAGTTAGCAGTATTTAAACCCTTCTTAGGCATTTGGAGAAGGGTCCAGAAATTTGTCAAAAAACTTGTCCTCAGAACATGCACTTTTGCACCCTCGGAGGGGGTTTTTGATGAATGGTTGGATCGAGATTTATCAATATTTGCATTTGATATCTGCTACTGATGTTGCACTTCTATACTCTTAGTAGATGTTAGAACAAGTAGAGATAAATCGTTGTTGCTTAAAGCTTATGAGTGGAACCAGTCATAAATGGTACTTTTATCTCTTGACCATTTCTGCTTATATTCTTAAAGTGATATACAGTTTTCAGTTGTTTATATGTTAATGCATGAATGTGTGGGTTACCATTTGGCACTTCTGTACGGTGGAGTCATTTATTTGTGTTTGATATATGAATAACTTATTATGTGATATGCTATTCACAACTGTTTTGCTTAACTTTTTATGCAGAGTGGTTTATCTTAATTGATTTCTATTCTTATGATAGCTGAATGATCTTTATTACCAGTTATTGTTCGAAATCTCTTTAGATCGCATAATAGAAGAAATACACCCCGGGTTAGCGTAGATTAGATGTGTTGTTTCCTATTAGATTACAGTAGCATAGAGTTAGTTTAGAAGTTTGAATTAAATTAGCTTTAAGTACTCCTAGATCAGCATCATCCAACTCTACACACACACACACCCCTTAGATTGGGAAACTGGTCCCATTATCCCCAGTCGGACCCGCTATACCAAACGGATAAGGAGCTGCCAACCAAGGTCCGGACCGGGTGGGTATCCCCCTTGTTGTCGACCCGATTTTCGGGGCTTCAACACCTGTTCAGTGGGAGATCTGCGAGATCGATTCTGGTGGTGAAAGAAGATGGCGAGTAGTGGAAAGATAGAGATCGAGAAATTGAATGGTCAGAGTTTTGAGTTGTGGAAACTCAAGATGGAGGATCTGTTGGTGGATAAAGATCAGTGGATTGCAATAGATCTAGGTAGTAAACCAACAGTAGTGTCCGATGAAGAATGGAAGAAGTTGGATCGGAAGGCAAAAAGCACAATACGATTGTGTGTCTTAGATTCAGTATTGTTGAATGTATCAGGGGAAGCTATGGCTAAGTCTTTGTGCGAAAAGTTAGGGAATTTGTACCAATCTAAGTCTCTGGTGAATAAATTGTTCCTACAGAAAAAGTCGTATAACCTGAGGATGAAAGATGGAGACTCAGTGACAGAGCATATGAACGCATTTAATATTGTGGTAAGTCAGTGATTATTTGTTGATGTTAAAATTTCAGATGAAGATAAGTGATCAGTTTGTTGTGTTCTTTACCAGATTCGTGGGATAGTCTAGTTATTGCAATAGGTAGCAATGCAACTGCCTTGCATTTTGATGAAATAGTCTCATCCTTGATGGCGGAGGATATGAGATGAAAAAATATGGAGATCCAGAATGGTGATTCCTTGTCTGTATGAGGACGGTCCTAGAACAGAAACAAAAATAAGTCATTGAGTGGGAGATCTAAATCTAGAGGGAGATCTAAATCTTGAGGAAAACCTGTAAAGGTGGTGTGCTGGAAATGCAGAAAGGAAGGGAACTACAAAAAGAGACTATAAATCTAAAGCTCTTGACAAAGGAAAGGGATCTGATGATTCTCCTTTTGCAGAGGCAAAAACGACCTCAGATGAAGGTGGGGATGTGTACTTGGCTTCTTCAAGTACACATGTAGATCATGAGGCATGGTTGATTGACTCAGGTGCATCCTTTCACTTCACTCCCCATAGAGAGTGGTTTTGCGAGTATGAGAAATATGATGGTGGTGATGTCTTACTGGGGGATGACAAGAAGGCTAGAATCGTTAGTCACAGAAAAGCAAAGTTGAAGTTGCATGGTGGAAGAGTTAGAACACTTCCGGGTGTTTTGCATATTCCTGCATTGGCTAGAAATCTGATTTTCGTAAGTAAGCTCGATGATGCAAGTGTAAAAACACTGTTTGAGAAGGATACCCGCAAGATGGTTCGGGGAGCACTGGTATTGATGTGGGGAGTTCAGATTGGAATTTTGTGCAAGCTATAAGGTAGCACTGGTGTTGATGGGTGCAACAGTTCTGTGGTTCATGAAAGTGGAGCAGAAAATCTAGTGGTCTCTGGAGAGAAGACCATGCTATGGCATCAAAGGCTTAGACATGCTCGAGAGAAGTTCTTTCGAATACTTCATGGTAAAGGTATGGTAGAAGGTATGAGTAATAGCTCTCTGGATTTTGATTTCTGTGAAAATTGTGTATATGGGAACCAGACTCGGGTGAGTTTCCCATCTGGTGGTAAATGGTGAAACAGATATTAGAACTTGTGCACAACGATGTGTTTGGACATGTGAAAGTTCCACCACTGGGTAAGTCTATGTACTATGTATCATTTATAGATGACTTCTCAAGGAATACATGGATATATTAACTTAAGAAGAAATCTAAAGTCTTTGACAGGTTTAAAGAATTTAAGGCTCTGGTGGAAAACTAGGCAGAGAAGAAGATAAAGGTGTTGAGGATAGATAACGGTGGAGAGTTTTGCAGTAAGGAATTTGAAGAATTCTACAAGAAGTGTGGTATAGCACGACAGAAGACTACTTCATACACACCTAAGCAAAATGGAGTTGTAGAAAGAATGAACAAGACGTTGATGGAAAGGGTAAGAAGCATGCTTAGTGGTGCTGGGTTAGGATAAGAATTCTAGGCAGAGGTGATGAAGACAACATGTTACCTGGTCAACCGATCACCTTCTTCAGCTTTAGAGGATAAGATTCCACAAGAGGTATGGACTAGTAAGAAACCATCTCTTTCACATCTGACGGTATTTGGATGTGATGCATATGTACATGTTCCAAAGGAGAAAATAACAAAGTTAGATAGTAAATCTGAAAAGTGCATCTTTGTTGGGTATAAGGATGGTCTAAAGGGTTATAAGCTTTGGAACCCAGTAACAAGGAAGGTTGTGTACAGTCGATATGTGGTGTTCAGAGATGTAATTTTTTTTATTAAACATGAAGTCCCATCAAAGGAACCTGAGAAGATAGAGTTTGAGCCAAAGGAGGAAGAATCAGACTCTACAACAGAAGAGAAATCAGAAGATGATGAGCCATAAACTCTGGTTGTGAGAAGATTAGTTCGAGAAAGAAGGCAGCTAGAAAGCTATATTCCATCTGCTTTCTGTTTAAATTTTGATTTATCTATTATTGATGATGATCCCAGAACTGTGAAGGAAGTAGTAGATTCAGAGGATGGAAAACTCTAGAAAGAGGCCATGGCTGATGAAATAGCATATTTGCACAAAAATGAGGCTTGGGATCTGGTGGAGTTTCCAGTTGGAAGGAAACCCATTCGTAGCAAATGGTTGTTCAAGAAGAAGATAAATGCAAAAGGAAAGGTTGAGAAATACAAAGCTCGTTTGGTAGCAAAAGGTTATTCCCAGGTGTCGGGAATTGATTTTGGTGATATTTTTTCTCCTATTGCCAAGGTAGCTTCTATTAGATTACTTTTATCTGTTGTTGTTTCTTTTGATTTTGAGGTAGAACAGATGGATGTGGACAACATTTATTCATGGGGAACTGGAAGAGGAGATCTACATGAAGCAACCTGAAGGCTTTGTAGTGAAGGGTAAGAAAGAACTGGTATGCAAGTTAAATAAGTCTCTGTATGGGTTAAAACAATCACCAAGGATGTGGTATCATAAATTTGATACATTTATATAGGGACTTGGCTTCACCATAAGCAAAGAAAATCACTTTGTCTATTTTAAATTAATTGGTGATCATGTTATTTATATAGTCTTGTATGTGGATGATATGTTGCTGTTTGGAAATGGCAAAGAAATTATCCAAGAATTGAAGACCCAATTGTCCTCCAAATTCGACATGAAAGATCTTGGTGCTGCAAACTATATTTTGGGCATGGAAAATAAAAGAGATTGGGCAAAGAGGAAGCTCTAGTTAAACCAGAGGAAATATGTTGAGAAAATACTGTAGAGGTTTAATATGCAGGATAGTAAACTGGTGAAGGTTCCTATTCCTGTTGGTGTAAAGTTATCTGCTGAACAATGTCCCAAGACACAAGAAGAGGAGGAGGACATGTCCTGTGTTCCATATGCACGTGCAGTCAATAGGCTAATGTATGCAATGGTTTGTACTAGACCAGAAATTGCACATGTAATGGGAGTATTGAGCAAGTTTATGTCAAAACCAGGAAAGGAGCATTGGACAATAGTGAAGCAAGTTTTCAGGTATTTGCTTGGCACTAGTGATTATGGTTTGTGCTACCAAGGAAGACCAAGATTGGACATAGTGTTGGATATTCATGGCTTTGTTGATGCAGATTGGGCTGGAGATTTGGATCAGAGAAGATCTACAAGTGGGTATGTGTTTAGCCTATTTGGAGGTGCAGTCAGTTGGATGAGTAAGAAACAATCTGTAGTGGCACTATCAACTACAGAGGCAGAACACATGGTAGCCACTTATGCAAGAAAGGAAGCAGTTTGGTTGCAAAGATTGTGTTCAAGTATGGGGTTAGTATAGGGAGCTATAAGGATAGACTGTGATAGCCAAAGTGTAATTTTCTTGGCAAAAACCCTGCTTATCATTCAAAGACAAAGCACATTGATGTTTAGTATCACTTTGTGAGGGATATGATAGAAGACAAAAATGTGTTGCTAGTAAATGTGGACACTTTGAAGAATACTACAGATGCATTGACAAAATCAGTGAGCTCTAAAAATTTCTCTTGGTGTAGAGAAACTATGGGCATTTTAGGGCTAGATAAATGACTAAGCTCTCCTGTGGAAAGAAAACAACAAGTAGGAGAATGTTGGGTTGTGTTATATTCTTTCCATGACTAGCCTCCCTAGTTAACCGGGGGGTTAGAGGGGGGGTGAAGCCCCCTCTTTGTTGTGCCAACTGTGTAGCGGGGGGGTCACAGTGGGTTTGAGGGGGGGCAGTTACCCCCCTCGCCCCCTTTTACGAGGTCCGGGGCAGTGCCCCGGGGGCAAAATTTTTTGGACCCTATATTAGGTTAAGCGGACCTACATATGGTTTTGTGCATGATTTTCACACATGGTTTTGGACACGATGATTTTCGGGCCATGGTATTGGATGTTTCGCCATATATATATATATATATATATATATATATATATATATATATATATATATATATATATATATATATATATATATATATATATATATATATATATATATATATATATATAGATATTGTAACATTTAAAGGAACATAATGAAAAATCAATCTGGTAGTTCCAGTTTTCGGATCCAAGGGAAAATCTCTGTGTATATGCGTCTTATGTGTTATGCTCCCGAATTATTTATTTTCTGTGTTTTAGAATTCATATGCAGGTAATTTCTGTATGGGGTTAAAACCTACATCAACTTCATCATTAGGTAGATCATCATAAACTAGTGGCTTCAAAAGATCAACTACGATAGATTCATGACCATGATAAAAAATGGAAGAAAATGGATCACGACTGCCATGATCATAAAAATCAATGAATTCTTTGGCATCCTCATGATCAAATGAATCAAATAGAGGGGTAGATGAAAAGCGAACGAACTCATCCTCTGTGTTTCCGGAAAAGACAGATGAAGGATGAAGTGGATCTTCAATGAATAACTTATCCTCTCCGTTGTTGAATGATGGACTAACATTTAGTGAGTCCTGCGAGTGATCAATAATGGGTGCATATGTGGATGAAGACACACATGCAAAATCATGGATGGCAGGTTCACTAAAAAAGCTAGGAAAGAACGGAGGTGGCTTGGATGGAAGGGAGTCATTCTTTGCCAAGTGTTGATGTTCAAGATCCCACCCATACTCTTCGTGAATGAAAGCGCATGTTGGTTTTGCAACACCACCTCCATCAGTGGGTTGTTCCTCATTCACAACAAGTGAAGAGTCTGAAATGGATGAACACAAGACAAAATCATCCTGAGAAACACCTGGGTGCGAAGACAGAGGTCAAAGAAAAAAAATGCATATGGGAACTCAAAGGACTAACAACCAACTTTGTGCGAAAATTGAGTGGAGTGATGTTGGGAGGGTGTGAAGGGTGAATAGATGTGCGGACATGATCCTCAACATCACTGGGCGATGGTGGAACAGTTGAATGAGAGGGAGCCAGATGGTCCATTGAGACAGTGCCTCCTCCCACATGGGATTGCGTAGTGCCATCAACAAAGAAGGTTGAATGAGGCTTGAAATCAAGCTTCCTCTTGGGACAGGTAGATTTCTTAAGATAGTACTCAAAACAGTCCCAAAGATAAGAGAACTTCATCTAACTCCTCGGAGCTTGAAACTATAAGTCATGGAAGCACTGCCAAAAATCAATAATAGATTCATGAGGAGCCCTCCGATGTTGTAACAGTTTCTGGTCAAGATGGTCTAGATTAAAATGATAGAACGTGTCCTCAATAAGATCACAAAAGTGCTCAAATGAGTGCATAGTGTTAGCCGGTAGGCAAAGAACCCAACGAAATGGAGATTTGCGAACTGTGAATGCAAGCAGGAGACCTACCTTTTTGTCAGTAAACTCATCTTCCTCATAAATCATGGAAAGAAAGTTATGTAAGTGCTCAGGTCAGGCCACTTCGCCTTCAGCATCATACGTGTGACTAGACAAGAGATTGAAAATCTTCCTCGAGATGGAGACATCTTCACGATTCGAAAAACACCTCGGGGAAGAAGAATGAAAGACTCCATGAAAGATATGCAAAGGTTCAAAACTGAATGAGAGGACCTTGCTTGTCATTAGACCCTCCAACATGTCAAGGGGATCTCCCTGGTAAGAAGTCCTAACTAGACCTCAGACTGTTTGGTGTAGGAGTCCTCGCAGTGGTTCGTAAGGTAATGCCTTGACTACGATGTCGCACAGAGGCAAGTAAGATAATGTTGTCAGTAGCAAGAGTTTGACTGACACAGTGAGTCAAGGAATAAGTATGATAGGTTCCAACACTTCAAAGGGACAAGAAGGTGAAGGTGCGTTCTAAGTTGAAATGGATCAGGCCCAACTCGGCTAGGAACACACAACACAAAGGACATGAACAACTTTCAGCAGAGTAGTCGACACGGATGTGGTAGTCACAACATAAAAGGTAAGATAACATGAACAGAACTCATGGATTAGTTCAAGACAAGTGTGATAGTTGATACAACAAGGTTTAGAGAAAGGTATGTATGATGTCCAACAGAGCAGTTGACAGAGGCGGTGACAACATTAACAACATATGTAACACATTAACAACAAGATTCATATAATTTCATACAAATCAGTTCATATAAAAGTACATAAGTTAAAGAGCATATATCATTAAGGCAATCAGAGCAATCCAATACAATAACAACATATGCATGAAAATGTGTTGGCTTTTACTATGTGAAGAAGTGTAAGTCATTATCATACCATACACCATGTAAACTTGCTAGCCCCGTCAGTGGAACATTACAGCCACATCCACCTCCTCGTCCAAAGAGATGTACTAGCTCCGTGCAGTGGAGAAGCCAAGGTACATTACAACACTGTCCAAGCCTTCTTCAAGATAGTCTTAGTATAAGCTTGGTTGACCAAAATCCTATACAATGAGTTACGAGGGACTATTTATAGCAAAGGGTGGGGTGACCTTTGACATTCCCCTTTGTGACCGTTCAACTACCTTCATGACTCTTCACCTGCTCCATGACTGTTACATCCAACCATTGACACTTGACTTACACTTGACATGACTCAACATTACAATGCACATGTACTCATGTGAGACAAGGCTTGAGCGAACCTTGTAAGACATCACTGACACTCAGTTTGCTTTGATGAGACCAATTCTTTGACATGCTTTTGATGGTGAAGGTGGTGAGTTGATGCCAAGCTTAGTCGTCCATGATGGTGTGCATGCACCTCATGGTGACATCTGCCTGAAGTGAACTCTTGCCTCCGTTACCACCGGTGCATTGATTCAGCCCCTTCATCCAACTCGCTTGCTAACATGTGCATGGTATTCTTGGGTGTGGCTGAACCGGAAACACACTGTTGCATAGTTTCTGTGCTAATCTTCAAGTGTGAGCTGGTAGTCATGTGCATCAACTTGTCGAAGTACATGTTCAGCCCCAGTTGGACTTGCTTCTTGTCTTCACCTTGGTGAGTGTGTTGAATGGGTTGGATTGCATGCATGCACTCAATGACATGCATGCTGTTGGATCCCTTCCATGCGATCACCAACATTTCTCACCATGTTTGCTCTGTGTCAGCTGTTGGGATGGTTCATTAACTCGTATTGGCGCAATTTCGTCTGCAAGTGCATGTTGCGCCCACTGCTATTCCTGTTACTGTTGCAAGTCATTGGACTATCTGCGCAACTTCATGTTGTTCCTAAGTTGCGGCTACAACACATGCAACTCCTTCTTTGTTCTATCTTCTACCTTCGCACAATCTTCATTTCGCGCTGTCACTTCATAGCCTGAGTCTCCAAAGTTGCTTTCATTATCAGTGGATCTGCTTGGTCTTGGAAATTTTCTCCACCTCTATGTTGTCAACAACCTTCCTATTTCATTCGTTGTGTTCGATGCATTCGCTGCATTCGTTGCATTCGCTGCATTTGGTATACTGTCTTCAATTGTTGTTCATGATGCTGCTCACTATGATGCTGCTTCTTGCTATCCTTACCCATGAACAACTTGATGTCTTCATCAGTAGGTAAGCCCATGGACACTTGATCGACTACATCCCCAAGCGTGCTCTGAACAGTGTCTTTGTCTATGCTCTCTTGGAAACCATTGTACTTGTACTATTGAGAGGCAAATGAACACTTGTGGTACCTGGAGATATGGAAACACTCATAGCAAGCAATCTATTAGTCGAAAACCAAAATGAACATGAGAACTGACTTGCAACATACCTAGGTGAATGATCATGAAGGTTGTGCAATTTTAGCTAGAAGGTCGGGATACCGACTACCAAGACTGCACATGGCACAGTCCGGCTACTGAGAGACTGACTGAATACTGGAACTATGCAATGCATAGTCCAGTCGAACAATTGGTTGTTGGGATTGTGCAATCTATGATTTCAACTCGGAAAGACTGCTAGCCCAGGCATAAATTTGCGCAATTTTTTGGGCCAATAGCCACTGACCTCCAGAAATGTGCAATTCAGTCCAAGAGGCCAATTTTGGGACAGAATGCACAAATCTGGAGATGAAGGTGAGGCTTCCTTCTCCAGATTGTGTAATGCAACCTTGGTGAAGGCAGAGACTGGGCAAAGGTTGGCCAGCTTGCCGACGGGAAACTAAAAGCAAGTAAGCAATGAATGCATCACGACACAAAGTGATAGTAGAAGTGATTAACAGTGCATGCAAAACATGACTGAAAGATTCAATAAGAAGATCAATATGCATGTGGGTGAGGTAGTTCGTTGGTTGGGCGAATGTTTGTGCAAAATAGTTTCATGCATGTGACAACTATGAGATAGCAACCAAAATTAAAACAAAGCTAGGACAAGCTAGTATACATGTAAATGACAACAAGTGCTCAAAGGAATCAAGAAAACAATACTCCCACAAGGGAAAACACAAAAAGCGATAGAAATGCAGCACAAGGCATGGGAAGTGAGCTAACCCCAAAACAGCTGAGTTGAATGTGCTGAATGCTCCTAGAAGTGACGTGGGATGTCAGAGCTACAAGGTTGATGTGAGGAATGAGATTTGCAGTGTCTAGTTGATGAGTTTTGATAACATTGAGTTTGGGACAAGCATGCCACAAATCTAGGGGAAGTGACACTTGGTGGAAGGTTTCTGAAATGATCCTTGCATGTAATCTCCAACTGCTAAACATAGATCCCTGAAACAAGGGATGCCTTTGCATGTTTCCTCGAGAGAAGAAGCCCATGCATGCAAGTCAGTTTTCCTCAGTCCCGAAGGGAACCGGTCAACTCAGCTGCACATGTAAGAGACTACTCGACTGCTAGAAAAAAATGTGCATTTCTGACTGTCAACTGGGCTAATTTCCCAAGGGGATCGTGTAATTTCTGGGCAGAGCAATTGACTGTTGCCTAGATTTGTGTAAATCCTAGGCTAAGTAGCTTGTTGATGGGAAAAATTGCGCAAATCCTGTTGGGAGGGTTGGCTGACAGGATTGCACAATCTTGTAGCCCAGCAGGCTATTAGAGGGTATTACACAATTCCTAGAGGGAAGGTTGGTTTCCCTCTAGAAATGCACAAAGTTCATTGGGAAGTTGCTGAGCCTGCAGCTGGATCAAGTCTGGGTAAGCAGCTTGTGAGGGGAATGGATAAAATTGTGATCGACATGCTGCCTTTGAGCAAGAAAGACATTGAAGCTTGAGGACTTGACGAAGCAAAGGAAGCTAATGTGAAGGTTGGTAGGGACGCTCCAAAATAGGCTAAGGAAAAATTTTGGAGGGTGTTTGTAGCTGTTATAACACTACTATAAACACTTATTTCCATTCAAATATACACCATTTTATAGAACCATAATTCAAGACATATCCCCCACACAACTATTGGAGTTAATGGTATTCATGGTTAGGCTTTTCCCACCTAACACATTGATAACTTGGGTGTCATTCCTTGGAGTAGTTTGTTGTAACTGGAAGGGGCCATGGTACCCAATGTCCTCCTCCTTTCTCCCAGTGCTCTCATGAACTTATCAACTTTTGAACTATTAGTTATCACTACACTTGCCCATAACACCCCCATGTGGGGAAATGGTTAAGGGAATGACTTATGTATTTAACTCGGTCAAAGTTTTTGTCTTATTATTACAACCTTGTTATCAAAGGAATTACATGGGAAATAGTTTGAATGTTCAACAATACTGATCCAAGTGGATATTGGTGACCACCTGCCTATTCGACTTGGACCCCCACCATTGTTTCTTTTAGTTTTTCAGTTTCCTTAATTGTAGCACAGTTTACTATTTTTGGCAGTTTTTCGGGTCCTGAACTTCCAGAGCCGTTTTGAGGCCCTAAATGATGTTTTTGGGAAAATCATGGCCAACTAGATTCATGGAATAGTGTTTGCCAATCGAACTTTATAGTCCTCGGATAGATATTTCTAATGAAGTATTGTGTGCATCAAATAGAGATCGTATGCTAAAGTTACGACCCTGGGAAGTTGATGTACCAATTTACCCTAAAGGGGTCCATTGTTTTGGCGCTTCATCTCCTAGGGTTATGGTTTTGGATGTTTAGGGTTTTTCGTTGTTTATGAATAATAAATAGGTCTTCGAGCCTCATTGTAACACAATTCAGAGGCATGTAGCCACCACATCTTTTCTCAAAGATAAGCTACCATCTCCCGAGCTAATATTATTTCCATTATGTTTGTAAGCATATTTCAGTTGTTTGATATTAATGAAATGAAGTTTTATTTCTGTTGCATCTCTGTGTTTATGGTTATATTTGTAATTTTTTGTGTTCTTGTTTAAATTCAGATTAGTGGTATCAGAGCGGTCTGCTCTTTCTCAATCCTTATTTATGTGTCCCCAATGAGGTTGGGGTATAAGTAGTTATGGCTTGAACTGGTTGAACCTTTCCAATATCAACCTCGAAAACCTCGACAAATGCCCACGCGGGAAGAAAAGAAAGATGAGGGAGTAAGAGATCCCATCAAAATATTGCTCGAAGAGGCCCACGAGAAACAAAGGAATGCGATGATGGATAACTTTTCCCAGATCCTTCAACGGTTTCCCACCGATGCACATCCACATCTAGAAGACGCTTTGGAGGCACCACTCCTTTTAAGGTATAAGTAAAATTTGACATTCCCATATTTGAGGGCCAAATAGATGTAGACGTCGTAGATAAATGGCTAAATTTGCTAGAAGGATATTTTATTGTTCATGATTTTTCCGGTTGAGAAAATATTACTTTTCCTCTTCTCAAAGTCAACCCCCATGTCAAGGACTGGTGGGAAACCTACTATGAGCAGAAGAATGAAAGTACACCCTCACTGTTTTCAACCACACCCATTTGGAATTCATTCTGGGACGCCATCAAGGAGAAATACTACCCCATCAGAAGCTTTGAGGATAAATACATAAATTGGACCATGCTACGATAGTGAAGGGACCAAAATGTGCCAGAGTTTACCAATGGTTTTCATACCCTTCGTACGAAGTTGGGTATCAAGGATTCTGACAAACATTTTCTACTGAAGTACTACGGCTACTTACACAGGTACATCCATGATGAGATGGAGTTCCTAGGCATGTCCTCGCTCAACACAGTGTGCCAATATGCTATCAAGATCAAGCAGAAGCTTAAATAGAAAAAGAGATACTTTGGATCTGCGAATCCAAAGCAAGGGAAAGGTGTCCCCAAACCATAGAAAAAATGACAAAGCCAAGGTGGGGTGGCCCAGGACAACCCACCAAACCCAGAAGAAAAGAAAAACACCACGAAGTGAAATAATGACATGAGAAAGTGGTGTGAGTTCCATAAGAGCTCCACTCACAACATGAGTGAGTGTCGGGCCAAGAAGTCACTGGTGGCCACACTGAAGGATTTTGAATTAGATGCATGCTCTGAATCTAATTTAGAACTTGACAAGGAGAATGACAAAGGGGAGAAAATTATCAATGCAGAGACAAACACCACCATTGCCACCACGACTATCCAGAAGTAGTAACTCAAAGATCTAGAGTAGGAGGAGCACCTCTTTCAGTCCTAGATGTGGGTAAACAGTTCCCTGCTACAACTCATTGTTGACGGAAGGAGCCAAAAGAACCTCATTTCAGTAGAGGTTGTGAAGTGGTTGGGCTTACCAACCACATCACACTAACAACCGTACATCATCAGGTGGCTTCACCAAGGATGAGATCTTTGCGTCAACCAGTAGTGCCACCTTCCATACAACTTCAAGCCCTTCACATATGAGATATTGTGTCACATTGTTCCTCTCGATGTTTGTGATGTATTATGAGGCCAACCATACTTGTAGACGTGACATGTTGTTTATGAGTCAAGACCTTGCACTTTTATTGTTACCTTGGGAAATAAGTTGTACATGATACCCGAGGTAGCACCACCTGCCACCATATTTTGGTTACTGCAAAAACATGTAGTAAGCTCATTTCCAAAACTGAGAAATTTGTTTTCTTGATGATACGCCCTCAGGGAAAGAAGAATACAGTGGCCACGACCTCCAAATAGGGCCCCTCCACATGACGAAAATAGATGGAAAAGGTCGTGGAGGAGTACGAGGACATCTTCACCTCCCCCGCAGGGGTGCCTTTGCATTCTCAGGTCAAGCACTTCATCGATCTGACACCAGTTGCATCGTTTCCCAATGGAACAATCTATCAGCTTTATTCTAGAGAATGACGAAATCAAGAGGCAGGTTCAGGAGTTTCCGCAAAAAGGTCACATTCGGCCGAGTTCATCACCCTGTGGGAGCCCGATCATTTTGGTACAAAAGAAGGATGGGACTTGGAGACTATGTATTGACTATCAGGCACTGAATAAGATCACTATCCATAATAGGTACTCGATCCCACAGATTGGTGACCTTCTAGACCAATTCAAGGGGGAAAAATATTTTATCAAGATCGACTTGAAGTCCAGATATCACTAGGTACCAATCAAACCCTCTGATTTGTGGAAGATTGCCCTCAAAGCCAAGGAGAGCCTTTTCAAATGGCTAGTTATGCCTTTCGAGTTGACGAATGCTTCTACAACCTTCATGAGGCTGATGTATGACATCTTTTGGCCATTCACCAACTCATTTGTAGTGGTATACTTGGATAACATGCTGATCTTCAACCAGATTTGGGAAGAGCAACTCCACCACATCCGACAGGTTCTCAAAACACTGCGGTAACACAAGTTGTGTGTCAATTTGGAGAAATGCACTTTTGGCATGACCCAGGTTTAGTATATGGGGTGCATGTGGATCTAACCAAGATCCAAGTCATTTAGGATTGGCCAACCCCAACCACTTTGACAGAGCGCTGTAGATTTTGAGGTCTTACCAATTTCTACTGCAGGTTCATGTTGGGGTTCTCTCATATCACTTGGACCTTGAGTCAAGCCACCAAGGGAGGAGCAAAAGAAAAATTCTTCTTGTTTGAATATCACCAGAAGGAGTTTGCAGCGTTCAAACATTGCCTTTGCTTTGCGTTAGTGCTCACATTACCAGACTTGCAACAACCATTTGAGATTAAGATAGGTGCCTCTGACTATGCTATTGGGGCAGTTCTTACTCAATAGGAGCATCCAGTGGCATATCACAGTGAGACACTTTCAGACAAAGTCTGGAAGTGTCCCACTTATGAAAAAGAGATGTATTCCAGTGTGCAAGCCTGCCAACAATGGAAGCATTACATTTTAGGGAAGGAAACAGTCATCCACACAGACCACCAAGCCCTGCAGTTCATACAGATGCAAGGGAAGTTGCAGAATGATCACCATTAGAAGTGGTCCACATACCTGCAATAGTTCCATTTTAATATCAAGTACAATAAGGGAAACACCAATAATGTTGCAAATTGCCTCAGTCAACCCAGATCATGGCATTAATAACCGTGCTCAACTCTTGTGGGCATGAGACTTTTGGTTGGCCACTCTTTACAAAAGCGACCCAAAATTCGACCACACATAGCAGATGCTCTTGGAGGGTCAAAAAGTTCTATAATTTCACTGCCAGGATGCACTATTATGCCACCCGGGACACCTTTGTGTTCCTTTAAGCAAGCACGCCAAGATGATTTAGGAAGTGCATTCCAGTTAGGTCACTTAGCATTTCGGGGTAGAGAAAATAGTGGCAGTATTGCAAAAATATTTCTGTTGTCTGAATCTTTGATAGGATATCAAGAAGTACATCAGATCCTGCATTTCCTATGCCATTGTCAAACTGAACATCAAGAAGCAAGGCCTCTATACTCCATTTCCTACCCCTAGTCAACCTTGGGAATCCATCTCTATGGATTGCATGTTAGGCCTTCCTTCTATTAAGCATGGCAATGATTGTTTCTTTCTGGCCATCGATAGATTCTTGAAGATGGCCATTATGGCAGCCTACAAAAGAATATCATAGGAGAAGCCACTGATAAACTCTTCCTTGAACAAGTGTGGGTACGCTTTAGGATCCCACAATATATCATCTTAGAACGAGACAACAAGTTCCTTAGTACATTTTTGTCCAGTCTCTAGTCGATGTTGGAAACTAAGCTCACTAGGTCCATAACTTTCCATCCCCAAACTGATAGCCAGACAAAGGTTGTCAACATGATGATCGTACACTTTATGTTCACGTACAACTCAAAACATCCACACAGATGGGATGAGAGCCTCCCCTATGTCCAACAAAACTATAGTGGGGCTCTCCACAGATCGGCTGGCCACAACCATTTTTAGGTGGGGTTGGGATACTAGCCACTATGTCGCATTGATGTAGTCATACCATTTGCAGCTACTCAGGCAGATGTGACTCATTTCCAGTCCGAAGTTGACAAGGAAAACAAATTCATTGAGCACATTCAACACATCTTCCAACATGTCCATGACATATTGGATAGAGCCAATGCTAAGTACAAGCAGCGACATGATCAAAATTGAGTGCCACACAAGTTCCATGTGGGCAAAAAATTTTGGCTACATTTTCAGAAGGAGCGCCTCATTGGGCCCCACCGCAGGCTTCGCCTGCTTCGATATGGGCCATACACCAGCACCAAGGCAGTAGGGGACAATTACTTCAAGATCAGTATTCCACCATTCCTTGGTCTGCACCTAGTGTTCAATGTGGACCGCCTTCAACCCTACTTTCCACCATTGTTGGACACATCCGACATTGTAGAACAACTCACACCAACAGAGTTAAGCCTAGACTGCATGGAACAAGCCACAACTAGTCGGATCATGGACACATAGATCAAAAACACCCAACAACAAATGATACAACTATATTTAGTTTTCAAAGCTCGCCAACTCCTTCACTAGGGCAACTGACTCACCAAGGACCAAGTTCGGTAGAAGTTTCCTCATCTCATGGAGGAATGCAATGCAATGGGGACCATTTCTTCCTAAGGTGGGAGTAATGATCAAGGTGGATATTGGTGGCCACCCACCTATTCCACTTGGACCCTCGCAATTGTTTCTTCCAGTTTTTCAATTTCCTTAATTATATCACAATTTACTGTTTTTGGCATTTTTTTTGGGTCCTAAACTTCCAGAGCCATTTTGAGGCCCTAAACGACGTTTTTTTGGGAAAATTAGGGCCAAAAATATGGTTAACCTAGTGTTGGTTGGATGGAAGTTGTAGTCCTTAGATAGATATTTCTAAAAAAGTATTGTGCACATCAAACAAAGATAATATGCAAAAGTTACGCCCCTAGGAAGTTGATGTATCAATTTACCCAAACAGGGCCCATAGTTTTTGTGCTTCATCTCCTAGGGTTAGGATTTTCCATTATTTCTCAATAATAAATAGGCCTTCGAGCCTCATTTTAACATAGTTCATAGGCATATAGCCACCACATCTCTTCTCATAGATAAGTTACCATCGCCCGAGCTAGTCTTATTTCCATTATTTTTGTAAGCATATTTAATTTCTTTGATATTAATGAAATGAAGTTTTATTTCTGCTGCATCTCTGTGTTTATGATTATATCCATAATTTGTTGTGTTCATGTTTAAATACTAATCAAATAGTAACAATTACTAAATTAGTTCACATGCCACATGAGATAAAGGAAACATAATGATCACCAAAAAATCACACATTACTTTCTTCTGGAAGATGTTCACTCTTCTTCCTAAATTGATATTAACATCAAGAGTTGTGTTTCTAGTAATTTGGTTGCTGTTCCTATTCTAAGGAATTATATTTTTGCATAATTTTCATGACAATGATACATGATCTTGCAAAGAAACTAAAGTCCCAACATGGTGACATGGAAATAATTTGGTTTCAAACAAGAGATAAAGTGCTTAGAATTGATGAGGAAGTCTTAACATCCAATAGCTTTCATATAGTGAAATGGATGATTAGTTATACATGCATGGATCTTATACTACTAGAATGGGTTTCTCCATTATTTAGGCTATACTAGATGATTGAATACATGCAAAGGTTGGGGTTAAAAAAGTTTCAAATGAGTACTCCTTCCCGCCACCATTGCAAAATCTAAACAGAAGATTGAAAGATTTGTATTCAGGATACATGTCGATTTCTGAAAATATTTCCATAGTGTAGCGTTAGCTAGATAGTTCCTATAAGAAAGAGATATATCATTTTCCCCATATATCTGAAGAAGATGTCTTGGAGATAATTTCGAAGGAAACTCTCTTTGTTGTAAAGAAAAAACCTCTGCAAGAGGCTAGAAATATATGATTTCGTGATGTATTTTTCATTTCTTTCTATCTCTTGTCACCTGTGAACTATAGTATAGTAATATCAATATTGTCGACGATTCATACTATTAGTTAGATATTTTCCTTTGATAATCAACTGCTCACTATTCTTTGAAGGGGAATAGTTCATATCTCTCTGCTTCATATTATATGACATTTTTTGATATACATATTTTTTGCTTATTCTTTCATGTTTACAAGTCATTTTCAATAAGTAATAATGGATAAGTTTTTTCTTCTAAAAGCAAGTCCTTTCTCTCTTTGCTCATCTTTAGCCATTGGTCATTGAAATGGGTTGGGATTTGCTTACTAGTAAGATAGCTACTCTGAGAAAAATGATAGAGCTTCTATGGAAAAGAAAATTGAATCAGTTAAGGCTAGACAATATCTCTATTTATGGAAAACAAGGGTAAGAGGTGATGATTTCCTTAATTTAGAAAATTCATGAAGTTGGGGGACATGTATCTATTACTAATCTAATTGTCTTATTGGACGTTGAAGAATAATAGGCAACTTCCTGTAAGTATTTTTAATGCAATATTTTATGCAACTACAAATTTGTTACATTGATTATATTTGTGATCATTACTGCTACCATTTGGATCTTTCCTACTTCGCTACTTGCACTAATTCTAGTCAAAACTATGACTTCAAAACTTGCTCATTATGTTTTGGTAAAAAGGGGACGAGACTCATTGAGCGTGATGATGGAAGCCCACTAGATCCCTTTATTGCAATTTTTTTCCGTAAATGCCTTGCTGTACAAACTCCTATAAGAGTAAGGATCCTTTGGCCTTATGCAATATTTGCTTCAGTATTTTTTTTTTTTTCTGAATATGCTTAAATCTATTATCGTACAAATCAAAAATACAAAATAGAGTACATTGGGCAAGGCTGAGAAGATTTGCCTGTTAGCCCTTGCCTTGCCCTGTTATCAGATCCAAAATTGAAAGGATTCAAAATTGGAATTGTAGCCGACACAGTTACATAACATAAAATGACTGGAACAACACCAAGACACCAGGACCATGAACTGGCCCGGACAAAGACAAACAGACATCTGGACAAAGACCAATGACACCTGAACCATTACAGTTGACACCTGAACATTACATTCGACACATTGACAGAGATAATGCCGCCACATAGCCGAGATACACATCGAGATCCCAATCAAAATTACAGAGATTACCGGGACGAGTTCAATCCTCATCAGTAGTCTGGGGCGCCTCTGCAATTCGACACCCAAAGCGGAGCGCGTCCTCTGAATCTGAAAGCTGGATGACCGCATCTGGGCTTCCCTCTCGGGCTGGCCTGCTCGGACCAGCATAATCAGCATGCGTAGAAGGGCCAGCATCCGGGTCATAGTTGGTGGCAGGGCGCTCAAGATCCAGCCCGCGTTCACGACCAGGCGCATACCAACTCGGCCCAGGTTCACGTCCATGTGTCGACCAGCCTGCTCCAGCTCCAACCGGAAGGCACGCAATAGGGGAATTCTCCCTGCTGGAGCGCTGCCCTTCCGGCAGAGTCGCATCCTCTACATTCTGAGTGAGTCCAGGCTCGACCTCGATCGAAATAACCAAAGTGGAATTGACTTGAGGGCAGGGGAGCCGATACCTGAGCATGGGGGGCTCCCGCTGCCCTTCTTCAGAATTCGGGCCTATGCCATGATGCCCTCCCTCCTCCTCATTGCTGCCCTGAAATCTCTGAGGCAGCGAAGTGACCTCGAGGGAGGAAGAGGGCGAATAGTAATCGTTCTGCGGGAGGGCCCTGCCCTGAATTCCCCCTCTTCGGCTGCCCATACGCGGTCTTGCTCTCGGCATTTCTGCGCTCCCTCCTACACAGGCACTCTGAACTTCAACAGCGACCAGAATTAATATCAGCTCCAAGAACCAACACCAGCGCCAAGAACCGACCCCAGCTCCCAGAACCAACACCAGCGGCAAGAACCAACACCAGCGCCCAGAATCTACACCAGGCTTGCAAACCGGCGGCACACCTCTCAGCTCCTCCTTCCCATTTCCGTCTGAGCGGAGCAGGGTCTCCTTACTATGCTCACTCATACTCTCCTGCCGATCCAGCCTGCACAGTTTAAACCTCATCACAGCGTCGAACTCCAACGTTCTCCCTCGAGCCGAATAGACAGGCATTAATGCCTTCCCTCCCTTGCATTCAAGCGGGTTAATGCCCCGCTGCGCGTGGTACCAACGGACGCCATGGGCATGCCACCTGCCCACGTGATGGCGCGTGCCATTCCCACAGCCTTTATGCACCCACATCCGGGAATATTTGCTTCAGTATTAGTAATATAATATATGATTAATTTGTATGGAATACATTCCGAACACTCCTATTTTTTGTGCATGCCATATGTTGAACACTATTGTTTTTATATTTTAAGCCTCTCTTGGATTTCACTTCTTGATAGGGAACTATTTGTTGGTTACGTATATAGATGGTTCTAGTCCTTATTTACTAACACACATTATCTTAGTAGTGTATACATTTCCTAAAGTTTGAGATTTCTTTAGGAGGTCTTATTTATTGGAAAAAAAAAGAAAGAAAGTATATTAATCTCCATGGATTAGAAAGTGGTTAATGGAACTAGATATTTTGAACATGGTAAATGCACCCATGGAGTGCACCTAGCAACTCCATACAAAAATGCAATAAGAGCTAAAATTGGTTGTATAAAATGATTTGCAATTAAAAGAGGTCAATAATTGCATTTGTCATTTTTGTGATTCCTCACAAACCCTCTCTTTGTATGTGCTAAGTCTAAATAATGTAAGCACATCCATGAACATCATGTTGGAAGCGTATGTGCATATGCATGTATATATCACACAATTATAGTTAGCAACAAAAATAGACTATGTTCTTTAGCTATTATACTAAGACATGATGTATACAAATGTTCATATTTCCATCTCATCAATAAACATACTACATACAAAAAATAAAGGAATGTCCAACCTCTATATCTTTGTAGGTCAATGACCTTGATTAACGAATACATAAATACATTGCCTATAAATATTCCTTTTATTTGTATAATTATCTTTCCCTTCAAGAATGGTGATGCGGATATTTTTCTGATCATGTTTTATCCTCCAATTTGTTGGCTCCTGATACCTGCAATCTTAGCCAATGAGCCTCAAAGTTCTAGTTTAAAAGAAAAGAGAGGTGTAGGGCGTATATGATAAAAATAGAACTACAAAATTATATACTTTTAGCTAGTCACATAATTACAGTATGCAAAGTGTATTTAGAATTACAACAAATAATAACATTCCTTTTGGGCACCAAGTTGTAAGAACAAAGTAGGCATCACTGCCTTGGATTTTTTCTCCATAAGAGGTAATTGGACCTGGCAGCGTAATTTAAGGAACCAAGCCCTTTATAGAGTCTATAAATAATGCTTATTCATGAATGTTGGAGAATAGGGTGAAGAGAAGCATGAACTCAACATAACTCATAATTCAATTGAAAACTAATTGTTTTTATTACAAAATGCATTAAACAAAAGGTGAACCATCAAATATAATTAAATTTGGTGGCTTAAGAGTTGTCACAATATCCATAATTCCACTTTTCACTTAGGAACAAGGTACTTGGATTATCTTGCTTGGTAAAAACTTAGCATTTAAAGATTAGCTTCATCACTAACTACTAGAAGGTTATTACATCATTTTCATTAGATAAACACAATAGTTTGAGGCATGACATTACAATTCTCTCAAATTAAATTGATGGGTTAAGAATCACTATACAATGCCAACTAACAAGACTTTAAAAAACCAAATCTCTGTAGGATTTCCTTTCATGGTTATGTAAAATATATGGTATAAATTAGATAGCCTCATAGCCAACTAAAATTAATTTTTCTTATTACCTTATGTTAGAGGAAACACCAAAATTTCTTCTTTATGGGTTCACAGAGAGAAAATGGAGTTTAATGTGATGGGCACATGGTCACTATATTTGTTGTCAAACTCAATGGATATTGAAAATTTATTACCAATATTTGATAATTGTTTCTTGCAGAATGACAATTAAGAAATTGAATCGTTAACTTGGCCATGGTATGGGAGCATTTGTTTCTCAACCATAATTAATTGATGTTATAGAAAATCATATTATTACATTTGTTGCATGTGGTAAATACCATGCATGCACACTTGTTGAGATCGATAAGTTTTACACATGGGGTGAGGGTAGCCACCATGTTCATCTCAAGGGGCATGGGAACAATGTTTGTTGTGGGGTTCCCAGTAATTACTCTCATTATTATAGGATTTCAAAATCAACTACATTTCTTATGGAATGTGGCATCACTACTACACAATACAGGTAGTTAAGAAATTTATTTAAGACAAAATTATTGTTTCTTTAAAGTGTGCTAGCTCAATGGAAGAACACTTTCCTTATAAGTAGGATGTTGGTGGTTCGATGCCACTATGCCCTAATATAAATTAATCAATGGTATTGTAGTTTATTTAAATATAATATTTTATTGTCTCTAGAGAGATAATAGCTAGGACTAAAGACGCATTGTCCTTATAAAGGTAACATGTCTTTAATCCCAACTATTTTCTCTAGAGAGACAAAAATGAAATTGCCCCCAACAGAAAATAATGATTGTGTTACATATTGCTTTTATAGAGATAATTTTTCAAGACAATAAGTTGAGGCACTCACATAAAGACAATATTTAGGACAATGCATAAAAGGAAAAGTTGTCTCAAGTTAAGACAATTTACCCAAAAATTATCTCAAAACTCCCCTTTATGTAGTAGTGAAAGGATTCTCAAAGAGCACATGCATTAGATAGGGGTGCTAAGAAATATTAGAGAAGACTTATTTACTGCACATAAATTGCAAATAAATGAAACTTCAAATGGTGACTATATGTTAAAAAAAAAATTCCAAACTTTGATATCTGAAATGGTGGCCATTGAATCCTAATAAGGAATTTTTCAAACTTGTGTGTGTGAAATTTAGAAGAGTTCCAAAAACCATTCCAGGGAATTTGGGAAGTTGTTAACCAAAAAGAGACCACAATGCAAATAGGGAAAATTGAAAGTTAAGCATGGAACCATCTAGAAATCCATTGGTGTTGATTGAAAAGTTAAAGTTTACAATAGTCATAAAGGCTTATGCATTTTTCAAACTTGTCTATGTGAAATTTAGAAGAGTCCCAAAAGCCATTTGGGGAACATGTGAATTTGTTAACTAACAAGAGACCAAAAGGTAAATGGGAAAAATTGAAAACTAAGTGGGGAATGATCCTGATATCTCTTAGTGTTGTTCAAAACGTTAAAATTTACAACTGTCTCAAAGACTTATGTGATGACTTAGTGCCTCAGATTCCAAGGTAGAACTTACAAATGATGGAGAAATAACTTCTTTTGGATGAAAAGATCAAAGTTTGCAAATGCCTGGCAAGAATCGCAATAACTTTAGATGACAAGTTCATAGTAGAAGATCTACAAGGCACTAAAGGTGTTGGGCAGAGTTTACAATAGCTTTAGATGATTAATTCATAGTAGAAGATCTGAAGGTGCATGGTAGTTTTTAAAGTTTGCAAATGAGAATTTTCATTTTTGTGAACACTTTTTGAGATTTATCAAAAGTTTAAAGTTGGAAAAATATTTGATATATCCTTTTGACTTGAATATTAAAGAACATTTGCATAACTTTAGAAACTACAGTGCACTTTCCTCTTTTGGAGATGGAGGAAAAAAAAAAATATTAGGAATAATTTAAATTTTAGATATAAAAATATAAATGTTATAATAACTAAAATTTTATTAATTAAAAATTATCTTAGAAATTACAATAAAGAAATATTTAAAAAATGAAAGCAATATGATAGAATTAAAAATTATTAATAAATTAAAGAAATGCTATAAAGATCAAACTAATATTATAAAATTACAAATCTTAATAAATTAAATGGAAAAATATTGTAAAATAAAAAATATATAAATAAGAAATATATTGTAAAATGAAAAAATGTATATTGGTTAAAATTATGGTAGCATAAAAATATGTGAATTCACAAAAGAAAATATTACAATAACTTAAAAATGGCATTTTAACATAGAGTGTAATGTCTTACATTTTAAAAATATAAAATCCTTGAAAGTAGAGTGGGGAAAAGGTCCGAATAAAATATCTCGTCGGAAAAGACTAGTTGATACGTTAAAACATGACTTTTGCATACAAGCTCTTTAAAAGAATTAAATTGGGAAAAAGGTTTCCAAATGAAATATGTCGTTCGAAAAGTCATGAAATATGAACATTACTTTTGCCTACAAGTTTTGAAAATCTTATATATTGTTTCAAAGCTTAATCTGTGGTATATTTATTTGACAAAAACATATATCCACTTTCAAATATATCAAATCATTCTACACCAATGGAACAGGTCGTAAATGGGAACCAACGTTGACGTGGATAAGGATAGCCTGCATACTGAACCTGCAAAATAAGAGGAGATATTGAAGGATGCATCCTCCATCTGCCTGCGTTCAGAAAAACCAAAAATCAAACATTAGTGGTATTAATTTTGGTCAAAAATAAAAGGATCAGCCAGCAAGGCAAACATAAAGAGACGTGCGCATATATAGTTACCTCCATATTGACACACGCTATGATTCAAATCACAGTAGTAGAGCCATTTTCACATTAACAGCAACAGCAAAACAATAAGCAGAAGCACAGCTCTCCCAATCCCCAATTTCATCGGTAATTTTCCTGATTGATTAGCTGCAAAACAAAATGTAATTTTTCAGAACGAAAAAAGGGCTAGTTATATTATTAACAAAGGATAATTTGCAGTAATTACATATAGTATTTGCAGTAATCCCATTTCGCAGAGGATATTGTATAATGCTTTAGTGGCCAAGCAGTACCAATCCATCAACAGGGACAAAAAAGAGAGTATGTGTTCTGTATTATGATCTTTGAAGGAGAGAGTCTTCTATTTTATAGGATTTGTTCTTTTGGATATGCCATTTGCCAAGTTTTTGAGACAGACCTTTTTTGATAGTCCGTCAGCTTGGTCATTATGGGATCTGTTAATGTGCTGCCAATTCTTTGGATTATTACATGTGCATTTATTATCAAATTTCAACAACCGACGCAAATCATTATTTCCACTAATGGACTAGTGGAGTTATCCGTCATTTAATAGAAAAATTAACTAATAAAAATATCAAAATCTAGTAGCAATGAAAAATAAATCAAAACTAAGAAACTAGCTAAGATGAATTAAGTTTATCTTACAAAACTTTATAGCAGTTAAATGAATCTTTGGATTGTGTTTGGGTTAGGAAATGGTTTATCTTAGAAAATTTTATAATATTAAACAATATTTTTGGATTATGTTTAGGTTTGGAAATTTTATAAAGAGTGAATTATACTGTTATATAGATGTTTGTGTTTTTTTTATGAGTAAGTAATATTTATGAATTCTTACTATTTTTGAAATGTATTTTTATTAGAAACACTTTACAAATGGTTATTTATTTCTCATTATTAAAAATAAAAAACAAATAATACTAGTTATATTTAATTACAAGATGGTGTTTATTCATCACGAAGTTCTTTCATCTTTTAACATAATGAAATCTATTCATTTATTTTTATTTTTTACATTCTTGTTTCTAAATTAAATTTTTAATATATATATATATATTAATTGTTTTAGCTGAAAAGTAAGTATGGTTTATTATAAAGTAGCTTTGGAGTGGCAACTAGTAGGTGAAGTAACATCTTTTTAATTGTGTTGAAATGAAGAAGTATGATATATTATAACGTTGTCATGAAGTGCTAATTATGAGATGATTAACTTCACCTGGTTTATTATAATGTTGTTATTAAATCCTAATTGAGGTGATAAATTTCACTTTGTTGTAGCCTTTGGTTTTTATTTTTATGTTAATTGTTTAATTTAAAATTTACTAAATATTTCATAATAAATTTTGGAAAAAAATTAAAAATAATTTTAGTTTTAATTAATATTACTCTGTCAAGAAATTCTCAATTAAATTTAGCCTCAATTTGATATGAGTTGTAATTATGGCCAAGAAAGAATTAAGTGAAAGAAAGGAGTTGAAAGTGTTATTCAAATATAAGAGAAGGAAAAATAGTGAAAATGTGTTTGAGGAATAGAGTATAAAAAGTATATTGTAGAATTTTATGAGATGTAATTTTACATAAAAATTAGGAGGAAAAAATAATTCCAACCTTTCAAATATGTTAAAAATTTACAATGTAAAATAAGATAAATTTACATAAGCTACATTTTAGAGGAAGTATATCAATCCGTGCTCTAAAATTATGAGAAATGGACACATAAAACAAAAAAAGAAAGGGAAATTTGTTTTAAATGATACAAAATTAACACACAAAACAAAGAAAAAAAGGGAAGTTAGCTTGAGCATGAGACATTAAGAGTGGAGTGGAGGCAAACCCTATAATTTCACATTAAATTTAGAATATGTGCACCATGAGATGAGTGGAATTATATGAGAGTGACATGATAGCCATGCCCAAAGTAAAGGGTAAGGGTACTTTAAAAGATGAGGAACAAGATATAACAGTTATTGACTACAGATTTACTATTACATATATGGGAAAGAGGACCACAAATTTTTAGAGGATCTACAAACTTTTAATGTAGGATGGAAATGGAAAATGTAATTTAATCAATTTTGTCTTATATAACATTTTTGGGTTGATTTCACTAAACTAGTTTTTGCTACAAGTCGATGATGTATAAATCATTTGTATTTGTATATCTATGTTAACTTATTTTCAAAAGGTTATGTAATAGGATAAAACTTTATTTTCAAAAGACGTTGCTTTCTTTAGTCGGGTGAAGTCGTCATAGTAGCCTTCATGACGGTTGGGATTTGGCAACCTAGGTGAAGAATGATACTTAATTGATTCTAATTAGAATTAATAATAACAATTGTGTACAAATAATAATATGGATGTGTACTAAAATAAAGAATAATATGCTGTATAAATTAAATAAAAACTAAATGATTCCCCAAGAATGTCTAAAATACCAAAAATTCACCTATGAGGGACTATATAATTTTTTGTACCAAACTTATAATGAAATATTTTTATTTTAGTTTTTGACAATTAATTTGATTTTCAATTTGGTTATTAATAAATTTTGTTGTAAAAAAAAGAAGAAAAAAAAAATATATAACCACTATTAATTATAAATAAATAATAAGATTCAATAAGTCATTTGTGTATTATGGTCATTTTGTATTTTTTATTCTGATAAATATATGAATTTATGTTACTGAAGGGTAAATTTTTACTCAAAATTTTTTGGTTAAGGATAATTTATTATCAAAAACATTGGTGAACGACAAAATTTTAAACATAACTTTTTTTTAATGGGTAATTTGAAAATATAATATAAAATGAGTTATAGTTTTGTATGGTAATACACCTAATTTAAAATGAGTTAAGTTATGAGTTATAGTTTTGTGTTTAAAATTTTATGTTTTCCGCCTAAGTTAAGAACAGGCACACTCCACCATGTACGACTGTCGGGATCAATGGGAATTTTGTTATCCATAATGGCTATATTTTCGGCCAAAACTGCTCCCCATGTTGGAAGATCCAGGTACCTGTGTGTATATATATAAGTAACATGCCGAGCTAACAAACAGGGGCACTTAATGTTCCATGCCTCTGTAGAAGATAAGTCCTTAAACAGCATTCAGAAATGGGGGTATATCATGGTTACAGTATATATGATGGTTATTTTTGGGGATTAAAAGGTATGGTTTTTTTTTTTTTAATAAATATTATATACAGAGAACTATATTTTTTTGAAGTAAACTTATTCTTGAAAACATTAAAGAGAGTCAGATAGAAAGAAGCACCTTTGATTAGATAACTTAAAAGGTACTTTCTGGTTAAATCAATTGGTGCTTTAGGGTGGGAATGTATAAAGAATTTTTTAATTATATAAGGTAAGGTATTAAAGTTGCATCATTTGTTTTTCGAATCTATTAAGATTTATTTTATTTTATTTTATATAAAGTATTAAAGTGACATTATTTGTTTTTGGAATATATTAAGATTTTTTTTTTTTTTTCTTTTGGTTAGTGACTTGTTAGATAGCAAGTTAAATTTGTGATAAAATAGATGTAGAAAAGTTATTATAGCTTTTTCAAGCATATTATTATAAATAAAAAAATAGAATGAAGTAAAGTATAAACAAATTAAGATGGGTATTAATCTAAATATGATCCGAAGAATTAGGACCATGTAGAGAGATGTTGATTTAGGGTCAATTAACGCCATGATATGCACTATGGGGTCATTCATTTCTTTGAGTTGCAACACCGTATTTTCCAAAACCAAAAGAATTTTCTCTTTTGCATCGTTCCTATCTAGTGGGTTTTTTTCCAAAAGTTCCTTCACGTCCCGATTAAGGTTAATGGTAAACAAATATTGATTGTTTCTACTATAGGTGTGGCCAACATCAAAAACCCATGCAAACAACATGTCCATACCTTTGAGTCCAATAAACAATTACGCCGCCCCTTTAAATCATATTTACCTTGTCAATATGTGCCCTCATCTGCAATGGGATTTTCTCTCTATAGAGTTGAATTGAAGTCTTTGCCCACATATGAACCTTTACACCAACTTGTGAGCCCCTTCCTCTTCCAATACAGTCGAATCGATCTCTTTGTTGAACCATTGTATACTTTACATGGGAAAGCAGGAATATCAAAGGCCAAACAATAAAGGAGGAGAGAGTGGAGAGTGCAGAATGGGAGAAATGGAGAAAAGAAGAGAATCAAGAACTAAGCCAATCGAGAAAAATTAGTTGGCGAGGTTAGAAAATTGTGAGTGACTCTAGTTGTCTCTACTAGAGCCAAGGCCCAAACTAGAAAAAGAATTCACTAGTAAGAGAGGAAAACAACCATTGAGTTGTCAAAGCCTAAAAAACTACTATAGGGTGGAGATTTTTTGTATTTATACTAGAGAATATCAAACCCATAATAACCGCATGTTGGAGAGCTAGGAGTAAGGTGTGGGAAGTGTGTCATATGTCATCACTATGCTCTCCATTTTTTATACCATAAACATCTCAATGAATGAATAAACTAACACATAGATATAATGTCACTATAGGACATATGAAGCGAGAGTCTCGCACATTATGCCCTTTCCATGATGGAAGTGGAGGTGTCATCTCCTTCCACGCCCCAATGCACATCCATTCTAACTTGATGTAGGGTGAAAAGTGAGATTATTGATATAATGTCACTATAGGACATATGAGGCAAGAGTTTGGCACATTATATCCTTTCCATGATGGAAGTGGAGGTGTTATCTCCTTCCACGCCCCAACTCACATCCATTCTAACTTGATGTAGGGTGAAAAGTGAGATTATTGATATAATATCACTATAAGACATATGAGGCGAGAGTTTGGCACATTATGCCCTTTCCATGATGGAAGTGGAGGTGTCATCTCCTTCCATGCCCCAACGCACATCCATTCTAACTTGATGTAGGGTGAAAAGTGAGATTATTTGAATGCCAATTATAGTGAGTTTTTTCTTTACATAAAATATATTAAATAATAATTGTGAATTTCTTGTACCCTTCACGTAAGAATAATAGTAAGAATGATATCAGCATTCATTCATGTAAAAATAATATTAATAAATGTCATAGGCACAAAGTCAATTGGATGACAACTCTAAGTAGCCAAACAATTAAGTCCATAATTGATGTAATTAAATTTTGGCTATCTTATAACAACAACATAGGCTACAAAGATAAAAAAATAAAATTACTTTCATAACATATCAATGAGTGTGAATCAAATTTATCTCCTCACACAATCTCTAATTATTCTCTATTTTTTTTACATCATTAAAACAAAATAATTAAAATTCAAAATAATAATAATACAAAAATAATCTAACAAACCAGAAAAACTGAAATGAATCAATGAGAGAACTCAATATTTATAATTAAAATTTTAAAGTGAAACTAGTGTTTTCCAACTAATTGTAATATTATAATATTTTTTTTACTAATTATAATTGAGTAATATTGTAATTAATTATAATATTATAATTGAGTAATATTGTAGTGTTTAAAAGATAATATTATGTAAAATAAAATATAATATTTGATTTAATATTATATAATATTTTTTATTATAATATTATATATATATATATATATATATTCTTCTGAATTAAGACTAATTCTATTAAGAAAAGACATATGGTACAAACAGAGCTTTCAGAGAAGCGAAGCTAAGGAGCAAGGGAGCCGGAAATGATATGAAATCAACCTCGGTCCCAAAGAGCAAGCACGGCATGAGCAAAAGAGAACAGAGAGGATAGAAAAAACGAGTTGGTCTAGGGAGTCTACCCAGCATGGGCAGAATCTTCCAATCTACATTTTTTTCCTTTCTTGTTACTGACTTTGACCCAACCAATTTGATCTGGCTGGATCGGAACTACTTGCAGACTGATCTGAGCTGAAGGAGGAGACTCCTTGTCTAAATCAGAAGGCGAAGACTCATGAGTACGTTTCTGCGAGAATAAAGGCGCAGAAGGATCCTTGGCGCAGGCTGAGGGAGAGTCCTTCGGTTGCTCCAAATTCTCCTCTTCCACTTCAATGTCCTCCTCATCAGAGCTAGAGGACTCTATGTCATCCGTAGGGGGTCTATCACAAGGTTTCCAACTCTTGGATTTGGATTTGCGAGTGATATTCTTCTTTTTGTCGAGGAACGCTGCACATGAGTTCTGGAGATGCCCCGTTTGATGGCAGTGGCGACACCTGAAGGTTGTATTCTCATAGTCCAAAGTTTGCGTCCAATGGAAGTCCCCGACTTTGAGGATGATCTGATCTGGCAGCCCTTTACTAATGTCTATTTCTGCACAAATTCTGCCGTAGGTATATATTCCTTTCTCCCCCCTTGAAGTATCTGTTGCCAGGAAGCGGCCTAGGGTGTTCCCGATTCCTTGAAAGACAGCAAAATGCCATAGATGCGCAGGGAGATTTGGAAGCCTGACCCAGATAGGGAGCTTGGAGATGACCGCAGTGGAGGGGTCAAAGTCTGGGAACCAGGGGGAGAGGAAAATTCCAGCTGAACCCCAGAACCAGGGGCCCCCCGTTAAGGCTTTCTGGTAATCTTCATTGAAGGCAAAGGCTACAATAAAGAAGCCTTTCGAGCAGAAGAAGACTTTGCAGTTGTTGGTCCAATTAGAATGGATCCACTGGTATAGATCAGCAGTGCGGGGCCATAGGCCATTAAATCTGCAAATGAGGGTTGTTTCTGCAAATGTCTGGTATTGATCATCCAGAGATGGATGATTGATTTCAATGGCAGGGGTTTCCTCCATTTTTTCCACCAAGAAAGGTTTGGGAGCCTCGGCAGATTGGGCAGATTTCTTGGCAGGTTGTGCATGTACTGCATCTTTGTAGGAGAAACCCTTGGAGGCAGAGGATTGCCCAACTGCACCTCCCCTTAGTCGAAGTGATAGGATCACTGTGGCATTTCTTTCAATATTATAAAAGGAAAGAGGCAGATTGTTATCAAGCTGCTTACCTACAAAGAGGAGCCGCAGAAGGGAGGAAGGGATCCCCAACCTCTGTTCAAGAATCTTTGAGAGATGGCGCACTGTGAGAGATGGCTGGACCCCAAGGAGCAGGGTTTTGCCTGTCAGAAGAATTATTTGAATCTGAAAACTCGCTTGCTGGAGATTAGCGCCTTCACTCATAAAAGCAGAAATAGCCGAACCCTGTTTTGAGAGAGAGGGCTCTACTTTGAGCTCCGCCCTTTCGAGATTGCCCATGGGTATATTTGGCACATTCAGCAGCTTGGAAACCAAACTGGCATCGACGCGCTTCTCCACGCCGGAGCTCCCAATAAAATCCCACTGAACGCCCCTGCCGGTCGTGTGACTGTCGGCTTCTGGCTCCATGACCAGTGACGCACGATCATTCTCCCAGTTAGCATTTCCGTCATCTATCAGAGCCACGGCAGCAGCCCCAAACCTTCGCAGAGGCGCCATTGCAATACCAGGAGCAGCCCCATGCCATAGCAGAGGCGCCGCTTCAATGCCTGGGATCAACCTCTCACGTCTAGGGTTTTGCAGAGCGAGTTCCATTTTCCTTTCGTCCCTCTCCCTGTACCTCACAATACATTAATCGTAAAATTTTATTATAATATTATATTAGTTTCACTGTAATATAATATTATAATATTTAATTCAAGAACATTATGGCGTTATATTAAACGTGTTGTCATAATATTATACATAAATGTAAAATATAATATTTAATTTAATATTATATAGTATTTTTTATTATAATATTATATTAATTTTAATATAATATAATATTATAATATTTAATTAAGAATATTATAGAATTATATTATTATAATATTGTAATTTTAAAAATTTAAATAGTATGTAATGTAAGATAAAATAAGTTAAATTTAGAATTTTATTAAAAATTTAAATATCATATAATATAAGATAAAATATGTTAAATTTAGAAAGTAATACATATTAAAAAAATTATTGAAATTTTCATCAAAGATTTATAATTTTATTTGATTGTTTGTATCATTTGCATTTATATTAGTGTAGATGTTAGTCTATGATATGATGTAAATAGATTACATCTATTTTAATGTATACATAAATGGCACACATCAATGATGTGAATTGGTTTCAATAATAATAATTAATATATAATTTACTGCATAGATTGAGTGTAGTTTATCAATTGATCAGGGAGCTTCAATTACCAACACTATTTATATATATCCTAATATATTATTTTGTTATATTTCCTTCTTCCTCAATGAAAGATAACATATGTTGAAACTTTCTATACATAGATGACCCTTAGAATACGACTCTACTTGAAATCAAATTCCGTGAGAGACATATTATGCAAACAAAAAAAGATAAGATGATTTATATTTGTGATAGACACCATGAACCACAACACTGAGCTATTAGTGTGCATAATTTAAAATGGAATATCACTCAAAAAGAAAAAGAGGTTTGCACATATTTTATCTCTCTTAGTGCTTGGTAGATCTAGAATTAAGATGGATCTAGGCTAATTAAGTCAACTCCATGTTACCCCTTATAAAATTACACATCTTTCTCATATTGAATTGTAAAAATCACAAAAAAAAATAATAACTATAAGAACTCTGTTTGGGATGATGGTAAACAATACATTTATTAAATGGTTATACTAATATAATGAATTCCTAAACTAATATTTCCATATTAAATGCATAGGATTCAAAGATTCATAAAGAACATGTAGGTTGAATAAAGGTGCTAAGGAATATTAGAGAAAACTTATTTAATGCATATAAATTGTAGATAAACTAAATTTGAAATAGTGACTAGTAAAACGCTAATATATATTTTTTTAATTTATGATATGTGAAATGGTGACCATTAAATCCTAATTATAGATTTTTCATAAAAATCCTAAAGCTATGTTAGGAAACTTAAGAAGTGGTTAACTGAAAAGCGGCCACAAGGCAAAAAGAGAAAATTGAAAATTAAACCTGGAACAATTCAGAAATCTCTTGATATTAATTGAAAATTTAAAATTTACAACCATCACAAAAAAAAAATTTACAACAATCAGAAAGACTTCTGCAATTTTTAATCTTGTGTGTGCAATTTAGAAGAGTCCCAAAAGCCATTTCGAGAAACTTGGGAAATTGTTAATTAAACGGTAAATGAGAAAATTGAAAATTAAACATCGAACAATTTTGATATCTCTGAATGTTGATCGAAAGGTTAATGTTTAAAAACCAACCCACGATAATTGGCTTAGTGCCTGGGATTCCAAGGTAGAACGTATAAATAGTAGGGCAATAATTTTTTTTTTAAATAAAAAAAATCAAAGTTGGCAAATGCCTCGCAAATATTGCATTAGATTTAGATGATAAGTTCACAGTTGAAGATCTCCAAGGCAACGAAGGTGTTGGTAGTTTTTAAAGTAGTTTTAAAATTCATAATCGAAGATAGGGAAAATGGGAATTTTTTAATTTTTAATTTTTTGGGGGGAGAACTTACGAGATTCTCAACACCTTTTGGGCCTTATCAAAAGTTCGATGTTGGGAAAATCTTTGATATTTTTTTTTTATTTGGGTATTAAAAAGGCCTTTGCATAACTGCAAAAACTTCATTCTTAGGAAGATGAGATAAAGAAACAAACATTAACAAGTTTTAGATATAATAATATAAATATCAATGAGTTTCAGATATAATAAGTTTTTAGATATAATAATACAAATAGTATGATAATTTAAATTTTATTATTAAAAAATATGATAAAAATTTAAAAAAAAATATTATAAAATAAAAATTTATTAATAAATTAAATGAAAAAGAAATTGAATTAAAACTATGGTAGTATAATAGAAATATGTGAATTATATTCATTCAAAACAAATATTACAAGTATTTAAAATGACATTTTTAAGATAAAGTGTGATGTTTTACATTTTAAGATTACAAAACCCTAAAATATAAAGTGGTAAAAAAAGTCTCCAAATTAAATATCTGGAAAGTACTAGTTGAGACATTAATGGTTATGAATATGACTTTTGCATACCAGTTTTCAAAATTTTTATATACCGTTTGTGCTTTATTTGTTTGACAAGTCACATGATTAAGTAATGTCCACTTCCAAATAATATCAAATCATTCTAAATCAACATTGACCTGGATAAGGACAACGTGCAACCGGAACTTGAAATTAATAGGAAAGAAACAAAGAAGAAAGAAATTATTTTAACGTCCACGAGGCTAAAGATATCCTATGGGACAGATTGCTTCTTTATCTGCTTGATGTATTCAACCCTTTTTCTGTGAAGCTTCAAAATAAATGCTCCGAGCTTCTTGACAAACCCCTCGATAAATAGATTATCCCAAGAGCTAGCTGCAAGCATATCTGCATAACTTTCCCTGTTGTCTTTGAAGGCCTCACATTCTAAAATGAAATGTTTTTCTGTTTCCACTTTTCCGGAAGAGCAAAAAATGCATACCCTTTCCTCCCACACTTCCTTTGGCCTTTTCCAGTGCCCTGTTTCACAACGGAGTTGATGAGAATTATTCTTTAACTGAGCAATAAGAATTTTGGCTCTCCAACAGATATTGGCCTCTATGTATGATTTTGGTTGATGATTATGAGTGGGATTAAACATTTCAATATAGTAATTTTTCTTTCTTCCTAGTTCTTTATCCCAAGTAAGTTTGTGGAACTTTTCCATAACAAAAGCTTTTATCTCTTTGCTGTTTATGGGACACGTGTTCAAGCAAATACCCCATTTACTAAACCATTTGTTATTTTTCTGCATCCAAATTCTTTTTCTCTTACACAATCTATCATTAAAGACAACCTTAGGCCATCTACGCTCTTCCATTTGCCCAATTTTTTTTAAATACCTTATGACTTGCACCATAACAATTGCTTCAATAGGAGCAGTCCCTGTTTCACTTAACAAGATATCATAAGGAATTGCACTTTTAGTCTTAAATTTGTTTGTAATCAAACGCTTCTGAATTTTCACAATTTGTCTCCACTGCATGTCGGAGGTACTGCTAGCCCACAGTTCACAACCATAGAGAATCACTGGAATCACTAGAAGGACAAAAAGAGTTTAAGTGTTCTTTTTCAGTCCCATAACTCTGTCTCTCTACACCTATTTTGAAAAGCATAAAATGCTTTCCAACCCCCCAAGTTCTTTTCTTTCTATAACCATTCCATCTTAGATTTTTGTTGAAGTCAATTCTGAGGTATTTGTAATCCGCAACTTCTTCCAGAATGTTGTCTTCAAAGTAGAACTTATGCTGGTTATGTTTTCTTTTCTTAGAGAAGACCACTACTTTCGTTTTGTTGATATTGATTTACATCCCCACACTTCTACAAAAATGCTCAAGGGATAGTAAGTTCTCTTGCAAACCAAGAGCCAATTTAGCAATCAGAATAAGGTCATGTGCATACAAAAGAAGCCTTATAACAAACTTGCACAAATAGATACCGTCACCCCCTTGCGAATTTAACCACTCCTCAAGCTTGTCGATATATAAACCAAATAGGGTAGGAGACAGTGGGCAACCTTGCTTGACCCCGATATCGCTTCTAAAACTTTCAGAAATTCCTGCTAAAGTTCTAATTTTGACTTTCACCTCTTCATACAGCCTATGCACAGCTGCTCTCAAATGTTTAGGAACCCCAAGTTCTTCCATTCTGTGCCAAATTTTATCCCTAGGAACCGAATCAAATGCTTTTTTGAAATCAACAAAGAAACAAAAGAATTCTTCCTTTTTCTCCCAAACTTTTTCACTGATGTGCCTTAAAGTTATGCAATGATCAACTGTGGAATGTTTAGGACTAAAACCTACTTGCCCTTTAGCACACTTATCTCTTTCTTATGCTAACTTGCTAATTTTTTCTTCTAGCATGCATCCAAATAGCTTTGCAAACAAAGGGTTTATCATGATGGTCCTATAATTGGAGGGATTATTGACGTCACTGCTCTTGAAAAGAGGTATTACCAGACTAGTTGTCCAATCTGTGGGGAGCCCTTGTTATATGATGTTATTGAAGATTTTTGTAATGTGAGGTGCAAGAATATTTGAGCCCCACTTTAGATATTCTTCTTGGAGTTCAGCTAAGTCTTTTTCTTTTCCAACACCCAAATTCTTGATACTCATCTATACCTCTTGTACCATGAAGAGTTCAGTATCAGTGTTGACCAAGGGGGGAGGGTCAACCTTAGGAATCTGCTCATAGAGTTGTCTTGCATAGTCAAACCATTTAGAAGCTGTAATATTATTTCCAATTTGTATCTTTTTTGGTTGGAGCTCCTTCCAAAATAATTTGGGATTATTTTTCCCAAGGAAGATTAGTTCTTCCCTCCTTGAAACCATGAAATCGACCTTTTTCTTGCTTAATAATTGCTTGTAAGATTTTAGCTTTATGTTATCCTTGTTTGACGCTTTCCACATTCTCCTTACCTTTTTGCATTCCTCGTCAAACCAAGCATTAACCGGAAAGCAATTTGTTTCAGACTTCTTAATTTTTGTTCCTTTTCACTTTGCAAGTGTGCATTGAATTAAATGTGTTAATTCATGACTATGAAGGCTATGAATTGTAATTTTCTCCTTCTCGAAGAGCCTCTCTAGCGTCATTTTGAAGGGTATTACAATTTTCTGGGTTCAAAAGAATTCTGCCCCGTGGTAGATTTTGTTGGACATGTTGAATTTTTTACTCTAATTGTTTCTTTCTAATCCAAGAGAAACATAAATAAATTGGCTTGTGATTTGATTTCAAATCCCACAGCTGATCTCCAAGCAAAACTTCTTCCATTTTCTCACACAAAGCATGCAAGCAAATTACATAATCTACCACACTTGCTCCATTGTAAGTATTGCAAGTGAAATTACTAGACTTTGCCCATCTAGTCAAGCCATTACAAACGACTAAATCAAAGGCCCCACATAGAGTAAGCAATTGTTCACCAAAGAGATTGTAGCCCTTGTCCTTTGAAATTCTTTCCCACTGATGATTACTTTCTTCTGTAAGCCAAATAGGGTCACAATCATCTTTACAACAAAGAATGCTAGCTTGCTCACTTGCAGACCTAACATCGAAACCACCCACTATAAGGACTTCACCTAGCTGCGAATATGTTGCAATATCCGCTTTTAAAGTTGCAAATGGATCTTTGTGGTCAAGCCCTCTACCTTTGTAGATTTTTTAAACCCGCGGCACAAAATAGCATGCTGCAATTCTAATGTGGTTCCATTTTCTGATATTTTAAACCAAATGAATTGCTTATTTGAGTCTTTTTTTTTTCTAACTGAATGAGACAACCTTCTTTCTCCCTTACTAAAAACATGATACCCCTGTGCCCTTTGCCATTCCTTGCTGCCTTGTTCCACACTACCATCTTCCACTATCCTTCAAACAAAGGTGCCTTGCACCCTTCATGCTCATGTGTTTCTATGATGCAAATTATGTCTCTATTTTCTGCAATAGGCCCTAACCCAGGTACTCATCTCCATGGGTAACCTCTGTACTTCCAACAAACTAATATTAAGGAAACTTGAGTATGACTTGATTGCTATTTATTTTGACATGCAAGACTCACATTTGAGTCTTTGTCCCTATTTTCTCATACCAACCTTGCTTTCTGATTTCCTATTGAAGAGTTTGTTGCCTCTTCTCAATTACCATCTTGCTGCTCTGTTCTGGAAGGAGGTCCAAATCGCGCTATCACAACTTTGCCTTCATAAATCCATGCTCTCTTTCCTTCATCTCTTGCTGCCCTAAACTTTAAAATTTCCTCCCTTCTTTCCTCCTGTTGTTTTACAGTTAAATCTTCTTCTAGGAAAAAACGAGAACCCCTCAAGAGATGTTTCTTTCTCAGAATGATATATTTAGCATGCAAGCTAGGCATAATGACTTTTATGGGCCTAGCTCTCTCCCCGTTAAACTTACCCACCCTCCATGCTTGGCATATTTCTCCTTGCCATAGCAACTTGTCTTTCAAGAAGTCTCTTGCAAGGTCAAGAGTACATTCATTTTTCCCATAGTCTTTCACCCCTTTAATAATTATGATTGCTGCCCTATTTTGTCTTTCCTTGGCTTCACGATCTTGCATGTTGTCAATCTAAATATTTGATTCTCCTTCCTTATTAGTAGAATTGCTAATAACTTGAGCCCAAGTTTTGGAAACTTTGGTGGAATCTCCTTTCGTTTCTTCTCTTGCGTTCTCTTCATGGTTGTTTATTTGGGCAATCATTTTCCCTTTATCCTTGGATGATTTCACATTCACCACCTTTGTACTTTCCACTACAGATTTCTTTATATTTTGCAATCTGCCTTCATATGTTGCCATTCTGTCTTCCATATCAGGAGAGCTTCCTGTAGCAATGCCACTTGTCCTTTTAAAATTTTATTGCTTTTTGCTAACGCCTTGTTCTCAAACGTTATTATATGAATTTTATGATCTCTTTCCTTCCCTTTAGCTTCTAAAACCTCCAACCTTTGTTTTGCATTTAACAATTCTTTCACATAAAAGATCATATGACCAAGTGAGAGGTGTGGATATGGGACTATATAAGGCAGAATCATCAATGACTTTTCTTTTGGACTTCTTGTTGCCACGTTCTTGTGGAGGAGACTTGTTTGAGTGCTTTTTGCAAAGGGTTCAGTTACTTTTCTTTTTAGACCATTTCTTCCTTGTTTGCTCCCATTTTAGATGGGATATTATTCGTTTTAAAACGCCCCGATATTGTTTGGCATTGACCCAAACCCACTTCCCAGCTTTGGCGGATGAGGCAATTTTCACTTATCCTAAATCATTTGTCTCCACATGTTCTTAAGTTTTTGGTTCCTTTGTCATGTTTGAATGCATTTGTTGCTAATTGCTTGCTGCTCAATACTTCTGTTGCATAAAAACTCCCTACTCTCACACTGTTCACTATTCACTGTTCACTGCTCGCTGCTCTCACTGCTGCCCACACTACTCACACTGCTCTGCTCATACTTCTGACCACATGCTCACACTTCTCACGATGCTGCTCTACTCATAAATTCCCTGAAAATTTCAACTGCATTTTTTCCGCTTCTATGCCACCTTCTCCCTTTGAAGGCTATAGAATCCACTATAAGTTTAGTTAAACCCACTTGAATTTATTCTATGATCCCATGGTTAATTGCGAGGGAAAACTATGAATATTGTAAGGCGCTATTAATTTCAGAAGGACTTTTCCTTTTGTTGTGAGAAATTTCAAGGTCTGAATATTTTAAATTATGAGACCTAAAAGCATAAGTGGCGAAAATATGCAGATGAATAATTGAAAAACCCAAATTAATAGAGTGTAATCAAGATTCGCATGGCACTAGGCACTGGGCACTGACTTTCACCTGAGTTTTCTCCATGTTCATTTGAAATGAGAAACATGCATGGCACTGGGCACTGAGTTTCACCTGAGTTTTCTCCATGTTCATTTGAAATGTCATCGCTTGGTTTCTAGTTAGCCATGAAATTATCGTACTCTTTTGCTTTGGATGCACAATCAATGTCGCTTGGAGAAGCAATCACTGTAACAGACCAATGTATCTTAAGAGATATTGAAGGCTATAGAATCCACTATCAGTTTAGTTGTTTGACTCTTTCCACATTCTCCTTGCCTTTTTGTATTCCTCGTCAAACCAAGCATTAATCGGAAAGCAATTCGTTTCAGACTTCTTAATTTTTGTTCTTTTTCACTTGGCAAGTGCGCATTGAATTAAATGTGTTAATTCATTACTATGAAGGTTGTGAATTGTAATTTTCTCCTTCTCGAAGAGCATGGAAAATTTTAAGGGCGAATTTTTGCCTTTAGGGCGAATTAAGGGGTTTTAAAATTTTAGTGGGCGAATATTTTGTATCATAGTACATTTTTACAAATCGCCTCAAATAGCCCACCTTATTTTAAGGGAGAGGGTAAAAAAGTGAATTTATCCCTTGAAATTAGGAGTTACAACTTTCCATTCGCCCTAATTTTCAAGAATAGGTTTTATTTAAGTGAATCCTATGGGCCAAATACCATACTTATAAAAGAGGTATGGTAAATTAATAAAAATATAAATAAATGAGAGGTATGGTAAATAAATAAAAGTTTTTTATATTTACTCCATAAGTCACCTTATATACATGCAAGGGTGTAAACAAATAAAAATATAAATAAAGTGGAGGTATGGTAAATAAATAAAACCTCTTTTTATATTTAGTCCATAACCCTCTTTCTATTTATGAAGGCTCAAGAAAAAGGTTTTATTTAAGTGAATCATATGGGCCAAATACCATATTTGTAAAAGAGGTATGGTAAATTAATAAAAATATAAATAAACGAGAGGTATGGTAAACAAATAAAACATTCTTTTATATTTATTCCATAAGTCACCTTATATTTACGAACACTCAAAAAATGCCTTATATTTAGGTGAAACCTATGGGCAAAATACTATCGGCCAAATACCATGGACTATATTATTATTAATATTATGCAAAAAAACATTATTAACCCTAATATTAGTATTAATAAAAATAAAAATGGCACATCGTATTGACCCATGGTATTCACGTGGAATGTAGCCTATTTAAATGGGGGAATTAAACCAGCATAGATCCATCTTTACTCTAGATCTACTAAGCCCCGAGAGGGATCAAATATCGTGATATGCAAACTAGCATAGAGTGAAAAATTATTTGATCCCTCTCGGGGCTTGGTGGATCAAGAGTAAAAATGGATGTTGTAATTTAATGCATGTTAAACATTTTAACTTGGTTAAAATAAAAAATAAAATAAAAATCAATTATTAATTTTATTAACTTTTATAAATTACTAATAGTAATTTTTAAGCTCCAGGTTTATGGTAATACCATGGTATTCATGTGAGCATAAACTATTTAAAGGTGAAATTATATCATCTTAGATCCATCTTAATTCTGGGTCTACCAAGTGCTCAGAGGGATAAATAGATCTCATTGCCCTAAGAGTGGTAGATGTGGAGTTAAGATGGATATAGGTTGGTTTTTATGATAATGAAGATATGAAATAAACTTAGGAAATTATATTGTAAAAGCATTTTAAGGTGAATGGTTAAAGTTACATTTAGTCACTTCACAAAATTTAGTAAAAAATACCAATATCTCCATTAATATTGGTTTTTAACTTATTCTAATTTAACAAAAAAAATTCAAAACAATGAAACTTATCACTCTTTCCGCATCACCCTCGCAGAAGATTTCTCACCATTTTTCAAACATTCTCAATATGATATCTTCATGAAAAATTTTAGGTACTGATGTTGGATTAGTTGTTTGAAAAATAAGCTGGTTTGTAGAACCTTTCATCTTCTGTGCTATTCTTAGTTTGTCTTAATGATCTATAGGGGTTGGAGCCACTGCACCATATTTTCCTAGAAAGTGGAGATTGTTCACCAAAAATGAAATTGATCTACATGTTACAACGTTGTTAAAAAATGCGAGATCTATGAGGGTAGTGAATTATGCTAATAAGCAATTTAGATTGGGAGAGACGTAATTAAATTTTATTATTTAATAGAAGATTTCCAATTAAAATAATAATAAATCTACTTTTATATATTCATATATTGATTGGAAGGATTCTCACAATGGTCACCTCTTTCAATTAGATCCCCTTCAAGCCTTTGGGATACCTAATAATTTCTTATATAATATAGTTGGGGCACTTGATGTGTTTTTTTTTATCTCGCAGTTGGAGTCTATGGAATAAGAAAGAAATTTGATAACTTGAAAAAAGTGGTAGCTTGACAAAAGTTGTAGAGAAAAGATTAATCTCTCCTACCTTGACAGAACTCGTTGTCAATATCAACACCTACAAGAACTTTGTTGTGGAATATTATCAAAACTAATGGAAAGATATGAAAGAGTGTATTGTAAGAACCTTGACAAACACGGCCACTGAAACTTGGAACATTGTTTGTAGGAAGAGAAAATTATGTTTCTTTTTTCCAAACATGTATGTTAGTATATTACAGTTTAATGAATATGTTTTCTTATTATCATATATGGTTTCATACTTTAACAAAACATTTTCCAAGACTTCACAATGTTTTATTATTCAGTAAAAGATTTGCCAAGATCTTACAAGATTTTATAATTCAGTGAAAGATTCTCCATCACTGTACAAGATAATATAATCTGGTGAGAGATTCGCCAAAAAATTATAAATACATATTATATTATTGATAAAATCGTTTTCCATTTTTCCTATGTATCATGGGGATTAGCCCATTTATTATACATATAAATTTAGGGTTGTTCTTAAAATTTTCCCTGTCGAAGAGCCGCTCTAGCGTCATTTTGAAGGTATTATAATTTTCTGGTTTCAAAAGAATTCTGCCTTGTGGGAGATTTTGTTTGACATGCTAAATTTTTGACTATAATTGTTTCTTTCCAATCCAACCAAAACTTCTTCCATTTTCTCACACAAACCATGCAAGCAAATTACATATCTACCACACTTGCTCCATTGTAAGTATTGCAAGTGAAATTATTGGACTTTGCTCATCTAGTCAAGCCATTACAAGTGATTAAATCAAAAGCCCTACATAGAGTAAGTAATTGTTGAACAAAGAGATTGCAGCCCTTGTCCTCTAAAATTCTTTCCCACTAATGATTACTTTATTCTGTAAGCCAAATAGGGTCACAATCATCTTTACAACAAAGAATGCTATCTTGCTCACTTGTAGTCCTAGTGTTGAAATCACCCACTATAAAGACTTCGTCTAGCTACGAATATGTTGCAATATCCGCTTTTAAAGCTGCAAATGGATCTTTGTCGTCAAGCTCTCTACCTTTGTAGATTTTTGAAACCTGCGACGCAAAATAATATGCTGCAATTCTGATGTGGTTTCCATTTTCTAATATTTTAAACCAAATGAATTTCTTATTTGAGTCTTCTTTTTCTAATTGAATGAGACGACCTTCTTTCTCTCTTACAAAAACCATGATACCCCCGTGCCCTTTGCCATTCTTGCTACCTTATTCCACACTGCCATCTTCCAGTATCCTTCAAACAAAGGTGTCTTGCACCTTTCATGCTCATGTGTTTCTATGAGGCAAATTGTGTCTCTGTTTTCCACAGTAGGCCCTAACCCAATTCCTCATCTCCATGGGTAACTTTTACAGTTCCAACAAAATAATCTGAAGGAAACCTGGGTATGACTTGATTGTTATTTATTTTGACATGCAAGACTCACATTTGAGTCTTTGTCCATGTTTTCCCATACCGACCTTGCTTTCTGATTTCCTGTTGAAGAGTTTGTTGCCTCTTCTTTATTACCATCTTACTGCTATGTTCTGGAAGGAGGTCCAAATCACGCTATCACAACTTTTCCTTTATAAATCCATGCTCTCTTTCCTTCATCTTTTTCTGCTTTAACATTTAAAATTTCCTCCCTTCTTTCCTCTTGTTGTTTTACAGTTAAATTTTCTTCTAGGAAAAAACGAGAACCCGTCAAGAGATGTTTCTTGCTTAAAATGATATATTTATCACGTAGGTTAGGCATAATTACTTTTATGGGCCTGTCTCTCTCCTGGTTAAACTTACCCACCCTTCATGCTTGGCATATTTCTCCTTGCCATAGCAACTTATTTTTCAAGAAGTCTCTTGCAAGGTCAAGAGTACATTCATTTTTTCCATAGTCTTTCACCCCTTTAATAATTATGTTTGCTGCCCTATTTTGTCTTTTCTCGCCTTTATTATCTTGCATGTTGTCAACCTGAATATTTGTTTCTCCTTCCTTATTAGCAGAATTGTTAATAACTTGAGCCCAAGTTTTGGAAACTTTGGTGGAATCTCTCTTCGTTTCTTCTCTTGCGTTCTCTTCATGGTTGTTTATTTGAGAAATCATTTTCCCTTTATCTTGGGATGATTTCACATTCACCACCTCTGTACTTTCCGTTATAGATTTCTTTATGTTTTGCACATCCGCCTTCATGCATTGCCATTCTGTCTTCCCTATTATGAGAGCTTCCTGTAGCAATGCCACTTGTTCTTTTAAAATTTTATTGCTTTCCTATTATGAGAGCTTCCTGTAGCAATGCCACTTGTTCTTTTAAAATTTTATTGCTTTCTGTTAACGTCTTGTTTCCAGCCGTTATTATATGAATTTTATGATCTCTTTCGTGACCGTTAGCTTCTAAAACCTCTAACCTTTGTTTTGCATTTAACAATTCTTTCACATAAAGATCAAATGACTAGGTGAGAGGTGTGGATGTGGGACTATATAAGGCAAAATCATCAATGATTTTTCCTTTGGACTTCTTGTTGCCACGTGCTTGTGGAAGAGACTTGTTTGAGTTCTTTTTGCGAAGGCCTCAGTTACTTCTCTTTTTAGACCGTTTCTTTCTTGTTTGCTCCCATTTTAAACGTACTATTCTTCGTTTTAAAATGCCCCGATATTGTTTGGCATTTTCCCAAGCCCACTTCCCAGTTTTGGCAAATGAAGCAATTTTCACTTGTCCTAAATCATTTGTTTCCACATGTTCTGAAATTTCTAGTTCATTTGTCATGTTTAAATGCATTTGCTGCTGCTTGTTCGCTACTCGATACTTTTGCTGTATAAAAACTCCCTGCTCTCACACTGCTTCTTGCTCTCACCGCTGCCCACATTGCTCTGCTCATATTGCTAACCACATGCTCACACTGCTCACCATGCTGCTCTGCTCATAAATGCCCTGAAAATTTCAAGTGCATTTTCCCGCTTCCATGCCAGCGTCTCCCTTTGAAGGCTATAGAATCCACCATCTGTTTAGTTAAACCCACTTGACTTTATTCTACGATCCCATGGTTAATTGCCAGGGACAGTTATGAATATTGTAAGGCACTATTGATTTCGGAAGAACTTTCGAGGTCTGAATATTTTTATTTATGAGACCTGAAAGAGCATAAGTGGTGAAAATACGCAGATGAATAATTGAAAAACCCAAATCGTTAGAATGTAATCAAGATTCGCATGGCACTGGCACTGAGTTTTCTCCATGTTCATTTGAAATGTCATCGCTTGGTTTCTAGTTAGCCATGAAATTATCGTATTCTTTTGCTTTGGATGCACAATCAATGTCGCTTAGAGAAGCAAACACCGTAACGGAACAATGTACCTTAGGAGATATTGAAGGATGGATCGTTCCATTCGGCTGCGTACATAAAATCCAAGAGTCAAGCATTAATGGTATTAACTTTCGCCAGAAATGAAAGGATCGGTCAGCAAGGCAAAACTAAAGAACGTGCACGCGTGTGTTTACCTCTATACTATTGACACAGATTATGATTCAAAGATTCAAATCAAGCAGCAGAACTATTTTCCGTAACCAAATAATATTTAGGTGAAAAAGCAATTTGTTTTATAGGTTATCTTTAATTTTATAGAGTTTAAAATTTCTTTATTTCTTTTTTATCTATTAATGGGTAAGGCTCTCTATGTTTATGGCTAAATAATGTATTTACTTAAATCCAATAATCTTGAGCATTAATAAGTTTTCACATTAATAGTAATGGAAAAATTATAAATAGAAGCACACTTCTACCAACCCCCAATTTTATCAATAATTTTTTTGAATAATTATAGGTTAACCAAATGTATTATTATCTTTATGAATGATTACCTGCCAAACAAAATGTATTGCTATCAATAAATAATATATTCACTCTAATTAGAGAAATAATTGGTATTGTAAACATAAATTAAAGATTATTTAGAATTATGTGGAGAAAACTTTCAATCTGGAAGTATTTAAATCATGAGATATTGATTTTTTTGGGATTTAACTGTTTTGACTATTTTCATGGAAAAATAGTGGTCACTGACTAATTTATCATAATTTTTGAAAGTCTACTTAACACTCATTGCATGCTGAAAATGAATTCAGTAGCATTAAAATACTTAAACACCCAAAATCATGATACTTGAGAATTATAATCTTAACTTTCAAAAAATTAAATTGCTAAATTTAACACAGTTATCTCACCCCATAAAAATAACAAAAATAAAGAGAAAAACAAAAAGAAATATTACTTGAAAATGATTGATTTGACAGGAGGACAAAGCATCTCTCCATAAAAAGTGGAGAATAATGATATGGATAAGTTTGAAGCTGTTTCGTTGCACTCGCCAAGCAGTTAGAGCAATTGGCGGTGGATATAACTCCCTCGCACTGAACGAGAGCGTAAATCTGATGTCGTGATGAATCGACACCCGGTCCTTCCGCGAATCTCTTTATTGATGCAGAAGCTTCAATAGGCAGGCTGGAAACAAGAGTTGTAAAAGCCATTTCTCGCCCATTCATGAATTGATCAATAACAGAAGCCAAAGGACCTGTCCCTGTCGAGGTACTAGCAATGAAGCCGCTGTCGTTTCGGTAGTGCAATTCATAAGCAACCAGTCCGTGGATGGTAGGTTTTAATCTTATAGAATATAAGATAATATTTTTTCATGAAAATTTGGATAATATTTAAAATAGTATAAAATTTTAATATTTATTTTTAAAGTAGTTATTTTTTTAATTAAATTGATTAATTTAAAAATATTTTTTTGAAATGAATTATGGTTTTGTATTGGAACAAATTTTATTTATAGATTAGGAATCTCTATAATTAAGAATCTTATCCATGTTGTATTGTTTTAAATGTATATATGTTTAACTTATTTATTAAATATAATAGTGAATATTATGTTGTTTATTATGGATTGATGTATTTATCATAAATATAAAATAAAAGTGATGATGTATTTATTATAAATATTAAATTAGCAAAGATAAAAATACAATGTCATGATTAAATTCTATTATTAATATTGAACTATTACTCAGTTAAGTTATATCAAACTGGTGTCACTTTCATATATTATCTCTTTTATTTTATAATAAAAAGAGATATTGACACATTATTAATATCATTAAAAAAATAATTCTTCAATAAAATAATGTTACATAAAAATAAATATATTTAAAATATATTAATAAATCAAATTCATTTCTTAATATTAATAAAAAAATAGAATAATGTTTGGATTAAAATAATGGTTTTAAATATTTTTAGTTGTTATTTTATATTATAGATTAGTGCAGCTATATAATTTAAATGGTTTGTAGATGTAAATAAACATCAATCTTGAATACTGATTAACACTTTAGACGTGTTTCCAACCATTTAGTGTGGACTAGATGGAGAATCAAATCATGGCAACATATTAAATAAGGAGATTGCTATGCAGAGAAACTTAATTCTGAGGGCTAGATTACAAGGGTTATTTAGATTACAATGGTCGGGAACATTTATTAATAAGGAATATTTCATTATTATTATTATTATATTATATTATTTAATTAATTTATTAATATATTTTTATATTCTAAAAACAAACTAAAAAAGGAAAGAAAAGACCAACAAATTCTAAAATAATAAAGAGAGGGAAAATTAAAAGAATAAAAGCGGCCAATATTTAACCAAAAAAATCTAGAACAAATTAGAAAATCAAATAAAATATAAATTAAAGTCAAAATTAATGGAAAAATGATATATATATATATATTATATATATATATATATATGATATAGGTAGACGCTGCATGTCTGAAGCACGTCGACGCAGCTGGTTGTACCGTCCATGTACACGTCTACCTCAGAATAGGGCAGATAATATATTTTACCCATCCTCCATAACAAGGGTTTTTACACAGTCTTTTTTACAGTGCCTCCTTACCTGCACTACGGTTTGAAGTATTGACCCAGGGTTTCAAGCCATTTTGTCGACTTGCTGCTCCATCTCTTGGCAGTTACCACAGGCAGCTGGCGATACCTTGTTCCTGACAGCGATGGACCTCGATTTGGTGGATTACTCGGAAGAAATGTTAGCGGAGGGTTCTATCTGGACTACCCCGCGTTCAGCTAAGCTAGGGTCGCATCCATTTAGCAATGAACTGCATGAGGCAATCTCCGGCCTCCCTTCTCTCTTAGGTCCATCTGACCACCGGGTGATCTTATCGAACGACCCCCCAAATTGGCCATCCCTCTCCTCTCCCTCGCCGCCTCTATCCTCCCTAGGGTTTGTGTCACGGTGCCTAAACCCTAACCCTTCGTCCCCTACCCTTGGTCACATCTCCCACCCCCCACTATCTGCATTTCCCTTCGCTCCTCCCGCTCCATCTTCCACTTCACCTCCCCTGATTTCGCCGTGCTTGTCCTCGCCTCCCTCTGGTAGTTATTACCATTACCCCCCTTAACGGGCGCACTCCCTGACGACTCATTCATTCCCCCGGAGAACCCCCCTGTATCGAAGCACACCCTGATCGTCAAGGAGACACACAGTTGAAGTTAGGGTTTGTAAGAAGACTAAGTGCTTCCAGACCAAAGTGGTCGATACCTTTCTCAGGCTCGAGGAGGATATCCAGCTCGGTGAAACTATGGACTTTGCAGACAGGGTGCTAGTTGGAAGAGTCTGGGGTCGAAATTATACAGTGGCTCGTTTAAAAACATGGACATCAGAGGTCTGGGGGCATCATTTAGCCGACCTACCCACAGTACAGACATTTGTGAAAGGATGGTTTGCCCTACACTTCTCCAGACCAGACCACATGAATTGGGTTCTATCATCCTACTGGAATTTTGAGCATGCCCCAGTCCTCCTGAAGCATTGGTCTTCGTTGTTCAACCCGGACACAGAGCAACTCGGTGTTGGCCCGATATGGGTCAGACTACTGGGACTCCCGTTACACTTCTGGTCCGAAGACATCTTCCGGCATATTGGGAACTCAATTGGCACATATATGGAATCTGATAAATCCTATTTATCTACAGGCAAGATGGCTTTCGCTAGAATTCTGGTTCATATGGACACTAGGGGAGGGCTTCAGGAATTCATCACCATTCAGTGGAGATCGTTCACCCGGAAGCAGCCATTGGACTATGAGGGCATACCTTATAGATGTTGCAGGTGCCATAAAGTCAGACATGTATAGAAGGATTGCCCCTGATCACCAAGAAGGGTCAACAACCGAAGATCAATGAACAGGAAGCCCACACCCCTCAGGATATACCTTAACCTACTACGGAAGCAGAAGATCAGCCTCAACACGCCCCGGCTAAAGCAGACATACCACATGAGAAAGAATCAAGGAAGAAGCGGGAGAAAGCTCCTCTTCGGCCTCCCTCCCCACCTCTAACAAGAGCACGGGCGGCTATAGGGGACGCTCACTCCATGGGTATGTCAAATTCTCCTCTCTCATCTGCTTATTCATCTTTTGTTTCTCCTGGTTTGCCATCTGTATCTTAGCATGTCTGGTCTTTGGCTTCTTCAGGTGCTCCCTTTAATCCCCTCCTCTTACACCCCCTGGCTCCTCTATCAGCCACCTATGGTACAACATTGCCCTATTTCACCCCTCCCTCCTGCTTACTCTTTCCCTCAGCCCTCCCTCTTAGATGATCCCTGCCCCCATTACCTACCCATACTCTCCTGGAATCCTGTTACCCCCTTCACTCCCATATGCGTTCTCAGGGCCTCGACATTATAGGTTTTGAGGCGGTATCCCCTCCCCCCCAAAGCCCAGGGGCGTCCCTCTCATCTATCCAAAGCCAAGCATCAGGCTGGGGAGGAGATCGCATCTGGCAAATAGAAAACCATTTATTGGGCCCTTAGAGTAGAGCAAACCCCTTTCCACCCTGCCAACCCCATGAAGCTGCTCTCCTTTAACTTCGTGGGAGGGCTAGCCAGATAAAAAAAATAGCCCTAAAGTGTCTATTTCCACAGAGCTGGTAGACATCATATTCCTATAAGAAACCCTTGGTTCTACTTACACCATTACACACCTTCTCGAATCCTGGCTACCTGGTTGGACTTTTCATTCCCTTGATTCCACTGGCAGGTCTGCGGGTTTATCCTTGGGCATTTGTAATCGTACCATAAAGAATTTGAGGGTCTGGGGAGGTTGGGGATACCTGGTTGTCGATATCTACTCCCCCACTCTAAAATCAGAATTCAAGATCTATAATGTATATGGTCCTGTCAAGATAGAGCTGCTTATTAGAGATCCTTGTTTAATTCTGCCCTCCTGCAACAAGATAACATCATCATGGGGGGGACCTAAACTTCTCCCTGGGATATGTGAGATCTTGAGGCAATCAAGCTCAAGTGGACGCATTTGTCTATCTTCTTTGAAAACCTCCTGGAGTCCCATAGCTTTATTGACATCCCCTCAGCCAAAGTGCATCCCACCTGGAGGAATAATAGAACAGGGGAAGCAAGCCTGGCTAGATGACTCGACAGATTCCTTACCAAGGAAGACCTGGTCAATAGGGGGGCCGTATTAGACAATGGGTGAGTTCAGGAGGTCTATTGGATCATCGACCCATCTACCTAGAGTTGCAGGATGGTGCAGATAAACCTAAGGCCCCGTTCAAATTTAATTCCACATGGCTACGGGATATGGAATACATCAAATTGGTGACTGATTTTTGGAAGGCAAACCCCCCAGGCTCATCTGGGAACCTCAGCCAGGACTTTACACATAACATGAAGGAGCTGAAAGTCCTATCCAAGGCATGGGCAATGAAGAAGAAGGAAGTGGACAATCTGATCCTCAGATCAGTAGAGGAAGAAATCTTATCTTTTGAGGAGGCTACAGGAGGAATTGCGATAACCTAGGAGCAAAGGGATAAGCACTCCGCAGCTCTGCTAAAGAGAACCCATATCTTAAGAGATAGAGAAGAGAGTTTGCGACATCAAAGTTGGGCCATCTAGCTAAAGGAGGGGGACGACAATACAAAATTCTATCACAAACATGCCAATGGGAGGAAAGCCATTAATACCATATGGGAGCTCCAAGATACTCAGGGATGAACTATTCAATCCTTTAGAGAATTGACTACACCGGCATGCTCACACTTTCAAATTATATATAAGGCTCCACCCAATGATACCTTAGCGAAAGTAATGCATATTGCGTAGCTCTTTCTAGGATACGTAGATCAAGCGATGGAATAGGAACTCTTGATAGAGGTTTCACTAGAAGAGCTCAAAGCTACACTGAAGTGGCTAAAAAAAGACAAAAGTCTGGGGCCAGACGGTTGGACTGTGGAATTTTATTTAGCTTTCTTTGAGGTTTTAGGAACGGACCTCCTGCAGCTCATAGAGGAAAGAAGAAGAAGTGGAAGGATTCGGGAGGCCTCAAGTTGACCTTTATAGCTCTCATCCCCAAAGCTAACAAGCCCTCCTCCTTTGATGACTTTAGGCCTATCTCTTTATGTAATTGTATATACAAGATCATATCCAAGATTATCGCCAACCGTATTAAGCCAATTCTATCCCTCCATATATCCCATGAACAATTTTCTTTTTTGCACAAGAAGCAAATACATGAGGTGATAGGCACTGCACAGGAACTCCTTCACTCTGTGCAGCTCAGGAAATTGAAAGGAATGATACTGAAGATAGACCTATCTAAAGCATTTAATAGAGTCAACTGGCTTTACCTCCACATCCTTTTAACCCACCTGGGATTTCCATTCTCTTTCATTAAGTGGATCATGATCTACATAACCGATGTGCCTTACAGTGTTCTTATAAATGGATCAGCATCCCCCTTTTTTCATGCTGAGAGGGGACTCAAGCAGGGTTGCCCCCTGTCCCCTCTATTGTTCCTACTTATCATGGAGGGCCTCAGCATATTATTGGAGAAGAACACAGATAGGGGAGAATCAGGGGCATCAAAATATCTGATTCAGCCACATTGACACATCTGCTCTTTGTGGATGATGTTCTCATATTTCTCAATGGTGGCCTTGGCGATCTCATAGCACTCCTCCTCGTCATGGGTACATTTCAAAAGGCCACGAGGATGGTGCTGAATGAATCTAAATCCACTATAACAGCACCAGGATGCTCCCAGAATGAATTACTTTTTGCCTTAAGGAGATTCCCCTTTATGACTCATCCTATAGAGGAAGGTTTAAGATGTTTGGGCTACCGACTGAAGTCGTTTGGCTATAAAATTGCAGATTGGATCTGGCTCATTTCTAAGGTAGAAAAGTGTTTAAACATTTGGTACCATAAGTATCTATCCAGAGCAGGCAGGCTGGTACTGATCAAAGTTGTTCTAGAAGCAACACCTATTTACTGGATGACCTTAGCCTGGATCCCCAGGGGCATTTTGGATAGATTACAAAAAATATGTTGTCGCTTTCTATGGAAGGGGAAATAGATAGGAAGAATATTTGCTTGGACTAAATGGGAATCTCTGGCATTGCCTAAGCACTGGGGTGGTTGGGGAATCAAGAGATTGGATACTTTTTCCAAAGCACTCGCATCAAAGTTGGGATGGCAGCTACTCAATAATTGCAGCCTTTGGACGAAGGTTGTCACCTCCAAATACATCAATCCCATAACCCACTTGATTGGATCAGGCAAGGTCACAGATCTAATGGGAACATATCAATCATCTGGAAGGTGGTAACAAAGGCTATGGATCTGATAAGAAACAGACTGACATGGAGGATTCAATCTGGTTCCCTGGTGCGCATAGGAGAAGATCCCTGGGTAGGATGTTGTAATGCACACAAACTTCTAGCTGAACTGAGACTTCACCTGGCAGAACATGGTATAACTCATATATGCCATATTATGGATAATGACCGATCTTCTTTGACTCAGCAAGCCTGGAGACATGGAGCAGAACTAAATATTCCCCTCCCTGGCACCTAGAATGGAGACACTACATTTCTGCATTAACGGAGGCCCACATCAGGATTTCAAAAGGAGATGATGAGCTCATCTGGGCTTTTGCAAAACATGGACATTATGCCCCTAAGATTGGATATATAGTTACTAGTACTATTGGATCCCCTTAAGCTGGTAGCCCTAACTCGTGGTGGAACTTTTATGGAAATTAAAAGCAGCCCCAAGATCGAAGCTGCTTATGTGGTCTATACTAAACAATAAGGTCCCGACAGGTGCAATTCTTATGAAAAGATCTTTCTTAGGGCCTTTCTGGTGCCACCTTTGCAAAAACAATAACGAAGACACTGAACACCTCTTTCTGAACTGTCATGTTGCACAAGAGCTATGGAATGGCTTCCTCGCATCGCTCTCCATATCTTGTAGATGGCACGACAACAATTTAAAGGAAGCTTGGAATACCTGGTGGAATGAAACCAATGGAAAGGAAAGGAACATACCGCTGATCATAAGCTGGGCGCTATGGATAGCCAAGAATCAAATCATCTTCCAGCAAAAATCTCCCCACTAGCCTTCCATTCTGAACAGAGTATCCACAGAGTACTATATGATACCTTAGAGGCTACTTAAATCCAACACAGGAGAATCGAGGCAGAAGTAATCAATCACTCCCTACCATGGGCCTACTTTGATGGCTCAGCTCAGGAATCGGGATGTGGAAGAGGGGTGTACTACACTTATCGAATACACACTCTTTTAAAATTCAAATGGGTTTGGGCAGGGGAACAAACAATTATGTTGAGCTTCTAACTGCCAAGTACCTTATCCAATATGCATTACATAAACATTGCACAAATGTGCAACTATTTGGTGATTCAAAACTGGTTGTTAACTGGATCAACAAAAAACACAACTGCAATGCATATACATTGAAGCATATTTTGGATGAGATTCATAGACTTATCATGTCTTTTGACTCTTTTACTTGTCATCATATTTATAGGGAGTGGAACACCATTGCTGACCACTTATCCAAAGAAGCAGTGATTAAGGATGACGACACTTGGATGATTCGTGAGGAAAAGGATGGTGCCATTTATCAGCACTATCATAGACCTTTTATAGATCTCGAATCCATATGAGCAACATTGCAATGAACATAATACATTTTTGATGTTTATCTGTAAATATTTATCAGAACATATCACTCCCTCTCAGTGAAGAGGTCAGACAGTTTACTATTTTTGTTTATTTCCAAATACTCCCTGCGTGGAGGAATGCTCAAAGTTTTTTCATTTTTGAATAGGCAATGCCTCACTTAAGTAATGCTTATGCATATGCAGAATGTAATTTTCTCCTATAATGAAAATTACGACTTTTTCCATGGGACTATAATATTATAATATATATATATATATATATATATATATATATATATATATATATATATATATATAATATATATATATATATATATATATATATATATAATATATATATATATATATATCTATATATATATATATATATATATATATATATATATATATAAATCAAAGGCTAGTCAAAATTTATAAATGTAGAAGGGACTAAGAAATCTATTAATTAATTAGTTAATTTTAATAATAATAATAATTTTTTTGTTTTTTGTTTTTTGTCATAATATAAAATTATGAATAAAGAATAGTAAGGAAATATCAATTTATTATGGGTCTCAAGATATTTATCTGATATATATGTCACGTTACCAAGTTTAAAAATATCATAAAAATTAATTAAATAAATTAAAATTGTATTTTAAATTATTATATGAAATTATAAAAGGAAATAATATAGTAGAAATATGTATACACTAAAAAAATGTAACAAGATCTTAACCATGGAGATTGGCTCCCAGTATACCATAAAGATACTTAACATGTCAATTGGCTTTGTTACAATATCATAGTATACTTAACATGTAAACTGGCTTTGTACAATATCATGGACCAATACCATGATTTATCAATACTGCATGCCCAAAAAAACATAATTTATTTCACAACCAAAATATTTTTATGTACTTTATTTTAATTTAATATTATAAAATGTTTCCAATTAAATAAAAAAGTAAAAATGACATAACTACCTTTGAGATAAATCTCACCATCTATCTTGGCTACTAATATTTTTTTTTGATATTCCATAGAGGTTAAATCTCTACTTTCCACCTATTAATTGTTGGAAATTAAATTAAAATTTTGAAAGCCCTATTACAAAATAGACATGCCAATTGGCATAATAAGATTGAATTTTTTTATGAAAGAGTATATGGAAGTGGTTTCTACCAAAACTATCTCTTGAAAGGAACTCTCAAGTAAGGATATATATATATATATATATATATATATATATATATATATTATATATATATATATATATATAAAGTTTAAAACATGAATCATCCCCTAGCCACAGTCACTTCCTAAAAGTGACATGATGAGCTCATATCCAATATTGATGCAACAAGAGTGTACAAGCATACAAATTTCAAGAATTCATGTGTGTTCTCTAAAATGTGAGCACATTTTTTTTCTAGCTTTTCACTTTGTCAAACGTCCACATCAAGTTTCTCACATGACCTAGGAAAGTGCACATGTTATTTAAAAAATGATATGCATGCAATATTAAAAAAACAAAGATTGTGTGTTCCTTTGTGCATAAACCCATTAACTTAGCAGCATCATATCATAAACCTATTACCTTATTTATGGGAAAAAGTGAAAATTTGGGACCCCTTCCTTTCCGCTACAATCCCCAATGGTCTACAATCAAAGAGGTTAGGAAGAGGTCAGGAGTCTTTTCCAGACCATGTGGAAGACCAAACTCAACGAATCATCGATATTTATATGGGAAAATAAATTAAAGCTCATTAGGGCAGCTCTCAAAGAATGGAAAGTGAGTTACAAAGAGCCAACATAGGAGAAAATTGAGCTAAAAAAGAGTTCGAAATTGTATAGGAAAGATTGGAGAGTGAAGAAGAAACATTAGAATTGCTGACCAAAGAGAAAGAGATCTACTAGAGGTTGTACCAAAGCAAAAGAAATAAGAAGAGAGTTGGAGGATTAAATCTAGAATCCTGTGGTTACAAGCTCATGACAAAACATAAGCTTCTTTCATAACCAAACCAAATCAAGAAGAATAAAAGACAAAGTAGATGTGTTAGTTAGCAAAGGAAACACCACCATTGAGGGGAAAGAGGCGATCAAGAAGTGAGCTCGTCAACATTATAAAGGACTCTTGTCTGCATACTTAGATCTAGGAAGCTATGAAGACATCCTTAGAACAATACCTAAAATGGTAATAAAGGAGGAGAATGTAGCCTTGACCAAGCCAGTGGACGAAGAGGAACTACAAGGAGCCATTTGGATCATGCATCTAGACAAAGCATTGAGATCTGATGGATTTTCCATAGCCTTCTACCACACATATTGGGAGCTCATCAAACAAGATTTACTCAAGATGATTCAATGTAGCCAAATCAAGTGTAAAATTGGAGGTATACCAATTCCACCCTTCTTGCCTTGATACCTGAAGAATCTAGGCCTTCTTATCTTAATAGTTTTTGCCCCATTTATTTATATAATTCGTCTTATAAAATAATACCAAGATCCTTGCAAATCCTTTAAAAATTATTCTCCCCAATTTGATTTCTGAAAACCAAGGTGGATTCATAAAAAATAGGAAGATAGTGGATAATATTATCTTAGTCGAGGAATCTATACAATATAGTCTTTTCATGGATGAGTAAGGATTCATCCTCATGTTCAATATGGCCAATGCCTTCGATAGGGTTAGACACTCTTTCCTCTTTTTCGTGACGGAGAAATTTGGTTTTCCTAGGGAATTCATTGACTCCATGAAAGCCTACATCCATAAGGCATGGATAGGTTCCCTGGTAAATGGAATTCCAAGGGAATTTTTCAGAGCTACAGGGAGCATAGACTAGGATGTCCAATCTCCCCATTCTTCTACAACATTATGGCAGAATCTTAGTAGGAAGCTAGAGCATGAGAGGAAAATAAGGCTTGTTGCATGAGTTCAGTACACCAGAGGTACAAAAATAATGACCAATCCCAATTCGCTGATGATATCTTGTTTATAAAATGAGTATCCCCCATAGTGGCGAGAAGATTTAAGTCCATCCACGACCTTTCTGTAGCAGCTCCTGAATCTACCTCTTGATTTCATCGTTCTCCAAAACGGAGCACCGATAGATTGGTCCATTGGGTAGCGGCGCACCTAGGGTAAGATCAATGGAGTGCTTGACCTGATAGTGCAGAGCAACCCCTGTGGGGGAGGTGAAGATGTCCTCGTACTCCTCCACGACCTTGTCCATCTGTTGTTGTCGTGCGGAGGGACCCTGTTTGGAGGTCGTCGCCACCGTCTTCTTCTTCCCTTGAGGGCATATCATCAGGAAAACAAATTTCTTGATTTTGGAAATGAGCTTACTGGATTGTTTTGCAGTACCAGAGAGACAATGGTAGGTGGTGCTACCTTCGATATCCTGTACAAATTATTTCCAAAAGTAACAAAAACAGCACGGGGCCTTATTCATACACATCATGTTGCTTCCACAAGTATGGTTGTCCTAATAATACATCACAAACTTCAAGAGGAGCAATGTCACACAATACCTCATCCATGAAGGGCTTGATGTTGTATGGAAGGCGACACTGCTGGCTCACACGAAGATCCCATCCTTGGTGAAGCCACCTGATGGTGTACGGTTGTGGATGTGCTATGGTCGGTAAGCCCAACTGCTTCATGACCTCTGCCGAAATGAGGTTCCTTTGGCTCCTACTGTTGACAATGAACTTAGCGGGGAGCCCTTTACCCACATCTGGGAGTGGAAGAGATGCTCCTCCTCCTTTGGATCTTCGGGTTCCTCCTTCTGGATCTTCATTGTGGCAACTGTGGCATTGGGCTCTCCATCGATAATCTACTTCCCTTTGTCATTCCCCTTGTCGGGTTCTACCTCAGAGTCGGAACATGCATATGATTCTGAAACCTTTAGCTTGGCCACCAGTGACGGCTTGGCCCAACACTCACTTATGTTGTGAGTGGAGCTCTTATGGAACTCACACCACTTTCCCATGTCCTTTTTAGGATTTGCGGCGTTGTTCTTTGCTTGCATCTTTGGCGGGTTTTCTTGGGCCACCCGACCTTGGCTTTGTCCTTTGTTCTACGGTTTGGGGGCACCTTTCCCTTGCTTTGGATTCACAGATCCAATGTCTCACTTCTTCTATTTAAATTTTGCTCGACCTTGAGGACATATCAGTATGTCGTGTCGAGCAAGGAGATGTTCAGGACTTCTATTTCTTCCTAGATGTACTTGTGCAGGCAACCGTGATATTTGAGTACCAAATGCTGCTCTGAATCCTTGATACCCAACTTTGTGTGAAGGGTATGGAAAATATTGGTAAACTCTGACACATCTTGGTCCCTTCCTTGTCGTAGCATGGTCCACTTTATGTATTGATCCTCATAGCTTCCGACAGGGTAGTACTACTCCTTGACAGCATCCTAGAATGAATTCCAAGTGGGTGCGGATAAAAATATTTGAGCCTATACTTTCATCCTTCTGCTCGCAGTAGGTTTCCCATCAGTCCTTGACGTGGGGGGCTGCTTTGAGAAGAGAGAAAATAATATTTTCCCGACTGGAAAAATCATGAATAGAAAAATAAGCCTCTAGCAGATTTAACCATTTATTGACGACATCTGCGTCTATCTGACCCTCGAATATGGGGATTTCAAAATTAATTGTACCTTAAACGGTGTGGCATTTCCAGAGTAGCTGTTGGAAGCCGATGTGTCGCCCCTGGGTAGCCGCTGAAGGATCTGGGCAAAGTTGTCCATCATCGTCATTCCTTTATTGCTCGGGGCTTCTTGAGCAAGATTTTTATAGGATCTTTTGCCCCCTTGTCTTTCTTTTCATTTGCCATGGGAGGCCGTCGGGATTTGTGAGGCTTGTCTTGCAAAGGTTCGACAAGTTCATGCCTTAACTCCTCATATCCCGACCTTGTTGGGGACATGCAAAGAAAAACAGAGAGAAAAAGCAGACTGCTCTGATACCACTGATCTAGATTTAAATAGGAATGCAACAAATTATAGAGATAACAATAAACACAGAGATGCAGTGGAAATAATACTTCATTTCATTAATGTAAAATACTGAAATATGCTTACAAACAGAAATGGAAATAAACCAACTAGGGCGATGGTAGCTTATCTCTGAGAAGAGATGTGGCAGCTACATGCCTCTCAACTACCTTACAATGAAGCTCAAGGGCCTTTATATTATTGAACAATACGAGAAAACCCTAAACAACCAAAACCCTAACTCGAGGAGATGTAACACCAAGAGTTTATGGGCCCCATTGGGGTGAGTTGGACAACCAACTCCTGGGATCATGACTTGGTCATATTATCTCTGTTTGACACGCATGATAACCCGTTAGAAAGATATCTCCAAGGACTACGATGGAAAAGATGATTGTAAATAAAAAATCATTGGCAGTAGATTTCCAAAAAGACGTCGTTTAGGGCCTCAAAACAGCTCTAGAAGTTTAGGACCCAAAAAACTACTAAAAATAGTAAACTGTGCTACAATTAAGGAAACTAAAAAAATGAAAGAAGCAATGGTGGGGGTCCAAGTGGAATTGGCGGGTAGCCACCAATATCCACCTAGATCACATTCATACCCAACTCTTTTCATACTCCACACATGACCCAAACAAACTATATTTTGTTGGTTTTTGATTGTTTCTTTCCATCGATTGAGAGAGATATATATACTCAACTTTGTGCTCCAGGGCTTAATAGTTCCGATACCCAATGTAATTTCAATGTATTTATAAATATTTTTATAAAATGGCTGACCTAATACATATAACCGTAATCAATAATTCCAATGTGACAATGCTTTGCTAAGGTTTGTATCTCATAAAATTAGCCCAACCCAAGAATGTGACCAAGCCATGTGGCCTTGTCTTTGAGATCTCAAGTTGTTTTCTTGATAATGTCTTCATGACATGTTCGAGAGACATGGAAGCCTATGAGGGGTGCCACATATCACCCTTTTTTGGCCCTTTCACTATACATAGTCTACCAAATGATCTTTCTATGTGGAAGCCTCTAGTTGTGCCACAGGTAATCCCACACTATACTTTTTCCACATTATATCAATTGATTATTTCCATGTGTTTGGGTTACCATGTCATGTCTGTAGGGTAGATGGATGATGTGTTACCTACAACACGATATTGAACCAATGTGACTGTGCCAAACGTCATGAAGGAATTGGCCCATTATACCATATGAGGCTTGCCATGTGTCATGAACTTCTTGGGTTGGTAAGATGCATTAAGTGTCATGCTTAACTATTTCCAACATCCATCATCCACTGTAGTAACAGTGATCCTAAGTCATCTGATCAATGAAAATTTGCACACCCTTTAACACTATTAAAGGTCATGCATATTCTATTGAGATTCACCATTAACCTAGTTAAAGAACCATAGATGCACCAAAGAGATGCATAGTAATTAAAAATTAATAATTTGGGGTTTTGTCCTACATGTTGGTCCTCCAATTTTTTCTTATTTTCAAATGACCATAACGAATAAATTTTCGGAGTAGTATATATCATTCAAAAGGTATTGAAGGGAGCTATGCAATCATATTGTTTATAAGATCATTACGGTACATAACTCCATCAAAGTTTCAAATAACTTCAAGCTCTTTTAACTTCACTTGATTAGAACCTATAACAGACCTAGCTATCATATGCTTCATCAAAATTTCTATTTTTCCTTAGGCATCATGAATGATAATGGTTTTGTCTCAAGCATATCCTTTCACATCAATTACATCTTGTTATCATCAATGACAACACAATGTGCAACAATCTACCCCTTTGTCATTGATGGCAACACCATCAGACATTGGTGCTCATTGATGTCAATCAAACTTGAATGCACCAAAATATTCCTCTTAATATGGCACTAAGAACTACTTTTATCTAACTCTGAATATGCCTCCCTTCTTAGAGTCAATACCTATATTAATGTCTGCAATCCCTCCCCCTTTGATATCAATGATAAATGTTTACAAATTCCTATCTAAATTTTCCATGCTTGTGGGTGAACTTGATCCTAATTTTATAAATGTATCCATAACTTGATTATGTATGATCTTGTGGATTTGACTGAACTATGTCTTCTTCTTGCTGCCATGCTTCCATTCTAACACTTCCAATACTTCTCAAAATCCCCCCCCTGAGACTATTCTTCCTTCATCAATAAGTGTCAGTAATATCTGCAATCACTAATTTCCCCTAAATTATCCTATGATCCTATGGATGCAATGAAATCTTCTCCTCTTTAGAACATAAATGTTAGCCACCTTACTTCTCACCAAATATTTCCTTGTTACTTCATATGTTTTCCTGAAGGTTCTCTATCTAGATAGGGTTTGCTTCCTCAAGTTATGATCCAAAAAATGATGGTCTTGAAGAAGATTTCACCAAGGTATTAGATATGAGTATTTATATCTAAACATGGTCCTTTGTGACCTGTTATCCATATCATATAATTAATCCTTCTATTGATAGGGAATCCCTATCTATTACATGATCTCAAGTTGAGTCTGTAATTTTGTGCTACATGACCTTCGTTGTGACATATGTAACATTCAACATTTGGCTTCGATATTTGTGAAAATGACTGTAAAAATATATTGATTTGGTCCACGTTCCTCTATATCTCATAAAATCATAGGTCCTGCAATCTAGTGCTTTGAGGCCAAACTTTGTGCATTAGAAACAATAACCAAACAACTTATTTTGATACCTGGATGTATAAGGAGATCTTTACCTTCTAAAGATATTCCTTGGATAAGACATATTCATTTACTAATATTCAATACCTAATTCATTACTTCTTGTGGATGGTTTGTGAGGAGCCATATTTATTTGTTGTTTTTCAACAACTACTTTATTTTTACTTATGGAACCTTTTTCTTCATTTATGTTTCTTCTATTATGCTCCTCCTTGGAAATGTCTTGAGTCAGTGAAATAAAAATGCTTGGCCTAGTGCATCACTTTCTTTAGATATTCAAGAAAGCTATTGTTGGATGTTATGGAAGTCTCATCAAGCTTCTTGGGATCATGGTCATTTTATGATCTTGGGGGGGCGGGGGCATTATTTTTTGGTGCCTAACAATATTCTTGATAACTTAGATGTCTTAATGAGAGGAGACCTATGCATGATGAGAATGTGAAATTAGGATTCAATCCCCTTTTGGAAATTTGATTTGAGCTACTCTAATTCTTTTCTCAAGAGGAAAACCTCCTCTAGTATTTTGTAAATTTTCTCCTTTTCATTGAGTTTTTTTTTTTCCTTGGAAAAAGTCGTAATTTTCATTAATGAGGAAAACTACATTTTGCAGATGCCAGTGGCATATATTATACTATGGGCTAGAAGCCTATCCTATTGAGTATTCAAAATAGAAAGAGGTGTACTCCACGTAGGGAGACACTGCTCTGAGCTATTATTTTCAATATGATTTATGTACTTACTCTATGCAGAGAGTATAAAAAAAATAATTGTCATGTGTAGAACTACTTGATAAAAACCTTCATATAATATTTACATAAAGACAACAAAATATATAACAAAAACTTTATGTCCAGCTCCCACTATAAAGGGTCTATGATAATACTGATGGATGGTTCCATCAATTTACTCTAGTATGCTCCAAGTTCCTAGAGGCCTGTGCGCTGCTTCCTTGGATAGTAGATCGATAGCTATGTTCCATTCCTTGTATATATGTTGACAAGTAAATGTGTCAAATAAATTTATGAGTCTAAATATTTCTTCCATGATGTGTCTTAGAGAAAAAGCATGAAAATTTGTAGCTTTGTTTATCCAATTGTATAGTTTTTGAATCTCCAAATAGTTGTAAGTTTCTGCACTGTTTTTCCAAAGAAAAATGAATGGTGTATTTTGCTGCTAAAAGCTCAGCAAAATTGTTCGTCCCTCTGCCCAAACCCATTTGGATTTTGTAAATATGATTTGTTGTAATATGGAGGACAAATCCTCCCCCACATCCAATGTCTTGAGCTGAGCCATTAAAGTATGCCCAAGGGTGAGATTGGTTTATGCTCTCGGGTATGATATGCCTGGGATTGGGATTTGTTTCCTCCTCTGGAATCTGTTGGTAGTCTGCTAGGATTTGTGCAGTGATGGCCGACTAGTGGGGGGGAGAATTTTGAAAGATAATTCTGTTCCGGGCAATCCATATGGCCCAACAAGTAAGTAAAGGGATGTTTTTTGTTTTTTTCTGAGGATACAGTGGACCACCAACCCTCCCAAGCTTCCTGAACAGTTGTTCCCTGCCACATAGGGAGTGAGGATATATGAGAATGAATAGTATTCCATATCTCCTTTGTGCATGGGCAAGTAAGAAAGAGATGATTCCCAAATTCATTGTCGGCTTTGCAAAGGCCGCAACAAAAGGGTCCATGAAAATATCTCTTGATCAAATTATCTCCTGTTGGGATTTTGCGACGCAGAATGGTCCACATGAGAAGCTTGGCTTTGGGGGTTGCTTTTAGTTTCCATATATGTTTTCACCACAGTTCACACTATGGTGGTTTCAATGAGTTCATAAGAGTTATGTATCCCTCCTTAGGTGAGTATCTTCCATGCTTCGCATGTGCCCAAATTAGCTCATCCTCCCCTTCTTGTATCCTGATATGGGATTTTGTGAGTGTCCCCATGTAGTCTTTCCAGTGCTGCTGCCATTGTCGAGGGATCTGTAATGTCCTCATAGATTTCCATGCTTGCTGCAAAAATGTAGAGCGTTCATTGTCTGCTATTTGGTTAAGGTGAGAGATCCCTCTGGAAGTGAGGTATGTTTTAAGCTCTTGTGGGAGTCTGTGAGCGTTCCCACATCCAATCCAGGGGTCCATCCCTATTTTAACAGCTTCTCCTAACTTTATTCTCCATGTGAGTCCATCCATAATAAGGGGCATAGCTTGTATGATTGCTTTCCATATGTTCGATATTCCGGCTTGTGTCCACTGAGGTTGTCGAATCCAGTCCATAAGATTTAAAGGAGCTATGTATTTAGATGTTGCCACCTTAGTCCACAGGCTATGTGATGTGATTAGCTGCCACCCTAGTTTGGCCGCCATGGCAGTGGAGAAAGAGTCTAGTCTTTTGATACCCCATCCGCCCCACTTATTGGGGAGTGCCAAAGAGCCCCAGTTTGACCAGGAAAAAATCCTTCCAGGCTAATTCCCTCTCCATTGGAATCTGCAAAATAGGTTTTTAATTTTGGCCAATATTCCTTTAGGAATCCATGCTAAAGACATTCAATATACTGGAGTTGCTTCCAACACTTCTTTTATGAGTATCAGTCTTCCTGCTCTTGATAAATATTTTAGATACCAGATGTTTAGCCTTTTCTCCAATTTGGTTATGAGCTAGATCCAATCAACATTCTTATAACCATGTGGTTTTAATCTATAACCCAAATATTTTAGACCCTCATCCAATTGCAGTAGGTTATAGGGGAATCTTCTCAGGGCATACTGAATCTTGTATGGTGTGCATCCTATAGCCGTTATAGAGGATTTTTCATTATTAACCAACATGCCAGTGGCTGCTAGGAATATAGTGAAGGAATTGAGAAGTGCAGTCACATCTCCTATACTTCCCTTTAGGAAAAGTAGCAGATCGTCCACAAAGAGAAAGTGTGTTAATGTGCATCCTTCAGTGATGTAGATCCCCCTTAGTCTGCCTCTTTGATGTTCCTCCTTTATCAGATGATTGAGACCTTCCATGACGTGTAAGAAGAGGAGTGGGGATAGTGGGCATCCTTGCTTGAGGCCTCTTTCGGAGTGGAAGAAAGGAGAGGCCACACCATTTACGAGGACGTTGAATGTTACATTAGTGATAGAGCTCATAATCCATCTTATGAATTCATATGGAAAACCCAGGTGCGTTAAGAGAATTCTGATGTATAGCCAATTGACTCTGTCAAAGGCTTTCAAGAGGTCAACTTTCAGGACCATACCCTTTAGCTTGTGGGTCTGGATAGAATGTAGAATCTCTTGTGTCGTTCTGATTGCTTCATGTATTTGTCTATTTTGTAAAAATGCAAATTGTTCAACTGAGATATGGTTTGATAAGATTGGCCAGATTCGATTTGCTATAATCTTAGAGATGATCTTGTAGATACAGTTACATAAGGAGATGGGCTGGAAATCATTGAAGGATGTGGGATTGTCTGATTTGGGAATAAGGGTGATAAAGGTTGAGTTATAGGCCTCATACATTCTTCCAGAGGCTCTGCATTCCTTTATAACTTGTAATAGGTCCCCCTGCAGAGTAGTAAAGAAGGCCAGGTAGAATTCCACATTCCAGCCATCCGGACCAAGGCTTTTATCTTGCTTAAACCATTTGAGAGTGTCCTCTAGTTCTCTCAGGGAGACCTCCTTTATCAATTCCCCACTTTCTTCTTGTTTTACAAACCTTGGGAATAGTTGGGTTGTCCTCATTATGTCTCCTATGGTGGCATTTGGTGGCGACTTATAGATTTTCCTAAAGTGTGCAAAGGCCATAGCTGCCAGCCGGGGAAAGGTATTCACTGGTTCTCCTTGTTCATCTGATAGTGCCAAATAGTGTTGATAGCTTTGCGCCCATTTGCAAATTTATGCTAGAACTTGGTATTGTCATCCCCTTCCTTAATCCAGATGGCTCTACTTCTCAATCTCCAGCTCTCTTCTCTATCCTTGAGAATCTAGTTTCTCTTAGCCAGAAGAGAGGTTATATGCTCTTTGTGCTCAGGGGAGGAGAAGATCCCCTCATGGTCATTTTCATACTTCTCAATGGCTTCTTTAGTTTGTTTGAGAGTATGGTCTTCATGCGTTCTCTTTTTATGAGCCCATTTCTTTGAGAGGCTCTTGAGTTCTTTTAGGTTTTTTGCAAATCCTTCTGATATAGTCGTTTTTGCCGCTGGGGGATGAGTCCTCCAGTAATTTGTTACTAGTTGGATATATTCAGTGTCCCTCAACCATGCTGCATTAAATTTGAAAGGACCTTTTGGTTTGTTTATACCTCCTATGATTTCCAAATATATCGGCCTATGGTCTGATATTCTGCCAGATCCCACCCACTGTCTATATCCCTGCCCCAAGGTTAGCATATGCTCCTTAATGAGATATCTATCTAGCCTTCTAAAGAGTCTGTTCCCTGCTGATCTGTTGTTCCTCCAAGTGGGAAATATTTTTGGGGAGGTGATATCTATGAGATTATGATCCTCTAGATTGGCCTCGAAAAAATCTGAGAGGATATCCCATTGGGCATTGTGTCCCCATGATTCCAAAAATCCGATGGATAAGTTTAAATCCCACCCAGAACAAGATTGTCCTTTTGAAGGATGTGAGAGTCTAGGAGTCTGCTCCAAAATTCCTCCCTGTTGTGATAGGGGCAATAAATGTTGATGATCCTGAGCTCAATATCAAGCTCTGAGGAGTATATATCAGCTCCTGGGTGGCCCGAACTCCCCCACGCATTACAGATTCTGATATATCGATTTTTTACCCCCAGTGCAAGGCCCCCTGATCGCCCTGATGCATCTAGGGTATAGAAAGTCCATCCATGTAGCCAGGATTCTAGGAGGTGGGTAATGACACAACCCTGGCTTAGGGTTTCTTGAAGGAAAAGAATATAAATGGGTTCTGCTGAGAGAAGTCTCCTCATGGCTAATTTTTTACAGGGCTATCCAACCCTCTACAATTGAAAGAGATAAATTTCATGGAGGAGGGGGCTCTTGGGTATTCATTTCTCTAAGTACCCAATCGATGGCATGTTGTTTGCCTGCAACAATCTCTTCCCCAACTTGTAGCTTAGCTTTGGACAGGGAGGAGGGTCTGCCTCTAGTCATCTTTAGAGGAGGGGGAGAGGTGATGAGGCCAATACCTAGAGATTTAGGGGCCTGAGAGCGAAACCTGGCTCTGGTGGGGTATCTGAAAGGTGGAGGGCTGGAATGAGTGGGAGGAACAAGTAATTGGGAAATTGGGGGGGCAGGGTTTATCAGGTAAAGATGGCTGAGTGTAGGAGATGGTGGGGGAGGGGGGGTTTAATAGGGAAATCCATAGCCTTCAGAGGGTTGAAGGTGTGGGAAAAGGATTGAACTGAATAGAATTGTTCATAACTAGTTTCAATGCAGTGCGAAGATACGTTAGAGTAAGCAGAGGAGGAGTTTACAATCAACACACCTGTAGAGAAAGCATCCTCAGCAGTTGCCCTTGCTCTGGTTAGAGGAGGAGAGGGTGCTCCGATGGGTGCCTTTCCCCACTTCTTTTTGGTCACCTTTGTCGGCACAGGTAATGCTTCAGTGTGTGCCAAATTTACTACCTCTTCCCCCTGGAGGGCTACCCTGAGCTTGTGCATTGTTCTACATTGTATCCTTTCCCTTATCTTTGATCCTTTCCTTCTTGTTCAACAGACAATCTTTGTACAGGTGTCCCACTTTGTGGCAACGTCTGCATTAGAAAGGGACACCTTCGTAGTCTAGGGTTTGCTTTCGTGAGAAGGTTTTCCACTGTAAGGTGATGTGCTCTTGAAGACCACCCCGAGTATCTAGGTGAATGAGAATCCTAGCATATGCCATCATGATTGAAGCCAAATATGATCTATCGTGATCGAGGTAGGTTCCCAGAGTGTTGCCGATGCGGCAGAATATATCCTCTGACCAGAATTGTAGGGGCAGTCTTGGTAGCCGAACCCATATAGGGTCAACTCCTATCTATTCTTTTTCGGGGTCAAAAAGAAGGTTCCATCGCCGGAGAAGAACTGGAGCATGCTTGAAATGCCAGAAGGATGACAAGACCCAGTTTGTGTGCTCGGCTCTAGCAAAGCACTGAGCAAACCATCCTCTAACAAAGGTTTGAACAGTTGGGAGGTCCGCTAGATGCTGCCCCCATACCTCTGAGGTCCACATCTTAAGCCTAGCTGCTGTGTAGCTACGACCGTGAATTCTTCCTACAAGAATCTGATCTATCGTGTCCATGGTGTCACCCCACTGTATGTCCTCCCCAAGTCTGAGAATGACGTCTTCGCTTCTGACTTTGAAGCACATCCTTTTTTTCCCCTCCCTATCGGCTCTTCAGAGTCCTTCGAATTTTCGACTGGCTGGTTAGGGTTTGGATCAGGGATTTCAGGGCAGGGATGTTCGGCCTCTAGAATCGATTTCGAGAGAGGAGGTACCACCACGTAGCTGCTTGATGGAGGCACCTCAGGTACCGAAACTTGTGGGTTTCCCTGGGTTGGGGTGTGGGTTCTCAGAGGGTTGGTTGAAGATTCAACAGGGTGGGATGAGAGGGGGGTTTGAGAGTTAGCTGCCTCAGGATTAGGGTGGAGGTAGGCGGAAACAAAGGTGGTAGTCGAGGGTGATTGTAGCGGCAACGGTGGAAATGACCATATCAGATGAGGTTCCGAGAAAGTTACTGTGGAGCAGGAAGGTCCCGAGATGGAAGGAAGACCCACAATGGTAGCTGACAAGTCGCAACAGAAGGGAAGGAGTTTGTTTGCGGCGGAGCGAGGGGTTTGCTAGATATTGACATTCTCCAACAGGTCTTCCAAATAGTCTACTAGGTCAAGCTCCATAACTGTTCCAAGGTGCTCTCTGCCAGATGCCTCTAGGACCATCGTAACTGTCGCCGTGGGGAGGGTATTGGAATTCAGTGGGAATGCAGTGAATGGGGAGGAGATGGTAAACAGTGATGTTACGGAGTGGCTCAATGCATTACGGGTGACGGGAACTATCGTGGGAGTTGCAGCCGGAGGAAGAAGCGGACGTCGACAGCTAGAAGATAGGTAGGGTGAGTAGGGTGTAGTCGTGTCGGCCGTCTACAGAATATCCCTAACCCTTTTCAGACAGCCTCCACAGTGCCCTTGGTGTACCCATATTCAAACACATCCCCGCTTCTCTTTATGATGTGTTATTGTTGTATGCAATAATGACATGATGAGTATGAAACGCCATAATCACATGCAGTCCTTTTCATTGAGTTGTTCAAACAAAAAACAAAAAAACCAAAAAACAAAAACTCTTTTTTCCTTTTTTCTTCTTCCATTTGACTTTGAGACAAAGAATAATGTTTTGATTTAGATTTTTGTCTTGAAGCTACTGCATCAATTTACCTTCTTTCTGAGAATCTTTATTTCTTTTAGTGCAATTCTAAGTTCTTCCTAATATTCTCTCTTTTGATTCAGGTTCTTTAGTCTCAACAATGGATAATATTTCACCCCTTTCTTCGTTGGTCACACTCTCATTGTTTTCACTATAACTTTTATCCTTTAAGTAAAATTTTTTTTCTTATTGGATTGCTTCTTATTTTGATGCATAGATTTGAATCTTGACTCATCATCACTATCATTCATCTTAGTATGATCCAAACATTTTATTTCATCGATATTCAAAAGTTCATCTAAAAAGAGCATGAAAACCACACGTGCATACACTTTAAAGAAGAGGAAAATCAAAGGTAACCATAAAGACAAGGAGCACACACAACTTGATAATGGAGTTCATCCAATGTGGAGTATGTCTCAAGGCCCTAATGAAACTGGGGGGGCCTCTTGCATTAATCTCAACTAAATGAAACTACATACATGGAAAACATTACACCTTATACCTTTGATTTTGGGGATGACCTAAAAATGGGTTGCTTAGAAGGAAAACAGTGTACTAAACCATTAGATTCTTGGTGAAAAATAGTGAAATTTGAGTATAAACATGACCTGTTTCTGACATTTGAACTTTTGGGGCCCCAAAGAATCTTTCAGATTCTCTTAGCATTAGAAAAATTTACCTTGTGTGAGGGTTCCGCTCCTGGAACCCTAAGTCAAGGTTTTACCTTCACAGTTCCCTGTGCTCCTAGTTCTGTAGCAGAGTTTTTCCCGTCTTCCTCATCCACCACGCATTGAACTAATTTTTTATATTTAGTTATTAGCGGAGTTTTCAATGGGATAATGCCTAGCACTGTGGCCATTAGGTGGGTGTAAAGACATTGTTAAAAAGGCGCGGGTTGTGAGTTCAAACCTGTGAACCCATTATAATTTTGGTGAATTGGTTATAATATATGTTATGTATATGTTATGCATTAGTTTTATCCACCACTATGACCACCATGTTGCATTGACTCGCTCATTTTAACATATGGTTAACTATCGTTATAACCATTTCCAAATCCCGCCATTGTTTTAATTGTTTGTTGCTGACCTGCCATGATAACCGCTTGTCATTTGTTTGAGTGTTCACATGACCTTATTTTATGCTACGGTTAGACCCACCATAAATACGGTTATATAACTATAACTTTGGCCATAACTGAAATTTTAATGTGATGTTTATGAATAGCATACATTTAATATATGGTTATTTTAACCATAATAAATAATAACCAAACTTTGTTATTATTATTATATATGATTTTTTGGCTTTTTATTTAATATTTTGATTTTTTGTCTTTTGTGCAGGGCTAGGAGGCCAATGTTGGTGTGACACATGTCAATGGATCATTGGTCATTTCTTTTCCATGTAAGAAAAGTGGGTCCCACATAACTTGCAAATTTTTAATGGTGATAGAATGGTCATACAAACTCCAATTGAGGTGTCATTCACGATGTTGGGTTCGAAATGAAAGACACTATGTCCTAGTACCAATATGGCTAAGATATGAGTACTTTGAAGATTGAGCCTTTAAGATACCCTTGGATCATTAATCCCCACTAAAGAGATTTTTGGCCTCCAAAATCCTTATTAATCAATTGGCATGTGAAGGAATTTCTCCATCACCTCCTCCGTTTCAATCCAATGGGCCTTACTTGGATGAATCCCCTCGAAACCAACACATAGGTACTTCATGTCTCCCCATCTTGAAATTTTGGCCCTCTTGTCAAGAATGATCTCTTCAGACAGTTTTCCCAAGTATTCTAGTGCAAAGTAAACTGCTGAGGGAACTTGTACAATCCCTTTTGTTTCTATGATTAAAGGAGGCTCGTAGAGCTTCAAGTTTTTAACATTCACCATGGATTACCTCTGTATGTATGTTGGAAATTCAAGGTGAAAAGCATTGTCTCCAATGTTCTCCAAGATGGTGAAAGAACCATGTAAAATTGGTCTCAATTTATTTCCTCCCATCTTCATTTTGTCCTTGCTTGTATGGTGATCATCCCATTGTTTGTCATGTTGAGTCTTGTATCAAGCCTATCTTTTCTCTAAGTGTTTCTGCACTCTTTGGTGAATCTTTTGGATTCGCTAAATGGATTTTTGTGCTTTGTCCTTGTCACTTTGTTCATTGGAAACTTCATCCTTCCCAAATACCATGTCTAGGGGATCTTTTGGCAGGTACACAAAGCATGTCTCGAATGGTGAGCTATGGGTAGATGAAAGCATGGCCCTTCTCAAAGACCATGTCTAAGTGACCTTTTGGCAGGTACCCATAGAATGTCTCGAATGGTGAGCCCTAAGTAGATGAATGCATTTTTTATGGATTTGTCCATAAACAATTTCATAATATATTCATAACATATTCATAACAATAGAAATTCTACAAAATAATAACAACAGGAAGGTAGTTACAAAATAACATGATCCTAGCTATTAGCACCGAGCATAACCTTCTTTTGGATCCTCCCAGGCCACTGAAGGTCTCCTCCTCCAATAGAAGCCAGATAGATGGGAGATAGGAATGGATCAACAAGACAATGTGGAAACAAGGATTTTTTGGAGACATGGGAGTCCTTAAAAGCATCGTATGATAGGCCTAATCTAGGGAAATTTTGCTAGAGTAATGATATTGAGGCTAATGGGTGCCATAAGGACCACCCAAGGGTGCATTTATAAAACCATAAATTGGTTTGGGTGGTTATGCCATGAGCTCCTATATATGAGTTTTTGTTGCAACCTATAAGCCATGCCGAAGAAATCACATTTTTTTTCAATACATTTATATCTATATGCGGTTTTATTTAAAGATTTCCACATACATACACAAATCTACAATGATTCATCTGATGATAAGTAAGAAATTGATGTTATATAACATCCCTTCTTGAATACATTTGATGAGTAACTATATAATACATTTTATAGGAATTGCGATAAAAACTATAACCAACAAAATGACACACCACTAATTTTGCATTAAGTTTCCTCTTGGTTTCACTTGGAATGTGAGAAAAATCTTTTCATCCAAACATTCTCAAATGATCCATAAATATTTTATAACTTAAAAAATATTCATAAGATTTTTTAATTTCAAGGTCTTTATTTAAGTCATATTTTTAAAATATACAACTCTACTTATAACTTAAAGCAAAACGCCATAATGAATAATTTTACGCTTCAACATATTTTTAGAACATTCAACCAATGTTCTCTTAGGTATCCCATGTTGTTAGGGAATTTATAGGGTTATAATATGATCAACCTATATCAAGAAATAAGATACTCCACCAAGTGATTTAGCTTTACATAGACCTAAACACATTAAAATGCACTTAATTAAGAACATCTATCTTTCTTATTTTGTCTTTACTAGAAACTCATTATTATTATTATCGTAGTGCACACCCTTCCCATTCAATATTTTCACTCTCGAAAATAAGAATATCGTTAACCATATCATTTTTTTTACATAATAAAATAAATATGAAATTGAAATGAACATATCTCAAGCGCGAAGATCCAAATGCCATTTATTAATTACTTGCATTAGTGGCTTCAAGCTTATAATTGACTCCCACTATAACAATATCTCAAGCGCGAAGATCCAAATGCCATTTATTAATTACTTGCATTAGTGGCTTCAAGCTTATAATTGACTCCCACTATAACAATTTCTTCAATCATCTCATTAGAATTGGGCATGTCCATTACAATAGAACCCATATTCACAAATTCAACCTTCATTATTTGACTTAAAATTGCTATAGTAAAATTACGTTGCTTTAACTATAGGTATACACATCACATTTTAAATTTTCCATACACAACGATTTAGGTAATTACACTCATACATTATTATGCTTTATTATTTCATGATACCTATCATCTTTTAATAAAGGTTATGCAGAATAAGGGATAGAGTAAGTTTGCAAATGAATGGTCACACAAATATTCGACATAAGCTTCAAATCTTTCATAACTATTTGGTAGGATGCTTTACTAACACTGGATTTTGCTTCCTCATTATCAATGAGTTTCTCTTAGGAATAATTTTTCTAATTTGGCTACATTTTATTTTTTAAAACAAATTTAAAATTAAAAATTTCCATATTTTTATGAAAAATATATAATGTTTTTTTACTAAATGATGCAGGAGCATCTGGTCAACAGGGTGAAGACCGAGGGAGGGAGAACAAAGTTTCTGAAAAAGATTGGGGATGAGAAACATTTCACTGAACGGACAGCAAGTCTGTCAAGTTCCTATGTTTTTGTTTTCTTTCTTTCGTGGTCAGCTACATTGTTAACTGTTGTTATTTTAATTTCTGTTCATTATGTTTGAAATATTGTAATAGGTTCTAGTTAGAAACGATAATAGTAGGTTAGGGTCAGTAGGTGGTTAACAACGAATTCCTATGGTAAAAAGGCAGACTAAGTAAACTATTGATAGTCAAAGAAAGTCATGCCTATAGTAACTGCTAAAACTGTAATTGAATAACTACCAGCAGTTATCAAACTGCCTGAAAACATTGTATAAAAAGACAAGCAAGCAAACCCAGAGGGGTTCAGCAGCGGAGCATATGCAAGAGAATAATAAATATACATTTTCCTTCATCTTATTTCAGTGCACAAGCAAACAAATTGTTCATATATGTGTCCTCAGTAACAAAAGCCTGTATGTACAGTGCTGCGTAAATATTTCATTTTTTTATTTAAATATATCAACAGTGTTTTACAGTATTCAAAGAGCTACGAACTGGCAGAGAAGAAAGCGAACAAGAGGCGGAAAGCACCAGCACCCACTAAGGGTTCAAACCAAACAACCACAATAACCAGGTAAGCAACCAGAACTGGCAGCGAATGAGTCTATCTATCACTTAATTTTACAATGTATTTCTTCTGCATAAAAATTACATAGAACTGTGCATCGTGGTGCAACCGAACAGCGTTGCAACCGACCCACAAACCCTCCTAAGTTACGGCCAAGGGTTTGACAAACCCAGAAATTCCAAACACAACAAATAAACAGGCATTTCACATAACAAGCGACCATAATCCGTGATCAGGACCAAGACTCATCACAGGAAAGCAAAACAAGAACAGGACTACCCGGAAGGAGTCGACGGAAGCCATTGCTACGACACGGAAGACGGCCACACCTGCAAAAGACATAGAAGGTGGAAGGTCAGGGTTTCTTTCCAATAAAACCCTTGCATGAGAATTGAAGCCATAACGCCTGTAAATGAAAACCCTGAGTATGGAGACAGGAGAGTAATCATACCTGACAGTGTGTCGGAACAGTAGGCCAACAGAACCCTGAAACAGAAACCCCTGTCCACAGAGGGGCCGAAGAACGTTAGTCTCGGTACAAACAGAGGAAAAGAAATTCTAGCATAGAATTGTGTCATACCTTGTCCAAATAGCCGAGCGCCGGAGAGGAACGCAGCCGGAATTCCATCGACCTGTGCAACTGTCGAGCTGAGCGGACCGAGCATCATTACGCCATAGTCATTAACCAAAGAATTGTCAAGAAGGCCAGACCAGACAGTAACCACGAAATCAAACAAAGGATAGTTCTTACAGCCATGAAAACGAAATGAACATGCGATGGAACCATAGCAACTTACCAACGAAACCAAGTGCCGGATAGACAAACCCACACAGTAACGACAGGGTATAGTTGAGGCATCATCATATCACCACGGAACAGGCGGAAACCCAAAGGGTTTCATCACAGACAAATAACCAGAGGCGGAGCCAAAACAACACAGAGACCACCGAGACCAAGCATCGAAGGCAAAAATGACCGCAAAGGCGCGAACCGGGTAACAAAAACAAGGTAGGGTTTGCCAAGTTCGAGGAGAACAGGTGTCCAACGGAGGGTTAATACAAAGTACAGCCGTGTTGATTGTAAATTAAACCATAATCAATTCCCAATTACCGCATATTCCAACCAGTTCAATAACGTAAGTCCACATCAGCTGAGGCAAGGCGGGACCACGTGGGCTGGCCCCATCAAGTGGTATCAGAGCAGTTTTTTTTTTAGAAGAGGATGGAAGCACCAAGACGAGGACGTGGAAGAGGTGCACGTAGGGGAGCAGATGAAGGATTGAGGGAGCAGATTAGAGTTCTTACAGCTCGTTTGGAAGCAGTGGAGGCGGGTAGGCGAAGAGACCCGGAACTTGGAGATAACAGTGAGGAGGAAGCGGTAACTGCTACAGACGGGTCAGACGAAGAAGCTCCGGAATTGAGACTGCTGCGTTCAGTTCTATTGGCCAGCAGCAAACCCAAAACAGAGATTTCTAATTACGATGGCAGTCTGTCCGCAGATGTCCTGTTGGACTGGATAAGCGAACTAGATAAATATTTCGAAAATGAGGAAATCAGTGAGGATAGAAGAGTTAGGTTCGCTGCCACTAAGTTAAAGGGACACGCACTCTTGTGGTGGGACAGTGTCCAAGCGGACAGAAAACGAATGAATAAGTTGCCGATACGACAATGGTCAAGGATGGTGGCAAAATTGAAGGGCAGATTTCTGCCAAAAGACTACCAGGTGGAATTATATCGGCGAGTACAGAATTTAAGGCAGAAGGGTATGACTGTCAAGGAGTACACGGAAGAGTTTTACCGAGTGAATTTACGTGCTGGTTATACGGATGATAACCCAGAAAAAACAGCAAGGTACGTAAATGGATTGAGGATGGAGATATTGGATGAAATCAGTATTCTTTCTCCCCGGAATATTGAAGAAGCCTTTCAGAGTGCTGTAAAGGCTGAGGAGAAAATCAACAGAAAATAGAACAACAGGAGAGGGAGAGGGAATGGCAGAGGACGGGGACAGTCCTACGGCAGAGGAAGGACTGCTGCGAACAGCGAAGAAGGCAGCAGTTCTAAAACTTCAGGGACAGCAGAGAAAGGAGAAAGCACCAGAGGAGGTCGGTCATATCAGCGAGGACGAGGGAATGGCCGCGGAAGAGGGACGAGTGTCCAGTGCTACAGGTGCCATAAATGGGGGCACAGATCCTTTGAATGTCCAGAAGTTGAACAGGCAGGTCAGAGGGGAACACTTATGGCACAGCCTGAAGAAGCTGAAGCACAACCCCGGGAGGTGGAAGACATGGCGGAAACGGGAGAAGCTTTGATTTTGAATAAAGTGTTGTTAAAACCAGCCAAGGAGGTGGCTGAACCAACACAGCGGAAAGCACTGTTCCGGACAGTCTGTAAATCGCATGGAAAGTGCTGCAAAGTGATAATAGACAGCGGGAGTACGGATAACTTGGTTGCCACTGAGATGGTGGAAAAGCTGGGGTTGAAGCGGCTGAAGCACCCCACACCTTACAAGGTGTCGTGGCTACAGAAAGGCCACCAGCTGTTGGTTGATGAACAATGCGAGGTAGAGTTTCACATTGGCAAGTACCACGACACAGTGGTCTGCGATATTATGCCAATGGACGTGTGCCATATACTGCTTGGAAGACCATGGCAGTATGATAGGAAGGTGACACACGATGGAAAGACCAATTGTTATAAATTTACAAAGGATGGGGTCAAACACACACTTGTACCCATCAAAGAGGAAGACACAGCAGAATCTAGCGGAACAAAGGCGCTGTTAATTGGAGGAAAACAGTTTGTAAAACAGGTTGAGGAAAATGAAGTTAATTTTGCAGTTGTGAGGAGGATGAAGCCAGTATTGCTGAACTTGGAAAAATCAGAACTGCCCAAAGAAATACAGGAGCTGTTGGAAGAATTTCAAGACATTGCGGCTGATGAGTTACCTGATAAATTGCCTCCCAAAAGGAGTATCAGCCATCACATTGATTTTATACCAGGAGCAAGCTTGCCGAACAAGGCAGCATACAGGATGAGTCCAAAGGACAATGAAGAAGTACGCAAACAAGTGCAGGAGTTGTTGGATAAGGGACTGATCAGAGAAAGTCTGAGCCCCTGTGCAGTACCAACAGTCCTTGCACCCAAGAAAGGTGGAGAATGGCGAATGTGCACAGATTCGCGGGCTATAAACAAAATTACGATTCGATACAGGTTTCCCTTGCCTAGAATGGACGACATGATGGACTGTCTTAGTGGGGCAGCTTACTTTACAAAAATAGATCTGAAGAGTGGGTACCATCAGATCAGAATTAGAGAGGGAGACGAATGGAAGACAGCCTTCAAGACCAACGAAGGACTGTACGAATGGCTGGTCATGCCATTTGGGTTGAGTAACGCTCCGAGTACTTTTATGAGACTGATGAATGAAATGTTAAAGGAATTTATTGGGAAATTCGTGATAGTCTATCTGGACGATATTTTAATTTTCAGCAGGACAAAAAGAGAACACCTTCAGCATATTCGAAGGGTATTCGAGAAGCTGCAGCAGAACAAACTGCTGATAAATTTGAAGAAATGCACTTTCTTGCAGAAGGAGTTGATCTATCTGGGATTTGTAGTTGCAGAGAACGAGTTAAAGATGGACCCAGAAAAGATTGCAGCAATCATAAGTTGGCCGTCACCTAAGAATTTGTTTGAGGTACGTAGCTTTCACGGTTTAGCAAGTTTTTATCGAAAATTCATTAAGAATTTTAGTGAGATCTGCGCACCAATGCTAGAGACCATAAAAAAGGCCAGCCAACCTTTTTGTTGGACCAAGGCGGCAGAAAACAGTTTCCAACTTCTGAAGCGGAAAATAACGGAGAGGCCGATCTTGAGACTGCCCGATTTTAGTAAACCTTTTCAGGTTCGTTGTGATGCAAGCGGGACAGCTATTGGCGCTGTGCTCAGTCAAGAGGACAGACCGGTGGCGTTTTTTAGTGAAAAACTAAATGAGAGTCGGCAGAAGTATTCGTCATATGACAAAGAGTTCTATGCAGTGGTCCAAGCTTTGAAACATTGGAGGCACTACTTACTGGGCAATGAGTTCGTCTTGTTCTCTGATAATTCAGCGTTACAATATGTAACGCAGCAGCACAAACTGAACCATAAACATGCCAAGTGGGTGGAATACTTGCAGAGTTTTACTTTTGTGTTAAAGCACATAAGTGGGCAAGCCAACAAAGTGGCGGATGCTTTAAGCAGAAGAGCCTTGCTCTTACAAGAAAGTGGCATACAGGTGATGGGATTTGAGTACTTGAAGGATTTGTACCAGATGGACACGGATTTCAAGGAAGCTTTTGAAGCATGCCAAAATCCTGTATTAAGGAATACGAGCCCATGGCTAGATTTCAATTTACAGGAAGGATTATTGTTTCGAGGTGGACAGCTATGTATTCCGGACTGTTCGATGAGGGAAAATTTAGTAAGAGAGAAACACAGTGGCGGACTAGCGGGACATTTTGGCATCGATAAAACGTTGGAGCAGCTCGGGCATTTTTATTATTGGCCAAAAATGAGCCGGGACGTGCAGAGGTATGTAACCAGGTGTAAAATCTGCCAACTGGCGAAGGGACACAGCCAGAACACTGGACTGTACACACCCCTACCTGTTCCGAGCAGGCCGTGGGATTCGGTCAGCATTGATTTTGTCCTAGGATTGCCTAGAACGCAGCGGGGATATGATTCAGTGATGGTGGTGGTGGATAGGTTCTCGAAAATGGCTCATTTCATTCCTTGCCGGAAAACTAGCGACGCCACAAACGTGGCACACCTGTTTTTTACAGAAGTAGTTCGATTACATGGCTTACCTAGAACTATTGTTTCAGACAGGGATGTGAAGTTCACGGGACATTTTTGGCGCACCCTGTGGAAAAAGTTGGGCACGCAGTTAAATTTCAGTTCTGCGTATCACCCGCAGACTGATGGACAGACAGAGGTGGTGAACAGGAGTTTGGGCAACTTATTACGAAGTTTGACAGGAGAAAACTCACGATTATGGGATCGAGCTCTTGCCCAGGCAGAATTCGCTTATAACGATTCGCCCAATCGGAGCACCGGATTTAGCCCATTTCAGGTTTTGTATGGTATGCATCCTCGAGGGGTACATGAACTACGAGATTTGGGACAGCTAGAACGGAGAAGTGCAGATGGGGAAGATTTTGCTGAAGCAATGAGCGAACTTCATGAAAAGGTCAAATTAAGGTTGCAGGACAGCACGCAGAAATACAAACAGCACGCAGACATAAAGCGACGAGAGGTACATTTTGATGTTGGAGACGAAGTCCTTGCGCATCTGCGCCGGGAACGGTTTCCTAAGGGTACATATAACAAGTTGAAATTCAAGAAAATCGGTCCATGCAAAATTCTGCGGAAATTTTCAGCTAATGCATATGAAATTCAGTTGCCACCTGATATAGGTATATCACCTATATTCAACGTGGCAGACCTGTTCCCATATCATGCCCAGGCGGAAGATGACAGGATGGTACAGCCACAACGGGACACCCAATTAGAGAGCAGTCTTTGGAAGAAACAGTTGCCTTCGGTCCGGACCCATGAAATTGAAGGAATCCTCAGCACCCAGGTAGCCAAGAAGACGCGCAGGAAGGAGTATCTGCGTTACCTCGTCAAGTGGAAGGACCGTCCAATGGAGGACAGCTCATGGCTCGACGAGGCACAGATTCAGAAGGCTGGCTACTCGGTGGAGGAGCTCATGGGACGGAGCCATGAGTTCTCTTTTACCCCGGCAGCCTGATGCAGGAGCATCTGGTCAACAGGGTGAAGACCGAGGGAGGGCGAACAAAGTTTCTGAAAAAGATTGGGGATGAGAAACATTTCACTGAACGGACAGCAAGTCTGTCAAGTTCCTATGTTTTTGTTTTCTTTCTTTCGTGGTCAGCTACATTGTTAACTGTTGTTATTTTAATTTCTGTTCATTATGTTTGAAATATTGTAATAGGTTCTAGTTAGAAACGATAATAGTAGGTTAGGGTCAGTAGGTGGTTAACAACGAATTCCTATGGTAAAAAGGCAGACTAAGTAAACTATTGATAGTCAAAGAAAGTCATGCCTATAGTAACTGCTAAAACTGTAATTGAATAACTACCAGCAGTTATCAAACTGCCTGAAAACATTGTATAAAAAGACAAGCAAGCAAACCCAGAGGGGTTCAGCAGCGGAGCATATACAAGAGAATAATAAATATACATTTTCCTTCATCTTATTTCAGTGCACAAGCAAACAAATTGTTCATATATGTGTCCTCAGTAACAAAAGCCTGTATGTACAGTGCTGCGTAAATATTTCATTTTTTTATTTAAATATATCAACAGTGTTTTACAGTATTCAAAGAGCTACGAACTGGCAGAGAAGAAAGCGAACAAGAGGCGGAAAGAACCAGCACCCACTAAGGGTTCAAACCAAACAACCACAATAACCGGGTAAGCAACCAGAACTGGCAGCGAATGAGTCTATCTATCACTTAATTTTACAATGTATTTCTTCTGCATAAAAATTACATAGAACTGTGCATCGTGGTGCAACCGAACAGCGTTGCAACCGACCCACAAACCCTCCTAAGTTACGGCCAAGGGTTTGACAAACCCAGAAATTCCAAACATAACAAATAAACAGGCATTTCACATAACAAGCGACCATAATCCGTGATCAGGACCAAGACTCATTACAAGAAAGCAAAACAAGAACAGGACTACCCGGAAGGAGTCGACGGAAGCCATTGCTACGACACGGAAGACGGCCACACCTGCAAAAGACATAGAAGGTGGAAGGTCAGGGTTTCTTTCCAATAAAACCCTTGCATGAGAATTGAAGCCATAACGCCTGTAAATGAAAACCCTGAGTATGGAGACAGGAGAGTAATCATACCTGACAGTGTGCCGGAACAGTAGGCCAACAGAACCCTGAAACAGAGACCCCTGTCCACAGAGGGGCCGAAGAACGTTAGTCTCGGTGCAAACAGAGGAAAAGAAATTCTAGCATAGAACTGTGTCATACCTTGTCCAAATAGCCGAGCGCCGGAGAGGAACGAAACCGGAATTCCATCGACCTGTGCAACTGTCGAGCTGAGCGGACCGAGCATCATTACGCCATAGTCATTAACCAAAGAATTGTCAAGAAGGCCAGACCAGACAGTAACCACGAAATCAAACAAAGGATAGTTCTTACAGCCATGAAAACGAAATGAACATGCGATGGAACCATAGCAACTTACCAACGAAACCAAGTGCCGGATAGACAAACCCACACAGTAACGACAGGGTATAGTTGAGGCATCAACATATCACCATGGAACAGGCGAAAACCCAAAGGGTTTCATCACAGACAAACAACCAGAGGCGGAGCCAAAACAACCCAGAGACCACCGAGACCAAGCATCGAAGGCAAAAATGACCACAAAGGCGCGAACCGGGTAACAAAAACAAGGTAGGGTTTGCCAAGTTCGAGGAGAACAGGTGTCCAACGGAGGGTTAATACAAAGTACAGCCGAGTTGATTGTAAATTAAACCATAATCAATTCCCAATTACCGCATATTCCAACCAATTAAATAATGTAAGTCCACATCAGCTGAGGCAAGGCGGGACCACATGGGCTGGCCCCATCACTAAACATATCATAGATTTTCTCTCCTAGAGATTGACTTAAATTTTCCACGAACTTATTAGAGGTTCTCTTAATTATGCATGTCAAATTTTTTAGAATATTCACAGAATACGGACGATTAATTAATAACAACTATTATTGAGAAATTAGGCTTCCCAATTTGTTTAGAATATGCAAACATCTGGATGATTAGTTAATAGCCATTATTATTAAAAAACAACCATTAGGTTCAGTTGATCCCTAAACTTTTTGTTAAAAAAAAAAACTTATTTTAATTTTAATCCTTTCATTATTTTTTCATTTCTTTCTATATATACTTGGTATATCAGGTTGCATATTAGTCTGCAGAAATTGTTTCCATGTATTTTTAAAAATATATATACTTGGTATATCATGTTGCATATTAGTCTGTAAAAATTGTTGCCATGTATTTTTAAAAATACTTTCCTTTGCCATTTTTTTTTTATTGATGCGAGTTTCCTCAAATAAATAAGAAAGCTTGTTTTTACACAAAATGTTCTACGATGAGAATTCTTTATTAAATATGGTCAATAATTCACATGTGATACTATTATAGTATTGATACCAAATTTTAAGTGTAGCAATACAAAATAAATTGGTTATTGTTTTTTATAAGCAATAAGATTATTTCTTTTATATATGGTTCTAAATGGCAAAAATATAATCTCATTATTGATTATTTCCATATAAGACTTTTCCTTAAATTTACACATGATGTATTCAATGATAAATAGAAAATTTTTGATAAGGTTAGGCAAATTTACATAATCACTTTTAAGAAAATCATAGGTTTTCAAATTCATGAGTTCCAATAACATACTATGATGCATTCAAATGCGTAGGATGTAAGAAAAGAAAAAGACTGCAAAAATACTAGTTTGGAAATGAAGTAGACATTGTAAATTACCATGAGCATATTCAAAATGAATCGAGTTGAAGTGCCAGTTCATACAACACCATATAATGATCAATGAAATGTAAAAGGTCATAGTATAGGGAGAGCATAATCTAGTTGGTGAGGCTCATTTAAAAATTTACGGGCCAATATCTGACTTTGAATACTTAGAGTATGCTAAGGCCTTACCATAATAATAATAGAGAAAGATATGATAAGTGTGAACAATGTTTAGAATTTCAAAACTTTTTGAAAAAAAAGTGAAAATTGATTAAACAATTAGTGACATGTTACTTACCTATACATTAAAAGATAGTGAGCTATTAAGAATGTCCCCCAAAAAAAAATCATCGATGCAAAGAAGTCTAAAAGAAATTGTAATTTTCTTTTGGATATCCAAAATATTACATTAAGAGAATATGTGAATTTTTATAGTATCATATTAATATATCTGAGACTATCTCTTAGTTTAAATAAAATTGAGAAATATAATGCATTGCATTGGCACAAAATTCAAAAAAAAGAAAGGAAAGTTTGTATATATAAAATAAAGCATAGCATGAAATAGTGTGTTGAAGTATTATGTTCAGGAATGTAAAATTTAAAATTGGGAAAATAGATGTTTTCTATACTTTATCTAGATAGGCTATATCTTGAAAAATGCTTTTAATATAGAATATCATGGAATGAGTTTCCCAAATTTATACCATCTTCTTCCTAACAACTTATGGAATTCTATATTGGTAGATATTTCCATAAATAATATTGGAAATAAGGATTTCACCATTTTCATTTATATAGTACCAATATTTCGTATCATTTTCAATATTCTTCTTGGAACATAGAGTCATATTAACAATGTTTTTCTTTATTTTAAGTAAAATTATTTGCATTCTTTCAAATGATGGTTTTACATTAGAATGTATTGAAATTTATCCTAGCCTACCATTGGGGAAGCCAAACCAAGCACAACATTTCAATTTCATCAAGATCCAAAAAAAACATTTATTAAGAGTGTACGAAAAATATGGCAAGCTTGTTTGAAATACATGGCCCCTAGGACTATACCTAAATAAAATACTAATAATAAATGGGTTTGAATACTAAATAACCAAATGACATAATGAACATTCAATATTTTCTAGAATTTCAAGCTTCAAAATTGATATGATCCCTATTACTTCTTGGAAAACAACCTACATTAGGGGGAAGGCCAAGGTAGGCTTTAATTCTCCTAAGGTTTTTGTCCATAGAATGAACTAATGTTTACAATTAATTTAATTGGAGGAGAATCTCTTCACCAATAGTGTTCTTGTCCATTAGTACATAGCCAGGTAGTAGTTTGAGAAGTCAATAAAGATCTATTATTTTCATATAATAATTGAGATGTTTGGGAGTGATTCATTTTTCAAACCCATCTAGTGACATCTACAAGCACCTTAGAGTCTATTATGTACTGTTATGAATCCACTATGTTGGGCTCGACTTTGATGATCTCCTCTTAAATTATTGGTAGATTAAATTCAATGTAGCAAGCAAGAAAACTCTCTTCCTAGTTGTATGGGTCTTCCAAGGACTTTATAATAGACAACTCCATGAGTGAAGCCTTGGCATGATGACCACTACAACCACAAAAAACATGTAGTGAAGAATATGTTTTTACAAATATAGGTCAGATGATACTGGAGATATGTATTAGGTCAAAAAGTGAGGTGGTCCACCAAAGGAGAGGAGGATGCTCAGGTTTGAGAAAATTCATATTAACAATATTTTGAAATTTTACTACTTGTACTTCATAGTGTGAAAAAATCCGTTATAATTTTGTTGTGAATATCTTTGATATTAGGAAAACTTGATTTCCTAAATGGCAATAATATTCAATAAATTTCCATATGCATCATCATCTCACTTTTCTTGTTTAGAATTTGAAATCCCAACATGTTTGTTACATCTTCCACTTTTTTGTGTTTTACACATCAATGCCATATTAGACCATACGTAATAATTAATTGTTGATCCAAAAATAGCTCAGTTATGTCATTAACATCTTCTATCATTGTCTAAAGAAAAAAAACCCTTGGATTCTTCATTTTTTGTTTCCATTTAAAATCTTGAAATTTTTTCCATCCACTTCAAACTCATTACAACTTCCGAATATTTTTAAAACCTAAGAGAAGATAGGGTCCTATGATGACTAGTTAGATACTATCCTTGAAAAGCACAAGTAATTTTACTCAAGTATACATAAAATAACCATGTTGAAATATAAAAATATTTTGAAAATCATAAAAAAAAAAAAAAACAAGGCTAGAGATATAACATCAATTTGTATCCCCCTAAGGGAAGCTCAATTAGTTATCACTATGATAACGAAATGTTGGGGAATTGTTTTTTACCTAGGGGTTATAGTGGTAGTGGTCAGACTCCACCTCGTATCACCCGTGTAAAAGACTAGCCTAGTTTTCAACTCTTTAAAAAAAAAAGAAAAAGAAAAGGAAAAAATAAAATGAATTTGGTGACCAATAATACACACACTCACACGCACATATATATCCCTCAATTAAATGTTATGAAAACTCTGTAATTAGGTGCATGAAAGGTTGGGCAATTGGTTAAAACCTAAATGCCAAACAATGAGTTGACATGAATGCTAACCCATAGGTTAATATGCACACTCCTATACCATTTTTGTGGGCATGTCACCTATACATTTTATGGTGGGTTTGATTCTTCATGAACCACATGACGTACCTTTTTTTTGAGGTTTTGTTATTCATGGCCAACATTGTTACTTTTTTCATTTGCACTTTTCTCTTTTTGTATATTTTCTTCATATTTCTCTCACATTCCTTGTAGAAATTAATATGTAGATTCAAAACTGCACATGAAGTTTATTAAATCACAAGACTTGAAGCTACTCTATTGATCCATGGAAGTTAATTAACCATCTAGAACAAAAATCATAGAAATGAAAAAGGAAACATCACACCTGCACAAATATTTATTTAGGGAAAGAAACTGCTCAAAACCCCTTCCTATTTGTATTGCATTAATGAGAGAATAGAGATGAAATACAAACCCTTTCTCAAGCCTGAGCACATCCCGCAAGGGTATAGTTTATCCATCTACCTGAATGACTGACTCTGGCCAACACTTAGTAAATTTTCAATCCCTCCAAGCTCCTATTTCCTTGCGTTGTTCCTCCAAGAAATTGGCCCATATTATTTAGGAATTTCCCACTATTGAATTGCACAATTCCTCTAGGTCCTTCCTCTAACTGCATGCACCAACTATACACCTACGAATATGCTACAACTGATAGTACACTACCTTGGAATCTCCATCTCAACTGGGTAAGTCAAATTCCCTACATGCAAAAATTATTTTGGGTTGATTGATCAATTCATTGGTTGATCACTGAGTGTGGTTGAAGTTCCACTTCTACAACTTGACCTACACTAGTTCTTCTAAAACTTAGAACTAGTTTAACTCAAAATAACTCAAATTAACTGAAATATATTGCTACTAATTAGCAATCAATCACACTGAACTGAACTCAAGCTTCTCCAACCCAAATTAACTGAGTTAACTAAGTGACAAGTGCCATATCACTTAAGTTAACTACCTCCAAGATTTCTATTGAAATACAAATTCTAAGTTTCTCTAGTTTAACGAAGGCAAAGTCAAACTCTGATTTTCTTGCTGCATTTTCAACATTTCTTAAATGGTTTATGATCATATTTTCTTATATAATTTTTTGAATAAATCACTATATTATTTTTAATATTAATCTTCAATTTCAAAACATAATTTAAAAAATATAACTTTTTCATTTATATTTATTTTCCTATTTAACATAAAACATACGAGTTAGGCTTATAGTAAATACATGTCTAACCCTCTTATCAATATGTAATTCTTGATTAAACACTTAGAAACTAACCCAATAAAGCGAAGCAATAAATAGTCTTTGAAATATGATCTTAAGCCTTTGAACAACCAATTTTGCTTTCATTTCCCTAATGTTAGAAACTAAACCAATAAAGTGAAGCAATAAATAGTCTTTGAAATATGATCTTAAGCCTTTGAACAACCAATTTTGCTTTCATTTCCCTAATGTTAGCTTGACTAAAGATGAATATTACACATAATGACCTCTTAGATGTTGAGTGAAAATTATCGTGTGCCCCTCCCTTGAGAGAAATGGAAATCCTCATGTGCCCTTGCCCATGGGAGAGTGGATTTTTTTTTGAAAATTGAACCATTAATTTTTCCTTCCATGGGAGGTGGATTAGTTGTAGAGTTTATTTTGACTTATTATTTATTTAAGGTTACTTACATAAGAAGATATGGCCTCTTTCTTTATTCCCTCTTTCTTTTGACAAATAACGCCCAATGCCTTGATATTTATCATAGAAAGGTTAAGGTTGGTTTTATCTTCACCTTCTTGAAGGATTGTGACTTTCAAAAAGGTATTTATTTAGCTAATTGGTGTTTGCACTCTTCTATGTGGGTTGGGAGTTTATTCGTTTTGACACCTATTAAGGAATAACATCTGCATAGAGATCTAAACAACAAAAAAATTCTTTAGCGAAGCAATTGGAAATGATATTTCGTTGTTATCACAATGGACAATAAGCTATCATGGAATTGAGCTGGATGAAGCATAAGGGAGGTTATTAAGCCTCAAACCCAGGTAAAACATGGTCCATTCAAAATAAATTAAATACAAGAATTTATCTTTACCATTGATTAATCAAGCAAGAATTTTCTATAATTCATAAGTAGTTTGTTTCTCTAAAATAGTTGTATTTGCAAATCCATTTTGTCCAACTAGTATATGTTGGAGAGTTTCTTTTTCAAATAACGCAAATTTTTTAATATCGAATTATAATGTTTGGTTATCTGTTTAAAACAAGTTTTTAATTATATATATGGATTCAATAACATAAAAGGCTACAAGGTTCAAAATTTAAAATTTGTAATTTCAATTACATTACAACAAAGAGATTGTGTTTTACTTGAAAATAATGGAGAAATGAATAGTTAGGTTGCTTGGATTTTTGTTGTAATTAGGAATTAGATCCTATTTTATAGGAGGTTTTTTCATCTCCATAACTAAATGTATTTGTATAAGACATTTATTATTTAGTTTGTTAATTCAATGAGAAATCCAATGTTGTGGAAGCCTTAGGGGCTTCTCACCTGAGCACTGCAAAGTTCATTCAATATAATTTTGTCCTCCTGAATTTTAGTTGGTATTAGAGCAAGGAAGTGGGTATAAGGATTGTTGTTATACTGATTGTTGTGAAGAGGTGAGGATGTGGCATGAAAATATAGTTTTTATTGCTACCTAGAAATGGAAGAAAGTTAAATAAAGGTGGAAAAGGACATGGAGTTGCACATATCTGTGTTTTTGTTTTTGGATCTACATTGGAGAATAATTTGTTGTTAGCATTCAACATAGAGCCTGCATTATGGAGGTTCTTGTTGTCATCATTGAGGTGACATTCATAGAGGAGCGCTCTTTGAGTCGTGAAAGATAACTTCATTGAAAAATAGACAATGTTCCACGTTGCTTGACAGACTAGTTTTTGCGGCCAAAGGGTCATCGATCTGCATGCAAGCCTAGAGTCGATGGAGAAGTTTCACTATCCTATGCATGGAGCCACAAAACTATGGAAGGACAATGGTGAGAATTGACAGATGTTGAATACTAGATCCTGCATTGAAAAAGGAAAATGCTAAAGCCTGCTAATGATTTTATCCATGTTGCACGAGTCTCTGGAACTAGGGAAAGTTGGTAACTTGGGTACAGGTGTCGGAAACAGCTAGAGGTTTCCCCAAAATTTACACGAAATGGCTAATCGGGAGCGGTAATATTATATAATAAAAAAATTTAAAATATAAAAATATTTTAATATTTTTTAATTATATAATTTATATAATAATCAAAATTAATATTGAATCAAAACATTCAAATATTAAATTAAGTTTAAATATATAAATAATAAATATATAATCTCTCTTATATATAAATATGTTCTTTGGGTGTCTCTCTCCCTGAGTCTCTCCCTTATATATATATATAAAATATTAAAATGTCAAGTTCATTATGACACATGATGAGTTTTTGAAACAATCTGGCTTAAAAATACAAAGGAACAATTTTACATATGTTTCTTTAGTTATTCTTAAGAGAAAAAGTAAAGCAACTCTAATGTTTAAGCATTCACTGCCACATACACTATGCACACACAATATTCTGCGATATATATACATAAACACCAAAAGAAATACTTATCAGCATGACATCCCAGATATCACCCTTACATCAAGGAGGTGCCATATGCTTCCTTAACCCATCAAGAGATTGCTCCAGTTTTTCAAATAAGGATACTATTGTTAAGGATGTCTTTGGCCTTTCTTGCTGCGAAGGTTTCAACTTAGGCTCATGTTTTGTGAGCAGTTCAACATATTTCTCTACCAACTTTATATTCCCCAACCCCACAGAACACTGGAACTCCAAAAAAATTAGTCTACAAAGCTCTCAGAATTTTCCCAAGCTCCCATTGCATCTCCGCCGAAAAGGGGAACGTTCTCATACAATTCCAAAACTCGCAGAAGAGTGGGAATCATTGGAACAGATTTCCGAACTCTTGGGAACGGTTCCGTGTAACAAAGGATTTTATGCATGGAGGAGAGTCGATATCCATTGTTGTGTTGAACTCTGGAGGGCCGAGTTGAGCTTGGTGAATTTACAAATTCCCGGTCCATGAGCTGAGTCGGTTTGGATGTGCGCAATGTGCACAACAGTTAGTGGGGCACATCAGTCAGTTTGGAGGTGTGTTGGGATTGTCATATTGAATATTCTCATTAGTTGTTGGCTGTTAGTGACACGACCATAGGGTAATCCAATTCAAGAAGAGCTTGATCCATTGATTAGAGCTATGGATCACGGAGATGGTGAATCAATGAGGCTACAATGTAGGGGTCCCGTTCTCCTCCCGTGTTACAACTAGTGACTTGATCTTGATTTCTTTGTTTGGATCAACGCTTGTAACTCCTCGGAGAAGGTGCATTGATCGAGGAAGCCTTCTGAAATTAAAAAAAATGCATTGCAAAGATGCATGCTCTGATAAAAAAATGCGTTGAGGTTGGGCAAAACGCCATTCAAAAGAGCAAGGATGTGACTTGTTTTTAAATGTTTTATATTATTTAAAGGGAGCGCCCACCTGTATCTTTAAGGGGATTTTATTTTTTTTAAATGAGGATTTTATATTTTTTTCGAAAAAGGGAGCGCCGACTTAAAATATTTTGAAAAGGGATTTGATATATTTTTTTAAATTAGCACTCTTTTACATTTACAAATACATAATTTGAGTTATTTGGAAATATTAGACATCCTCTTGAAATACATTAGGAGAATATGGCTAATTAATTTGTAGAGACATACCTAAACGAAGCAAATAAATTGGATGGCACAAACTACGTGAGCTGGAAATTCAAGTTGCAAACGTTGTTAGAAGGTTATGGCGCTTGGACCATCATGAAGGGAGAAGAAGTAAAACTTGTCATAAGCTCAACAACTACATAGATTTAGGACTAGGAGAAGTGGGAGAACAATGTTAGCTCCCGTAATTGCCGCGAGTCGGCTCCCTTAATGGCTCCGATGATTAGGAAACCATCTGCCACCCATTCCAAAAATTTTGGAAAACAACTGCAGTAATTTCCTTAATTTACGGAAACTATCTTCAGTTAATTAATTTCTTGTTGCGAGTTCCTGAAGTGGTCCATTACTCCCTTTGTAGTTCTCTACCATGATCTGTGGAAGACTTGACACATAGCCATCAAAAGCTTTATGGAATCTTGGCTATAAATTATTCTGTTTGGTCCCCAAGCTCACTAACTCAATCCCCTTCAGTTTTACACCATCAAGTAAGAGTGAGCAGAGCTTGGAAGATTACAGATACCAGAACGTTGCCGTAGTTTGAAAGCCCTTCCATAGTTTGTATCGCTTCTCTTTACAACACTCACGAGGGTGAAAGTTTGTATTGTGGGTTAACATTGCTCTGTTGCTATATCATGGCATGGGTTAACATTGTTCTGCTTATCGTGACAAGGGGTAAATTGGGCATCACAGTGGTAGTAGGTTCAAGCACACTGAGGATCATAACTACAACGACAAGAAGAAAATTCCAATGCCAAAAGCAGAAGGGACTAATTACAAATTATTTCTCAGAAGCTTAGACAGAGCTTTATTCATGTGCTGGGATCCTCGCAGACATCATTTCATGTTTAGCATCAATGGCTGGAGGTATTTTTCTTTGGCATAAAAGTTTATTCCGCATTAAATTTCAGATTTAACATTGTTAAAGTTTTCGATTGTTATAGAATCGTTAATTATGCTATCATTTGGTATCAGAGCCTATTTTATCTCTGCCTTGGTGTTTATAGACATATTGGTCTACCACCTGGTTGAATTATCTACATTTCACATCCTGCTATCCTCATCCATGGTCGTTTTTTCATTATCTTTTGGTCCTCCAAAGCTACAACAGGCATCAATTTGATTGCAGTAATAATGTTTTGAAAAATATAAACTAGTAAGTGAAACAACTAAGTAACATTTATATATTTATGCTACTACTCTAAGAAAGAAATGCAGATGTGGAAATATGGTCGGCAAGAGTTTAATTGTTAAAATTGTGATTGAATTTAGATGATTCAACCCAATAATTATATTTTTGGGTTAATCATATTTTTGGGTTTTTTTTTTGTCATTAACTTGTATAATGTTTTTGGACTATGACGTGTGAGAATTTAATTGTTAAAATTGCGATTAAATTTAGATGATTCAACCCAATAATCGTATTTCTGGGTTTTTTTGTCATTTTGACTTATTCCTTTTCACGAAACATTGTTTTTTACTCTGGTTAAGATTTGTTTATAATCTTATAAGTGAATTTTAAGTGCTTCGTGTGAGTGTTTCCATTTTACATATTTTTAATTGCTTCATATTAAACTGTGTATACGCTATTTCACGTAGCATGCAATGTGAAGTACTTTGTATAGTTTTGTTTATGCAATTTATAATAAATAATGTCTGAGTGATCTATATATAATTTTTAATTGATTAGAGAATAGCCACAACATCTCTAATTAAATAATATTATATATTAAGTTTGATTAGGATCACATAAAGAATATTTAGACATTAATTGTAATTAATTATACTAAATATAATAAATTTTATCCCACAAGAATTTTTATTATATTTATATAATTAATTAGGATAAAATATTCATAACTTACCCACAGGAATTATGAATTAATAGTTTTATCATAAAGTTCAAATCTAAGATAGAATTTATATCAAATTATAATCATAATATACCCTTTAGAATTATGAATTAAGTGAATAATTTGATAAATTCTATCATAAAGAATAATTGAATCTGCTTGAATTGGAAATTTAGTCCACAGGCAATTTTTATGTCAATAGATTCAATTTTTAAGCATGGTTTACATTAGTAAAGCATGAAATTTTATTTTTAGACCTCAATTTTTAACATAAGCATGTGATCTTTAATTTTATGTAGTTGTACAGCCTGCAAATTTATCTGAAATTCATTGTGATATCCTTGAACTTAAGGGAGATAACTATAAGGTCTGGAAGGAGAGAATTCTCTTTCATTTGGGGTGGATGGACATAGACTATGCTATTAGGAAAGATGAACCAGTGGCACTTACTAATACCAACACTGTAGCGGACATCACGCTTTATGAACAATGGGAGTGATCTAATCGCCTAAGCATGATGTTCATTAAGACTAAAATTTCATCTGGTATTCGTGGTTCCGTTGTTCAGCATGAAAAGGTCTGAGACTTGCTGAAAGCCATTGATGATCAATTCGTCACTTCAGACAAGGCACTGGCAAGCACCCTAATCATGAAGTTCTCATCCCTGAGGCTCACCAGTGTGAAAGGTGTGCGCAAACAAATCATGCAAATGAGGGACACTGTGGCTCAATTGAAGAAACTTGAGGTTGAAATATCAGAGTCTTTCTTGGTGCACTACATTCTGAACACCCTTCTGCGCCAATATGGACCCTTCAAAATCTCATACAACATAGATAAGGATAAATGGTCAATTAATGAACTCATGACCATGTGTGTTCAAGAGGAAGAGATACTGGTGATGGAACTGGGAGAAAGTGCAATGTTGGCAATGCGTGGAAAGGGAAAATCTCAAGCCAATCGGGAAGGGAAAGGTAAAGTACCTCCCCAAGCCGATATCAAGAAGAATTCCAAGTGTTCTTCTGTAAAAAGAAGGGACACATGAAGAAGGAATGCGCCAAATTTCAGAAATGGCTTGCGGAAAAAGGTAATTTAATCTCGTTTGTTTGTTATGAATCTAATATGGTTAATTTCAATATTAACACATGGTGGATTGATTCTGGATCAACAATTCACATTTCGAATTCCTTGTAGGGTTTGCAAAACCTAAGGAAGCTAGTGGGAAGTGAGTGAAGCATCTTATCAGGAAACATGATGGGCTTGCATGTGGAAGCTATAGGAACATGCTATTTAACTTTAAGTAGTGGCTTTGTTTTAGAATTAGAAAATACCTTTTTTGTTCCAAGTTTTTCTAGAAACTTGATTTCAGTTTCAAGGCTTGTACCCTTTGGATATTCCTTTGACTTTTCAGAAAAATCCTTCAGTCTATTTTATAAATCTGATTATGTTGGGAATGGTATTTTGTCTAATGGTCTTTACTTCATTAATTTACAAAACAATGTCACTTATGATTCAATGCATGTTCACACTGGCACTAAAAGATGTGTTATTAATAAAGATTCCTATAAATTATGGCATTGGAGACTAGATCATATCTCCATAGAAAGAATTAAAAGATTGGTAAATGAAGGGGTACTTAATACTCCGGATTTTACTGATTTTGAGACTTGTGTGGACTGCATAAAGGGAAAGTACACCAGCAAGTCAAAGAATGGTTCCAATAGGAGTTGGGACATATTAGAGATCATACATACTAATATATGTAGTCCAACCATGGGCTCACATGGTCAGAGATACTTCATCTCCTTTATAGATGATTACTCTTGATATATGTATCTCTACATGCTTCATAAAAAGAGTGAAACATTAGATGCCTTTAAGATATTTAAGGCTGAAGTAGAGAAAAATGTGGCAAGCAAATTAAGATCGTGAGTTCAGATAGAGGTGGAGAATATTATGGTAGATACACAGAAGATGGACAAGCACCTGGGCCATTCACAAAATTCTTCAAGAGCATGGGATTGTTGATTAATACACCATGCCTGGTTCACCCGACCAAAATGGTGTAGCAGAAAGAAGAAACCGAACATTATTGGACATGGTGCGGAGCATGCTTAGAAGCCCCAATCTTCCTAAATCCTTGTGGACTGAAGCACTTAAGACGACAGTGTATATATTAAACCGAGTTCCAACCAAGGCTGTTCCTAAAATGCCATTTGAAATATGGAAAGGTTGGAAACCGAGTTTTTGACATATGCGTTTTCGGGATGTTCGTCTGAAGTGAGAATATATAATCCACAAGATAAGAAGCTGGAACCAAGGACCATTAGTGGGTATTTCATTAGATATGCCGAAAGGTCTAATGGTTACATATTTTATTGTCCATCTCATAGCACTAGGATTGTGGAATCAAGAAATGCAAAGTTTCTTGAAAATGACTTGATTAGTGGGAGCAATCAAACCAGGAACATAGTTTTTGAGAAGGATCATTCGGAATCTCAACCTTCCACCTCAAGTGATAGATTGGTTATTGTTCATAACACCCTTCAAGTACAAACTGGTGTTGAACAACCAATTGTTGAAGTTCCACAAGCTGTTGACGACATTCCAGTAGATCAGGTAGTTCAAGAGTTCCCAAGAACTTTTGAACAACAAGTTGAACCACATGCTTCTCAGGAAGATGATGGTACAACATTAAGAAGATCTACTAAACCAAAGAGATCAACAATTCCTGATGATTATGTTGTGTATCTGCAAGAATCTGACTACAACATTGGAGCCGAAAATGATCTCGAGTCTTTTTCACAAGCCATGAGTTGCAAAGAATCAGAATTATGGTACGATGCCATGAAGGAAGAGATGAATTATATAAAGAGTAATGAAGTCTGGGATCTTGTTGAGTTGCCTAATGGTGCAAAAGCCATTGGATGTAAATGGGTCTTTAAGACTAAGAAAGACTCATTGGGCAACATTGAGAGATACAAGGCAAGACTTGTTGCTAAGGGATTCACTCAGAAAGAAGGAATCGATGCACAGAGACTTTCTCTCCCGCATCAAAGAAAGATTCCTTGTGCGTTATTATGGCATTAGTAGCCCATTTTGACTTGGAGTTGCAACAAATGGATGTGAAGACGACATTTCTCAATGGAGATCTAGAGGAGGAGGTTTACATGAAACAACATGAAGGATTCCCCTCTAGTGATGGTGAGCAATTAGTTTGAAAGCTCAAGAAATCCTTATACGGTTTAAAACAAGCATCCTGCCAATGGTATTTGAAATTCCATAATGTAATTTCTTCTTTCGGTTTTGTAGAAAACATTATGGATCAATGTATATACTTGAAAGTCAGTGGGAATAAAAATTGTTTTCTTGTTTTATATGCAGATGACATTTTGCTAGCAACCAATGATAAGGGTTTGCTGCATGAGATGAAACAATCCCTCTCTAAAAATTTCGATATGAAGGATATGGGTGAGGCATCTTATGTCATTGGCATTAAGATCCATAGAGACAGATTTCGAGGCATCTTCGGTCTGTCTTAGGAAACCTATATTAATAAAATTTTAGAGAGATTTTGGATGAAGGATTGTTCACCGAGTGTAGCTCCCAATGTGAAGGGTGATAGGTTCAAATTTAACCAATGCCCGAAGAACGACTTTGAAAGGGAACAAATGAAGAACATTCCATATGCTTTTGCTGTCAGAAGCCTAATGTATGCTTAGGTCTGCACAAGAATTGACATTGCATTTGTTGTGGGAATATTGGGACGATATTAGAGTGATCCACGTTTAGACCACTGGAGAGTTGCAAAGAAAGTAATGAGGTACCTTCAAGGAACCAAAAACTACATGCTTATGTATAGACGAACGGACAATTTGGAAGTAATTGGCTGCTCAGATTCTGACTTTGCTGGATGTGTTGATTCACACAAATCAACATCAGGATACATTTTTATGATGGCCGGTAGAGCTGTATCATGGAGGAGTGCCAAGCAAACCTTGATTGCCACTTCCACTATGGAAGTTGAGTTTGTCTCCTGTTTTGAGGATACTTTACATGGTGTATGGCTTAAGAGTTTCATTTCTGGGCATATAATTATGGATTCTATCTCTAAGCCATTGAGAATATATTGCGACAATTCAACTGCTGCTTTTGTGGCTAAAAACAACAAAAGTGGAGTCGAAATAAACACATCGACATTAAGTATTTAGCTATAAGGGAACGTGTTAAAGAAAATAAAATGGTCATTGAGCATATTAGCACTGAGTTGATGATTGTTGATCCTTTGACTAAGGGCATGCCACTGTTTAAATTCAAGGATCATGTAATGAATATGGGACTTGGTTCCATTATGTAGTTTCTCATTGTATGGACAATGTTATTTTAATGAAATTCTTAATTATTGTGATGTTTTTCTCATATTTATGTGCACCTTAATTTGATTTGAGAAAATTCATCTGTGTAGGACCAAGAATAAACATAGGGTTTATTCATTAAGAAATTGTTGCCACATAAATTATAATAAGAATAAATACATAGTAATACATGGAAGATAATACTCGTCATTAGAGGACTTATTGCCATGATTCATGTATCTATTACTTAATATAGATTATCAATGGGTTTTAAGATGAGACATTAAGATTGGAAGTATGGACCAAGTGGGAGAATGTTAGCTCCCGTAACTGCCGCGAGTCGGCTCCCTTAACGGCTCCGATGATTAGGAAACCATCTGCCGCCCATTCCAAAAATTTTGGAAAACAACTGCAGTAATTTCCTTAATTTACGGAAACTATCTTCAGTTAATTAATTTCTTGTTGGGAGCTCCTGGAGTGGTCCATTACTCCCTCTGCAGTTCTCTACCATGATCTGTGGAACACTTGACACATAGCCATCAGAAGCTTGATGGAAGCTTGGCTATAAATTCTTCTGTTTGGTCCCCAAGCTCACTAACTCAATCCCCTTCAGTTTTACACCATCAAGTAAGAGTGAGCAGAGCTTGGAAGATTACAGATACCAGAACGCTACCGCAGTTTGAAATCCATTCCATAGTTTGTATTGCTTCTCTTTGCAACACTCACGAGGGTAAAAGTTTGTATTGTGGGTTAACATTGCTCTGTTGCTATATCGTGGCATGGGTTAACATTGTTCTGTTGCCATATCATGACAAGGGGTAAACTGGGCATCATAGCCATAGTAGGTTCAAGCACAATGAGGATCATTAGCTACAATGACGAGAAGAAAATTCCAGTGCCAAAAGTAGAAGGGAGCGATTACAAATTATTTCTCAAAAGCTTAGAGAGAGCTTTATTCCTGTGCCGGGATCCTCGCAGACATGATTGCGTGTTTAGCATCAATGGCTGGAGGTATTTTTCTTGGGCATAAAAGTTTATTCCACATTAAAGTTCAGATTTAACATTGTTAAAGTTTTCGATTGTTATAGAATCATTATTTATGCTATCAAACAAAGCAAAAATATTATTACGAATTCTGGTGAAAGATAATGTAATTACTTATATTCATGATTGTCAGACCTCAAATGTGACCTGGAATGCACTAAAAGAGATGTATGAATATAACAATACAAAATGAATCCTATTTTTGAAGAGTAAGCCCATATATATTAAAATGGAAGATAATGAATCTATTAGTGGCTTTATTTCCAAAATTAAAGATTTGAAAGATAAGCTGGGAGATATAGGAGAATCAATACTTTCTACTGATCTTGTGAGAATCACTTTAAATGGAATGTCAGAGGACTATCATATGTTTATTATAGGTCTTGAATAAAGGGAGAAAGCGCCAAAATTTGAGGAATTGACATGTATGCTATTGCAGGAAGAAGAGAGGCACAAGAATTTGAAGCCTTAGAATACATATTTGACACTTGTGGCGAAGAAGAAAAATTTCAAAGGGAAACAAGGAGGAGCAAACAAATGTGGAAGCTCATCTCAGAAAAGGTCGTTTACGAAATCAAATCAAGGTATGTCATTTTTTAAAAATTACTCTCGAATGAAATTTATTTTTACTATGGTAGAAGTGGGCATATAGCAAAGATTGTTATAAGAATAAAAGTACTGAAGCTAGGCATAATGAACACTGTTATGAAACCAGCTCACAAAAAGATAGAAAAGAGAGATCCACGCCTTAGAATTCAGCCTCTTCGAGGGGGCAACCTCCTTTACATTACATAAATGAACAATTCTTGGATGATACAAATGACAAAACCTCCTTTCTATATATAGGAGTCTAAGGAGTCACAATATAATCCAGCCGACCTAACAATAATAATATAAAGCCACAAAAATAACAATAGAGGGATTCTATGGGGCACAGAAATAACAATATGGGGGTAATAGGGGCACAACAATATAAATAAGGGGTATAACTACAATAGTAATGGGGTAATCACTAGTATTATAGGGACCCAACATGCCCCTCTCCTTCAAAAAAGTGTTGTCCTCAACGCTTGAGTAGTTCTGGATACTTCTGCATAAAATTCTCATCCTCCCATGTGGAATCTTCAGCGGATAAGTTCTTCCACTTGATAAGATACTCTGAAATTGATCGATTTCGTAGCTGTCGAGTTCTTGTTTCTGTGACTGCTTCTGGTTCCAATATAATTTTTCCTTCCTCGTCAAGTTCTGGCAATATTGTTTGAACTGGGAGCTTGTCGCCTATAACCTTCTTTAAACATGAAACATGGAAAACTGGGTGCAATCGAGAAGCTGCAGGAAGCTCCAATTTGTATGCCATAGTACCAATCTTTTGCAACACCTTGTACGGACCATAATACTTTGGTGATAATTTATTATCCTTCTTAGCTTGCTTTAGGGACATTTGCTTATATGGTTGTAGCCGTAGGAATACCCAATCACCTACATCAAAACTTCTTTCACTGCGATGTTGATCTGCCTGTTGTTTCATTCTATTTTGTGCCAACACGAGGTTATCCTTTAAGAGTTGGAGGACTTGTTGTTGATGTTCGATGTGATGTTCCACTGCCTGAACCTTAGAATTTTCTCTTAAATATGATGTGATGGATGGTGGTTGATACCCATAAAGTGCCATAAATGGGGTCATTTTTGTTGTTGTATGGAAGGAAGTGTTATACCACCATTCAGCCAGAGGCAACCATTTGACCCATTGTGTCTGTTTATCAGATACAAAGCAACGAAGATATCCTTCCAAACATTTGTTTACTATCTCAGTTTGCCCATCAGATTGAGGATGATAAGATGAGCTATGAGCTAACTGAGTACCAAGACAAGAAAATAATTCTGTCCAAAAATTTCCAGTGAAAATGGGATCTCTGTCACTTACAATAATCTTTGGGTTTCCATGTAGCTTTTGAACTGTTTCCATAAATGCAGTAGAAACTGTACTGGCTTTAAATGGATGTGATAATGCACAAAAGTGTGCATACTTGGTAAGTCTGTCAACTACCACCATGATGACACTCTTTCCCTCAGACTTGGGTAAACCTGTGATAAAATCCATTGAAACCTCCTCCCAACGTTGGCTTGGAATGGATAAAGGTTGTAATAGACCCGGTGTCTTAATTGTTTCAACTTTATTTTGTTGGCAAACCAAACATTCCGCCACAAACTTTTGAATATCTGATTTAAGGCCATCCCAAAAAAATTCCTTCTTAACCCTGTGGTAAGTTTTTAAAAATCCTGAGTGCCCTCCTAAGGGAGAAGTGTGCAATTCCATAAGAATCTTTTGTTTTAGCTGGGAATTCTTACAGAGGTATAAGCGATCTTTGTACCATAACGAATCATTTTGCCAGCTAAATGTATCAGAAGTACTGGAATCTTGTTGTAGCTTTCGAATAAGTGCCCACACTTCTTCGTCATTCTTCCATTCCTCCTTTGCTTCGTTTATCCAATCTGGTTGGATAATAGAAATGGCACACAACAATGCTTCCACATCCTCATCCTTTCTTGAGAGTGCATCTGCCACCACATTTTGCTTCCCTTTTTTGTAGATGATTTCAAAGTCATAACCCAACATCTTTGTGACCCACTTTTGTTGCTCTTCAGAGGATAATCTTTGTTCTAAAAAGTATTTAAGGCTATCATGATCCGTTTTTACCTTGAAGTGTCTTCCCATTAGGTAGGGTCGCCATTTCTTAAGTGCATGGAGTATTGCCAACATTTCCTTCTCATAAATAGCTTTGCTTAAAAACTTTCCCTTGATTGGACGACTTTCAAAAGCAATGGGTCTTTCATCTTGCATTAGAACAGCACCAATTCCATTTCCTGAAGCATCACATTCCACAATAAAGGTTTTTGTGAAGTCCGGTGTAGCTAAGACCGGTGCTTGGCACATTGCCTCTTTAAGATGTTTAAAGGCCTTTGTTGCTTCCGGAGTCCATGAAAATGAATCTTTCTTCAATAATGTTGTTAGAGGTGCTGCTATTCTCCCATAATTCTTAACAAACTTGCGATAATACCCTGTCAACCCAAGAAATCCTCGCAGATGCTTTATGGATGTGGGGATTTTCCATTCCTTAATGGCTTTAATTTTGCTAGGGTCTACCTTAACTCCTTCATGAGATACAATATGACCCAAATATTCCACCTCCTGGACTCCAAAGAAACATTTGGATCTTTTTGCATATAATTGTTTCTCCTCCAATAGTTGTAGCACCTTGTCAACATGTTCAACATGATCCTTCCAAGACTTGTTGTAGATTAGTATATCATCAAAAAATACTAACACAAATTTTCTAAGGAATGGTTTGAAAATTGAATTCATCAAACCTTGAAATGTTGAAGGTGCATTGGTAAGGCCAAAAGGCATGACCAAAAATTCATAATGACCCTCATGAGTTCTAAATGCCGTTTTCGGAATGTCTTCAATCTTCATTCTGATTTGATGATATCCCGAACGAAGATCCAACTTGGTGAAGTAAATTGATCCATGCAATTCATCCAGTAATTCATCAATGACAGGAATGGGGAACTTATCTTTAATAGTGAGCTTGTTGAGCTCCCTATAATCTGGACACATGCGCCATGATCCATCCTTCTTGTGCACCAATACTACTGGAGCTGAGAAAGAACTTTGACTCGGTTGAATTATACCAGCCTCTAGCATTTCTGCAACCATACGTTCAATTTCACTTTTTTGGACATAGGGATATCTGTACGGCCTGATGTTTGGAGGAACACTTCCTGGAATCAGATGAATAGCATGATCATGATCACGCATAGGTGGGAGACCTTTGGGAGTCTCAAATACCTTGGAATGATTGTCCAGGACTTTTTGGAGATCTGGAGAAATAGATGATTCCAATGTGGAAACATCTAGCGAACATAATTGTGCAATTACACCTCTTTGCTCCTTTTTTAGAAGCTTTGTCATGCCATTAGAGCTGATTATCTTTCCTGGTTTCCCTGCAATACCCCTTAATTCAACTTCCTTTCCTTCCACAGAAAATTTCATGAAAAGTTCTTGAAAATTAAAAGCTATTGTACCCAAGGATTGTAGCCATTGGACTCCTAGTACAACATCAGCACCTCCCATTGGAATGGAAAGCATTGGGCTAGTCAATACATATTCTCCCATGGATAGCTTGATATTATGGCACTTTCCAGAACAATTTATTGTTCCTCCATTTGCAATCATCACTTGACACTCTGGTGCTGGATATAGGAAGCAATTCAATTCTTTTGCTACCCTACAATGAATAAAATTGTGGGTGCTTCCTGAATCAATCAACACTATTACCTTTTTCTTCTTGATTTGTCCTTCTATCTTGATGGTTTGAGGAGTGGTAATTCCCGCCAATGCATTACAAGATATGGTCGGATTTATTTGTTCTTCATCTAGGCTTTGTTCCTGGAATATATCCTCTTCTTTTGACCTTTCTTGCTCCTTTTCTTCTTCCTCTTCACAATCTATGTAGAATAATTTCTTCTCAGCACACTTATGACCTTTTGTGTATTTGCTATCACAATTGTAACAAAGCCCTTTTGCTCTTTTTTCTTCCAATTGTTGTGGTGTCAACCTTGTAGGTTGTGGAAGACTATGGGCAACAACACTTCCGTCTTTATAGTTGTGAATGGTATGCTTCCTAGTTGCCATAATTTTGCTTTCCATTTTTCTTGCTAACCTGAATGCCTTCTCTAATGAATCAGGTTCCCAAAGGCGCACATCATGTTGGATATTATCCTTTAAAGACCCTATGAACACATCAATCCTATGCTCCTCTGGAATATCTTTTACCCTTATGTTCAATTTTTGGAACTCCTCAATGTGCTCCATTATTGAACCCTTTTGTTTGAGACTTATCAATTGGCTAAAAAAAGTGTTGCTTTTTGTATCCTCATAATGTGCTATCAATTCTTCCGTAAAAATTGCCCAAGTGATAAATTGTTTACGAGAACAAAGCCATTGATACCATACAAACTGATTTGGTTCCAAATATAAAGTTGCCATACGTACCTTTTGTGTGTTTTGCACATTATTGAGATCGAAGAATTGCTCCATCTGTAATATCCATGTGGCGGGATCCTTGCCATCAAACTTCCTCATATCGATTTTTGGAATATGGTGATTCTTCGATCCAACATTAGCATCTATGGAATCATGATTAACATTTCTTTTGTTCTCATCATGAGTTTCCTTTACTACCTTTTCACCATTAGTAAGTATTTCTTGTAGAAAATTAGTCAAATCTGTCTTCAAATCTGCCATGCCTGTCTTCAAATTTGTGTTCAAATCTATCTTCAAATTGTCCATCTTAGCTTCCATGCCATTCATCTTAGCTTCCACGCCATTTATCTTAGCATCTGTTAACTTTTGTGAGCGTGACATTTGTTGCACTTGTTCTTGTAATTTTGATATATCATGTAGCATTTCTTCCTCTTCTTCATGAGTCATGCTAGAGCTTTCAGGTTCCTTACTAGGTGTTTGCATTTTCTTTCCTCGGGGCATCAGTTACCGATAATAATGCTCTACTATGCCCTTTGAATTCCTTCAAAATAAATTTTCAAACCAAGCTTAAGCAAAAATTTAAAAAAATCTACACACCTTTTTTCACTTTGTAGGAGCTCGATATTGCCTCTGATGTATCTCTGTACTTTCCAATCATCTAGTTCTGAAATTGTGACCTGTAGTAGCTCTCTGTGTCCTCTTTCCAATGCCACAAGTCTGACCCAAATTGGATTCTCCAAGGAAGAGTTATGCAAAATCTCCCACAGTGACTTGATTATAGACTAGTTCAGTAGAGCGAACTTGTACGACGTGCCACGAGTCACTGTTTCGACCTTTGGATCTGAAAAACACCCACAAGAAACTACAGTCCGTCCTCTTTCTGTACCTTCTTACGAAATTTCAATCCGATCCCCAGAGAGAAAGTTATGACGATTTTCCACAGGTCACCTGTTTTGAATGTAATTCAGGAGTCTGCAAAAAGACCAACTTCCTCAGATCATATCTCCGCAAATATCACACGAAAAGCTCTGAAATTCAGACCCAAGGTTCAGCGCGATTTCTTCTCAAATGGGTTTTTTTTGCGACTTCTGAAACGTCACAGAAAAAAGGTTATAGCGAAAATGCCACGATGACCTGTTTGGAGCAGCGAAACCCTAGAATCCAAAGCTCTGATACCAAATGTTATGAAACCAGCTCACAAAAAGATAGAAAAGAGAGATCCACGCCTTAGAATTCAGCCTCTTCGAGGGGGAAACCTCCTTTACATTACATAAATGAACAATTCTTGGATGATACAAATGACAAAACCTCCTTTCTATATATAGGAGTCTAAGGAGTCACAATATAATCCAGCCGACCTAACAATAATAATATAAAGCCACAAAAATAACAATAGAGGGATTCTATGGGGCACAGAAATAACAATATGGGGGTAATAGGGGCACAACAATATAAATAAGGGGTATAACTACAATAGTAATGGGGTAATCACTAGTATTATAGGGACCCAACAAACACAGAAGACATTCCGGACATTTTGTAGGAGAAATCCTGAATTTTGATCTCAAAAATATTAAGTTGTTTATGTATAATTTTGTGTTGTCCCCTGAAATAGATGATTTTAATGCTTTGTTTGTGGACGTGCAATAAGGATTGGTATGAGAATTTCAAGGAAATAAGAAATGGAGGTATCATCTATCTTGATGATGATCATGCACATCATATCATGGGATATGGAGATATTCCAGTGACCTTGCCAAATGGCAATGTCAGGTGCATTCATAATGTTATATATGTGCTTGGGATCAAGAAAAATTTGATCCTTGTTTCTACAATTACATATCAAAATCTCAAGGTTGAATTCTTCAAAACACATTTCTTGTGAAATATTTGTGAGATTAGTGCAAACCTGTTGCTTTAGGAGTCAGAGTTGGAGGCCTGTACAAGCTTGATGTCACCAACAAAAGTCATCAAGCATTGACTACTACAACTATCTCAACAAAAATTCTTTGGCATCATAGGTACGGTCACATCAATCATCAATATTTATTGTTGTTGTATAAACAAAGTATGGTTGAAGGATTCCCTATGTTAAATAATGAATATGCTACTTATGAAGGTTGTGCATTAGGAAGAATTCATAGAGATGAATTCCCCTCTGATTCTAATGGTAGAATAAGAGATGTATTAGAACTTGTGCATTATGATCTCTGTGGAACCAGGTAGAATAGATCCCTAGGAGGTGCCTATTATTTTCTATTGTTTATTGATGATTGCACAAGGTAAACTTGGGTGTATTTCCTCATGGAAAAGAGTGATTTTTTTAGTATTTCAAAGAATTAAAAAACATGGCCTAGAATCAAACAAGAATGTTCATAAATATTTTTCTTTCAGATAAAGGGGGAGAATACAGATTGGGGAACTTCGCCAAGTACTACAAGGATCATAGAATAGTGCAAGAATTTATAGTAACCTACACTACAAGAAGAATGATGTTGCAGAAAGGAAAAAAAACATTGGTGGAGTGTGCACGAAGTATGATCAAAGGTAAGAACCTCTCAAATTATTTTTGGGTAGAAGCCATTAGATGTTGATATCTGAAGAATAGAATTCCAACAAGGTATCTTGATTTGAAGACCCCATTCGAAGCCTTGTATGGTTTTAAACTAGAAGTTTGTCATTTGAGGGTATTTGTATGTAAGGCCTTTGTACATATTTTGAAGGAGAACAGAAAGAAACTTGATGCTAAAGGTATCAAATTTATTTTTGTAGAACACTGTTCAGAATTTAAAGTGTATAAAATTTTTGACCCATCTACTCACAAAGTATTTGTGAGTAGAGATGTAATTTTCCATGAACAAGTAGATGAAGGAAATAAGGACAATAGTTATGAAAAGTGGCACATTTGTTCTAAAGTTGAAGGCAATAAAGAACAACCAAAAATAAAAGACAGTAAGAAGAAAAAGTGTGAGGAAGAATATAATGCTATGGACATCACCAATAGTCAGAGCCCAATCAAAAGTGGAGAAGTACTTTCGGAGAACCGAGGTGAAAACAGTTAAGCGCAAAGGAGATATACTCAACAAATTTGCCCACCTGAAAGGTATAAGAACTATGCCCTGGTGAGTAGTGTCTTGAATGTCATAGAACCTATGAGTTTTAATGAAGCTAATGAACATGAAGAGTGGAGAAAAGATATCGAGGAAGAATATGAATCACTAATTAAAAGTAAAACCTGGGAATTGATCGAACTACATAAAGATAAATATCTCATTAGATGCAAATGGTTATACAAATCCAACTTTAAAGAAAATGGTGCTATATATAAATATAAAGCTATATTGGTGGAAAAATGGTACTCACAAAAGGACGACATTTACTATGCAAAAACATTTGCACCCGTAGCTAAATTAAATACTATTAGACTGTTAATTGCATTAGCAACAAAGTAACATTGGAATTTGCACCAACTAGATGTAAAATATTCTTTTCTGAATGGCGATTTAAAGGAGGAGGTGTATTTGACACAACTTTAAGGGCTTATGAAAATGGGGTAGGAACATTTAGTTTGCGGATTAAAGAAATATTTGTATGGGATGAAACACGCACCTAGTTTATGGTATGAAAAGATAGATACCTTCTTTCTTTAGCAGGGTTTTATGAGGAGTCAAAGCAATCCAAATGTGTATACCAAGTTTTATGCAAAGGGGTATGTACTATTTCTTTATTTGTATGTTGATGACCTAATTATTATATGAAATTTAGTCAAATTGATTGATGGAATTAAGGAGCATATGTCACAAGTATTTGAGATGAAATATCTTGGTGAGTTACATTACTGTCTAAGTCTTGAAGTGTGGAGAGATGTTGGCCAAACGTTTGTTACTCAGGGTAAGTATGTTAGAGAAGTGCTTAAAAGGTTCAATATGGATTAGTACAATGTTTCTTTTGTTCCAATGCAATAGAATATGAAACTACATTTTGATGATGGCTTAAAGGAGGTAGATGGTACATTGTATTGACAATTGGTGGGAAGTTTGAATTATCTTACTACAACTAGACCTAACATAGCATAATCTGTTAGTGTGTTAAGTCAATTTATTTCACGACATCTAGAGAGCTATTGGAAAGTAGCAAAAGGAGTCATCAGGTATCTTAAAGGAACGATTGATTTTGGTCTTATGTATATGAATTCATTTGATGTTGAGCTGACAAGTTAGTCAGATTCAAATTGGGCTGGTAATTCAGATGATAGGAGATCTACTATAGGTCATGCATTTATTATTGGATCTGAGATTGTTAGTATTAGATCATTAAGAAGTAGCCAATTGTATCTTTGTCATTTATAAAGGCAAAGTATAAATCTTTGTGTGCAACAACTTGTGAAGTTGTCTGGTTAAGGCGATTTCTTCAATATATAGGAGAATAACACAAGACAACTATAGTGATGAAATGTGAAAACCGGAGCTCGATAAAGTTGGAAAATAATCTAATATTTCATCCAAGGACAAAACATGTTGATGCTCAGTTTCATTTTATTAGAGAGAAGATACAATCTACATAATTTTTTCTTCAATATTATAATACTTATGGAAATGTTGTTTATATTTTCACAAAGCCCCTTAGGAAGATAAAATTTGAATTGTTTAGGGAATCTTAAGTGTGGAATTCAATCATTTCTCCATTAAGAGGGGAACTTCAAAATAATGGAGAAACGAATAGTTAGGTTGTTTGGATTTTTGTTGTAATTAGGAATTCGATACTATTTTATAGGAGGTTGTTTCATCTTTCTAACTAAATGTATTTGCATAAGACATGTATTGTTTGATTTGTTAATTCAATGAGAAATCTAGTGCTACAACCTTAGGGGCTCCTCACCTTAGGACTATGAAGTTCATTCAGTCTGATATTGTCTTCCTAAATTTTAGTGTTTTTTGATTTTTGGGTTCATAATTCAATTTTTGTGATGTCAATTACTTTACAACCAAGAGATTGTGTTTTTTTAATTTCTCATGAAGAGAAAAAACTTGTGATTCCAATATATTTGTATTATGATTCCAATCGACCTTGTGTAAATATTATTAGAAAATATGCCAAAAAAATCTCAAAACAGGTGAGATATAGAAAATGGCATTAAATCATACTATAAAAATTCCATACATTTTTATTCACATAAAAATGTTCAAAATGTGTTTATTTATTCTCTCTAGAGCTCTATGTTAATAGACTACATTCTTCTATTAATCTATAATTGTATGGCAAACATGGACAATGTAGTCCAATTTTTCTCAATGAAGTAATTTCACATTGAAGGATTCTATTAAACCAAGCCTAGTTCAACTTCAAGGATGCTATTAAACCAAGAAACAAGCAAAATAAATAATTGTATGGTAGACATGGACATCATAGTCCATTTTTTCTCAGTGAACTAATTTCAAAGTCAAGTATTCTATTAAAGCAAGAAACAATTGAAATAAATGAACTGTTGAAAAACAACAAGCTAGTTATAACACACTTAATACAAAATAGTTCATCCTTGCTCCATGTGTAAAAATATGAGTGCTAATGTTGTTTTCTGATCACATAGTTTTGCTTTTAAATATTCACTTCATTCTTCTTTGCCCCTGTTTCACATCTCCAATAGATTATACTATGTTCACACTGACATGGCTAGAAGGCATGCCTTTTCAAATAACATAATCTAATCAGAAGGCATAAAATGAAAAGTATGTCATCTTCAGAGAAATAGTTTTACTGTGTTAAACAATAAGAAATAGTAAAAATTTGACTGAAAGAAACATAAAATCAATTATTCGTAGCTTTATATCTTCCAAACTTTTAGATTTGACTCTCTCGGCATCAATGTTAGAAATTTTTGTATTTTAAATGATATAATGATAAAGATAATAGACCACTTATTAGAAAAAATGTTGTCGTAACATTCAACAATCTCATATATGTATCTACCTGAATTGCAGAATTGAAGTGTATGAAATTATTTACATGTTTCATGTAAGTACAACATTATAGAGAAGCTATGATGAAAAATTTCCTTCAACAATGGAAGGAAATGTTATAAAGGTGATTTATCTTGATGTCATAAAGGCTACGACATTTAGATTCAAAATGAATATTGTTAGGTATTTTTATTTCACCGCATTGATATCGCAAGATATTTACAACGCACTAAATGCTTCGATCAATGCTCTCTTCCTACACCAACCTAACCTTTCTTGTCTCTCCTCGGTTTCTTCTTGTTCTGCAATGTCTAATGGTATGTCCTCACACCAAATCAGGTCCGTCTCCTCCATTTCTGTGTCTATCTCCTCCATCTCTGTGTTTGTGCCCATGTCTATTTTCATTTCTCCCACTGAAAAGCAAAGTTTTACCAGCAGTGAAAAAATATATTTTTGCTAAATAAAAAATTGAGAAATAACTATTTAGAGCTACAAGTGTAGTGAAAGCCAAAACCCAAATGATTTTAATATATGAAAGTCAAGTGAAGCAAATATATATATGTGTATATATATATATATATATATATATGTGTATATATATATATATATATATATTATATTATATTTTTTATTTTTTTTATTTTTATTTTATTTTTTATTTTTTATTTTTATTTTTTATTATTATTATTATTTTTAGTAAGAAAAAAGTTTGATGATATATTATAGGCAAATACGTATGATAGTACATACAAACATCCATCTACAGATTAATAGTGAATCACCTAGATCACTTGATAATGGAAATGTGGTGTTCAGATCACCATCCAAAGTCCCAAAATGAAAAGATAATAACAGTTAGAAGACTTTTACATATATGACAGGGAAGGCTAAATCTACCAAACTTAAAAGGTCATGTCTGAATGCCACATTCTCTCAATGTGCTGCCATGAGAAGATTTTAGACATATTGTGCTGCATTGAGAAGATAATAAGCCTATATAACAAAATTTACAAAAAAAAATGGTGAAAAACATGCAGAGAGGAATTTTAACCCGGATATGGAAAGTCCCCCATATCAAAAGTGTTCTGCTCCCATGAGATCTCTAGATACCATTTTCCAAAACATCCTTGCAATCATAATGTGTCTGCTTCCTTGTTGAGGATCCTTCGAATGTGTTGAATTGTGGAGCTATCTTGACTTTGCCATAGAGATTCGATCCTTTCCATCCATCCTTGAAGCATGGGGTTGTTGATGGATGCCATCCCCAATACTTGATCAATTATAATCATCGAGTTTCCATATATGTGCAGAGTGGGGTTCCCAAGGAAATTGTTGAACCATAAGAGACGTGCCACTGCTTCAACTTTGGTGTTTGTATCACCACCACAATTCCAGTACATCCAGTATCACAAATCAACAGTCATGGCAATCCAAAAACCACAAGCACAGGTGTTCCCTTGTGCGGCCCCATCTAAAAACCCCATTGGGTATGTGAACTAAACATTATTCTTCATTTTAGGGTTGTTCTTAGTGCATATTGGCTGTGCAAAGAAAAAAGAAAGATTGGAGGAGATTCTTTCAATTAACATAGAGAAATCTTCCCTACAGTTCTGGAAAATACTTTTGTTCCTCCAATTCCATATTGCCCAGAAGAGAAAAAGGGGAATGGCTCACTAGGCAGATTTTTGGGAACTCCACCATTTCAATGAGTCTCTAACGCAACAATGCTAAATGTATGGGAAGCCAAAAAGGGAAGAAATCTTTTTCCAAACTTAAGTAGTAAAATGGCAGTGCAGAAAGATGTGATCATTGTCTTTAGAATCATTTTTGCATAAAGAGCATATACCAGCGCCTTGCCAATTTTTTTTTTTGCAGGTTTGTCCATACAATATTTCTGTTATGATAAACAAGGCATGTGAAAAGTATAATTTTTATTGGAGCTTTAGTTTTCTAGAAAGCATAAAGAGTATGATGCTCCCCTTGTCTGGCGACCATATTTGATAATGCATGATATGTGTCCACCACAATAATGTTATCAGAAGCCATTTTACCTGACCATACAATTTTGTCTTGTGTTCCTGTTCGGAAAATGCCAAGCTGCTTCATTGTTGAAATGGTCTGAATCCATTCCCCTTCCATGTGGCCGGTGAAACCCAATTCAAGGGCATTTTTCCATATGGGGAGCGTACCCTGCCAACCATTTATAACTTGGCCCTAGAAAAAAAATGCCATGCTCGTTCAGGTGCTGGATGATACTGTCAGAAATGGTGAAGTTCGAATCAACACCCAATATTGGGTCAATACCAATAAGAATGCTATTGCCTGTCTGGAATTTCCATGCCAGATGATGAATAAAATATTTCTCTATTTTCAGGAAACTTAACCAGATTGTTGAACCTTGTTTGATACCAATTGAGCCATATCGGTACCAAACATTGAAGTCTTTATTCTTTAGATACTTGTGTTGGATGATCTTGCTCCATGTGCTTGCTCCAAATAAACCCCTCCAGAGGGATTTTATAAGCAATGCCCCACCGAAGTGAGGAAGGTCCATAATTCCCCAACCGCCCATGTCCTTTGGGAGAGTAATATTTGATAATTTGGTCAAATGGAATTTTTTGGCACTGTGACTACTCGCTCAGATGAAGTTTTCCATAATACGGTTTATGTTGCTAATTATGGAGGCAAGAATATGGAAGAGATGAGCCCAATAGACACCCAATTGTGACAGAACAACTTGTGAAAGGATAGCCCTTCCCCCTAAGGACAAACATCTAAATTCCCACCCAGAGATTCTTTTATAGAACCTATCAGCAAGCCATTTCCAATTAGTAATTCTATGGAAGGTGGGTCTAAGTCGATAACCTAGATATTTCAAGCCATTTTGCACAGGTCTAGCCTCAATTCTAAATAAGTCTTTTATATATGCAGTAGTCACTAAATCAGATTGACTATGATATAGAACAGATTTATTAGTATTCATGAACAACCCCGAAGCATTTGCAAATCTACTGAGAATGTGAAAAAGATAATACCATGAAAAATGACAGAGCATACCCATTATAAGAAGGTCATCAATAAAAAAATGCCATGCTCGTTGAGGTGCTAGATAATACTGTCAGAAACGGTGAAGTTCGAATCAACACCAAATATAGGGTCAATACCAATAAGAATGCTATTGCCTGTCTCGAATTTCCATGCCAGATGTTGAATAAAACATTTCTCTATTTTTCAGGAAACTTAACCAGATTGTTGAACCTTGTTTGATACCAATTGAGCCATATCGGTACCAAACATTGAAGTCTTTATTCTTTAGATACTTGTTTTGGATGATTTTGCTCCATGTGCTTGCTCCAAATAAACCCCTCCAAAGGGATTTTATAAGTAATTCCCCACCGAAGTGAGGAAGGTCCATAATTCCCCAACCGCCCATGTCCTTTGGGAGAGTAATATTTGATAATTTGGTAAAATGGAATTTTTTGGCACTGTGACTACTCGCTCAGATGAAGTTTTCCATAATATGGTTTATGTCGCTAATTATGGGGGCAAGAATATGGAAGAGATGAGCCCAATAGACACCCAATTGTGATAGAACAACTTGTGAAAGGATAGCCCTTCCCCCTAAGGACAAACATCTAAATTCCCACCCAGAGATTCTTTTATAGAACCTATCAGCAAGCCATTTCCAATTAGTAATTCTATGGAAGGTGGGTCTAAGTCGATAACCTAGATATTTCAAGCCATTTTGCATAGGTCTAGCCTCAATTCTAAATAAGTCTTTTATATATGTAGTAGTCACTAAATCAGATTGACTATGATATAGAACATATTTATTAGTATTCATGAACAACCCCGAAGCATTTGCAAATCTACTGAGAATGTGAAAAAGATAATACCATGAAAAATGACAGAGCATACCCATTATAAGAATGTCATCAATAAAGAGGTTATGAGAAATACCGATGTTATTTCCCAGCTTCAGAGGTTGGAATTTGTCCTCCCGGACAACTTTTTTGATATGCAAACTTAGATAGTCCATGACCAGAGTGAATAGTCAACATCCTTCTCGGAGGCCTCTGCTAGCCCGGAAGAACCTTGTTGGGTATCCATTGATGATGACAACATAGTTTACATTATCCACACAGGCCATGATCCAGTTAATACATCTGGGCTGTAAGCCAATCTTGCTAAGGATTAGTCTAAGAAAGCCCCAGTCCAGACAGTCATATGCTTTTCGGAGATCAATCTGAAGAATAACAGCATCAAGATTTTTGGTGTGAATCGAGTGCATGCTTTCTTGAGCATTTGCCACAGCATCATGGATGAGTCTGCCCGGAAGAAAGCCATGCTTTTTAGGGGAGATGAAGCGAGAGAGAGTCTTGCACATACACCCAACAATAGTCTTTGATATGATTTTATAGATGATGTTACACAGTGAAATAGGCTTGAAGTCAGTGAAACCATTTGAAGAATTGTTTTTAGGGATGCGGGCGATATATGTGGAAGTTATCTCATGTTGGATGAAGCCCATAGTCCTGGATTCCTCAATCATGCCCAGAAGGCCAACCTTAATAGTTTCAAAGAAGTGAGAGAAAAGTTCGATAGTCCACCCATCAGGACCAGAACTTTTGTCACTCTTAAACGACTTGAGAACTCCCAGTAGTTCATCTTCAGTGACTTCCATAAAAAAATCCTCATTTTTCTCCGAATCATACATGATAGGGTATGGATCAGTACCCCAAACCATGTCTTCCACAGAATAATTTTCATTGCTTCCATAAGCATTTTGAAAAAAATGTATAGCAGCATCACTTATTCCTTCTTGTGTCTGGTATATGCGTCCATCTGAGTCCGTAATCTCCCATATGGAGTTAATATTTTGGCAGTGGTTAGCATATCTGTGGAAAAATTTTGTGTTGCGATCACCTTCCTTTAACCAGAGCACCCTGCTCTTTAGTCACCATGTGGATTCTTCCATCATTAGGATTTGCTTCTTCCTGAGTTCCATTGATTGAATGTTTGAGTGGATATGATCAGGAAGATAATGAGTGGACATGGAGGACTGGAGTGAGTCCAAACATTTTTGGATTTCAACAAGCTCCTTTCTGTTGTCCCTAATTTTCTTTTTCTGCCAGTATTTAACAGTTCCCTAGAGGGAGTCTAGTTTCTCCAGGATATTGAGCATGGGAGAGGTCCTTGTAGCATTAAAACTACCCCATGTTTCGAGCACCAACTTATTAAATTCAAGGTCCTCCAAGAATTTTCTATTGAATTTGAAAGGGATGCCTGAGCAGAGTTCCCTTTTCCTCCATTGTAGTGTGATGGTGTTGGGTGCTAAAAGGTGTCTTTTAAAACTCCTAATTTCCTCACATTAATTATCATCCTGGGTAAGTCTTTTTGTTTCAAGAGTGTACATATATGTGCAAGCTATAAATCCAGAGAGTAATTCTTTTTAAGTTGAACTATAAAACTTGATATAAGAGTTAATGGATGCATTTATAAAACTCAAGTTGCAACTGTTAACGGAAATATTACATCCAAGCATCAAGACTTAGTCTTCAACTGAAATCATAATCAAATCTAAAGCAAGAAATTCAATTGAAAATAGCATCAACCGAGAGCATAGTAGCATTAACAATCCCTTTCAGTTGATTCTATATGAATCACACTCTATCTCAATTAATCAATTCGAATGGAAATGATGTCAACCGAGAGTTTTATTAACCAATCTCTTTCAGTTGATTCTATACTAACCACACTCTTATCGTGATCAACCAAAAATCAATGTCTTAACTGATAATTAATTCAACCTGCCATGAGCATAAATGAAATCAAATGATAAAGTTGCGAAGTACATGAGATCAGAATAAAGGAAAGTAAACTAACTGCAATGTAAAGTCACAGGAAATCAGAAGATATCAAACAGAATAAACTCCTAGCAAATGCAAATATAAAAAATAGAATAAACTTACAGGAAATGGAGAAGTATCAAATAGGGAATAGCAGTAAGATCCACTAGATACCGGGCCCTAGCCACCAGCGAATACTGCCAAGCTACTTCAGAATATCCGAATGACCAGCAACACAAATCATATATTAATCATTGAATTCACTCATCATTAGAATACGATCTGTCTTTCAAAATAAAATTATGTATATTGAACTTACAATTGAGGTCCCAAGTGAAAAGCTAAATCTCTCCATTATCCCCTCTCCTCCTGTCCTATCCTATCTTATCTCTAATAATCCCCTTCTTTGATCTCTGTTTTCATTTAAATACATAGAGAGCAGAGAGAAGTTACAACAGAGATGATTAGAAAATGATTCCCATAATAAAATTGGATTGTTCACAACAAATTGATATGCAAGATCATATCTGAAATATCTTTCCATCAACATTCAACAGGAACAAGTCGAATTTGGTATTGCAATTGAGATAATTTGGAAACCAGCCGCAAAAACAAATCTGAGAAAATTGTCTTCAGAGAACCTTCCATTTCTCTTAATACAGACTGAATTTGGAAAAAATACACATCGTAAAACTAATTCGGTCCGTTCTGGACAAAACCCATGTTTCCGATTTTCCAGATTCTTCTTCATTTGCCTGAAAAGTCCAATGCAAAACTCTCACTTCTTATTCCAGCGAATTTCTGAGTTGGAATATTTAATGATGAGTTGGGGATCAAAATCTGCAATCTAGAAAATATCTTGGAGGCTAAAATGGTGAGTGATGTGACAAAAATTTTATTAATAAACCATTGTTGGTAAAATCATGCATAATAATCATCAATTTATTAAAAATAAAGGAGAAGAAATAATATTTATCCATAAGAGCATAAATAATTATAAAATGGAATTATATGATAAATCATGATAAATGACATGATAAAGAAGGATAGAAATGGATGAAATAGGTGTTAAAAAGTGATAATAATAATGACATATTAGCAGCCCAACACACCCCCAATCTGAATATATTGCATGTCCCCATGCAACCCGAAGCCTCTATATTAACCAAGCTATATAAAAAAATGTTCATCCCAAGTCATGAAATTGATGGAACAAATGACTTCTTGCTCAAACAATGAATATTCAATTTTAGGAATGAAGGCGTAATAATTTTCACATTGACGTTCAACTATGTGTATATGAAGTTGCAACAAAATAGGATATAAGTAACAAGAAATTTCATTAACCATTTCCTCAAAAACTACAAACCAGATTTTGCTAAAATTTTGCAAGCAGATTTCTACTATATTAATGTTTCTCTAATCCAAAAATTAGATCATTTTGATGCAGGGATCATGAGATATAAGCAAAATGGTTGTAGGTGACAGTGCATGATATCTAAAAGTTGAAAAACTAATTTAACTTGAATTTTTTTGGGTTTCTATATTTTAATGATACCTCTTTGTTATCCAAAAATCACAAGAATTCGGTTCATATTGTTAAAGATATATGCAAATCAATTTTCTGCATTGTATAAAATGAAATTGTATGCCTTAAATGAGAAAAAAAAGTAGAAAACATCCATCATGTGTAGCAATTCCTCCCCCAAATTGGAGAATGAGCATGCCCGCATGCAATGCTAGAAAACAAATTAAGGTGGTTGCGACAATCTGTTGAAATCTATGTTTGGTGTAAAACAACATGGAATAAGGGTGGTGTTGAGAATGCAAAAGAAGATCAATGGATGATAAATAATATTAATGGCATGGTCATAAGAAAGAAATGAATGAAAGTAACACTCTCCCAAATTGAAAGATGATATGTCTCTGAAAAATGGGAAGTGGTAAAGATGTGGAATGAATGATGATAAATAATTCTCAATGGATTTTCATGAAAGTCTCATAAATTTTCAACAAATAAAAAACTTATGCTATTTTACTTCAAGTTTTACCTTCGAAAAAAATGTGGAATGACATGTATGGGCTGACATTTGTTGAAGCTGATGTAGGCTGAGTTGATGCCGAAAGTGATGCAAAAGGTGGAATCTAGGCAAGCACATCATGTCTAAACAATTGTTCATGTTTGCGAGTTTCTCGAGCCTCTTCTGTTAGTTGCAATAGTGTGGCCTTCCTATAAATAGAGCTTCTCCCCATACTTATTGTTCTCTTGTAAACAAATCACTACGCTGCATGCAAATTTCTTGAACCCACAATTTTAGTTTTGAATAGCAATAGATAAGCCGCGTGCAAAAATTTCAATTAGAAAAAACTTTGAATAACCTTCTCCCTCCAATTGGAAAAGGGCGTGCATGACCGTAAAGCATAGGAAAGGTGTTGTTCTGACGGAAAAGTATAAGGGTGAAAGATACAGCAGGAAATGAGATGAAGTACGTATATTAATGAAAGGACGGTGAGAGGTATGGTTATAATGAGAGCAGAGTGTGTAAAGATAGTTATGAATAAGAGATAGGATGCTTTGGATTGATGATAAGTTATGCGAAAAAGAAAAGGACAACAATATGCCAAAAATATGCTTTGCTGACAATATTCTAGTCGAAAATGATGCGATTGATCGGAAAATAATTTCTCACGCGTAAGGTTCAAAAGTAGGGAAAAATTAAGGAAATAACTTCTCTGTTGAAAAGAGAGAATAAGAAGAGAGTATTATAGTAATAATTGATGATAAGATATAACTTCAATACCATAAGCAGAGCCTCTGCTGCCAGAAGGCGTTCATAACCTCGACAGGGTTTCTTTTTAACCCATATGAGAAAGGATCCTCAATTTATAAATGGAAAGTTTTAGTGTTGTTCTACAGAAAAGATCAGTGTACTGGTGTGGTAACTAGATAACCACATTGCTATTCACTAGGATGTAGCAAAAGTGATCAGGCCGGCTCGTGATGATACCTCCTGTTCCAAAGATTTTTTGGTTATCTAGTGGATCATAACCCTGGTGTGGTGGCCATAGTGGGAATGTCACTTCGCTACATCCTTATGAACATGGTAGGTTGGCTCTTAATGAGACCCCCTATCCTCTATCTGTAGGCAAAATTTTGTTGTTATTACACATTTTTATGATAAATAGAGGGAGGCTCAGTACTCCTTAAGAGTAGGGATGGTGGAAGAAGTTGAACATGTCAATAGAAAAAAATATACCCATAATCTCATTTATTACAGACAAAGAAGATTATAACCAGGAAGGGTGGAGCCAGCATGGTATTAAGATGATCAATCAGTATCGTGTACAACATAAAATGATGCAGTAAAGTAGTATATAAATGACTGTGTCCATTTTCTTAAAAAGAATCTCTCATCCAGAAGTTGTCCTGTTAAAGATTATAACGTTAATGATATTAACTCACTTTAATAGAATCCATAATTCTTGTCCTCATAAAAGTAGTGTACTCCATGCCATGAAAGGGAATCAGAAAAATGGGCTGGGATGAGCTAGAAATAATCCCACAAGAGGAAGGAGGTGCTATTCACAACACACAAAACTTCACAAGAAGCAAACATGTTATTTCGAAGGGGAACAAGAAAAACACTCTAAAAGTGTTGTTCCCTATAGGGAACAACAAAAACTCAAAAACGCTCAAGAAAATGCTCTTCCTTAGAGGGAACAACAAAACTCTAAAAGTGTTGTTCCCTAGAGGGAATAGAAAAAACTCAAAAAATACTCAAAAAAAATGTTTTTCCCAAGAGGGAACAACAACAACTCTAAAAGTGTTGTTCCCTTGAGGGAACAGCAAAAAACACTCCAAAAAAAGTGTTGTTTCCTTTGAGGGAACAACAAAAAACACTCGAAAAAAATGTTGTTCCCTTGAGGGAATAACAAAAAACACTCCAAAAAAAGTGATGTTCACTTGAGGGAACAACAAACTCTAAAAGTGTTGTTCCCTCAAGGAAACAAAAAAAAAAAAACACTCAAAAAGAGTGTTGTGTTAGGTGTGGAGCCTGATTATCTTCTGTATTCAAAGGTATCGCCGCATTGAACCCCAGTTCAAAATGGGGCGGCAACGCCGCCCATAAAATATTTGCTACAGGGGGGGTCCAAGGGGGGTCCAGGGGGGGCAGCTGCGACCTTTTGGGAGCCCCTCCTGGCGGGGGGTTTCGGGGGCAATGCACCCAAAGCTAAGAATAGATGTAAAATTGCCTTGTAAAAGTATAGTAATTTCTATTCAATCTAGGCCGTTCATTAGGCGGATATCTGACGGTAGAAGTTATGTTTAATTTAGGGTTTTTTTCCCTAGAAGGCAAGCCCTCACTATATATGAGGGAATTGTATTGCGTTTATGTAGGTCTGTATTCTGAGTGAGGAAGAGAGAGGAGATTGAGAGCGAAGAGGGCATTACAGCAGATCGGTTGTAGGTTGTATCTCTTCAGTTTCCTGGATAATATAAAAGAAGGACTGACTGTTTCTCCATGGACGTAGCCCAAACTAGGTGAACTACGTATATCTGTGTCTCTCTTGTTTTATGCATTTTCTGTGTTTATATTTCTGGAATATTTTATGTGTTCCATTGCTCTGTAATATATAATTTTCTAACATGTTGTTTCTTTGAGGGAACAACAAAAAACACTCCAAAAAAAGTTTTCTTTCCTTGAGGGAATAACAAACTCTAAAAGTGTTGTTTCCTTGAGGGAATAAAAAACTCTAAAAGTGTTGTTTCCTCAAGGAAACAACAAAAAAACACTCAAAAATAGTGTTGTTCCCTCAAGGAAACAACAGCTGTTCCCTTGAGGGTACAACAAAAAACACTACAAAAAAAGTGTTGTTCCCTTGACGGAACAACAAAAACACTCGAAAAAAAGCGTTGTTCCCTTGAGGGAACAACAAACTCTAAAAGTGTTGTTCTCTTGAGGGAACAACAAAAAACACTCCAAAAAAAGTGTTGTTCCCTTGACTTCAAAAGTGTTGTTCCCTTGAGGGAACAACAGAAAACACTCGAAAAAAAGTGTTGTTCCCCTTAGGGAACAACAACTTTTCCCTCCAGGGAACAACAAAAACACTCGAAAAAGTGTTGTTCCCTTTAGGGAACAACTGCTTTTCCCTAGAGGGAACAACAAAAAAAAGCTCAGAAAAAGTGCTTTTCTCTTTAGGGAACAACAACTGTTTCTTGGAGGGAACAACAAAAAACACTTGCAAAAAGTGAACAACAAATCATACTTAGAAAAAACGTGTTTTTCATTGGAGGGAACAACAACTGTTTTCTAGAGGGAACAACAAAGGAAAACATAAAAAAAAGTGTTGTTCCCTTTAGGGAACAACAAAAAAATACTCACAGAAAGTGATGTTCCTTGTAAGAAACAACAATTGTTCCCTGTAGGGAACAACAAAAACACACAGAAAAAGTGTTGTTCCCTTTTAGGGAACAATAGCTAATCCCTGTAGGGAACAACAAATCAACACACATGAAAAAGTGTTGTTCCCTGGAGGGAACAACAACTGTTCCTTGTAGGGAACAACAAAAGAAAATAGAGAGAGAAAAAAACACAAACAATGAATCATCCTTACTACTCTAAACCACAGAAAGGCAATCATAAAAAAAAAAAAAAGAAATAGAGAAAACCAAGAAAAAGCAATTGTATTTACAAAAAAACAGAGAAAAGAAATCATATTTACAGCAGCAAAAAAAATAAAGAAAAACACATAAAACAATCATATTTACAGTTTAAAAAGAAATAACCTTTTACAAAATTGAAGTTGTCGAAGGATTGCCTTCTGCGACTGAAACTTGCATGGTGGGGTCCTCATTGTTCAATCGCCAATGTAGTAGAAACTACAATTGGAAGGAAGAAATACCTAAAACAAAAAAACATATGAGAAATAAAAAAAGAAACAACACTTTATTTAAAAAATGGTATATAAATAAATAAATTAGGTTACAACAGCTATGATGTTATTTCCTAAGGGAATATCAATCTGTTAATGGAAAAAAATGATTTTTTAGAAAAAAGTTTTGGCAATAGTGACATGAATCTTCAAATGGAAATCAATTCTCCCTTTCTTCTATTATGAATCCATTAAGTAATGAATTGAATGAAATTCCCTTGTTTAAAATTTCTTTCAAGAATCACTCGTTCATAAATTAACCTTGTTTATTGTCCTAGGACCTGCAAAAAAAACGAGTGTCTACCTGCAATAAAACATTAAATCATGGAGAAAGAGAGGTGATCATGCTCCCGTAATCGAAGAATTATGCAAAAATATAACAAGTAGTTACTCTATAAAACAAATCCACGGAGAAAATAACAAAGTAAAATTTATTTGTCACTTGCGGGAGAGTAGTGGCCAATCATGCTAACCTGAATTGTTTTAATCGTAACTTCTTTGTTTTTTGTCCAATTTGAGTGATTCCAAAGCCAAATGAGAGCTACTTAAAAGATATATTATCAATTGAAACATATTTTAAAAATTCAATGATATAATATGTCAATTTTACTTAGGACAACCTGCATAACAAACTCAATTTTGATTTCCCCACTTAGAACAATAGTGGATATTTTAAGCATAGATTTTTTGTTTGATGACGGATTCGAATGATTCAAATTGGAAATGAAAATAGATTCATTTATTTATCTCCAATATAAACAGGTTTTGAAAAAAAAGAATTGATGGGTCAAATACTTTAGTGAATAACTAGAAAAACAAAGTTTTAAGAGTGTTGATTTACGATGATATTCAGTATTTTGGTCATAACTTCCTCATACGATATAGAAAATGAGTGATTCAAATTGCTATACCGTAGAAACTTATGCTATTTTACCTCAATTTTTACGTCCTAAGTTTTAAATAAATAAAAAACTTATGCTATTTTACCTCAAGTTTTACCTCTAAAAAAATGTGGAATGACATGTATGGACTGGCATTTGTTGAAGTTGAAGTAGGCTTAGTTGATGCTGAAAGTGATGCAAAATATGGAATCCAGACAAGTACATCATTTCTAAATAATTGTTCGCGTTCACGAGTTTCTCGAGCCTCTTTTGTTAGTTGCAATAGTGTGGCCTTGCTGTGAATAGAGTTTCCCCTTATACTTGTTGTTCTCCTATAAACAAATCACTACGCTGCATGAAAATTTCTTGAATCCATAGTTTTAGTTTTGAATAGCAATAGATAAGCCGCATGCAAAAATTTCAATCAAAAAAACGTTTGTATAAATGTAATACTAATATTTTGTAAAATCATCAAGTTATGGCAGAGTTCAGTAATTATATCGCATGCTATCCCATAATGCATACATTCCCTCTCCAATTGGAAAAGGGTCTTCATGGCCACAAAGCATAGGAAAAATGTTGTTCTGATGACAAGGCAAGGGAATGAATAGTACGATAGTAAATGAAGCAAAGTACACATATCAATGACAGAATATCAAGAGGTATGGTTATAATGAGAGTGGAGTGTGTAAAGATAGTTATGAATAACAGATAAGATGCTTTGGTTGATGATAGGTTATGCGGTAAGCAAAAAGGACAACAATATGCAAGAAAAGATACCTTGCTGACGATATTCCATCTGAAAATGATATGATTGATTAAAAACATTAACTCATGCATAAATGTTCAAAGTAGGGAGAAATTAGGGAAATAATCTCTCTGATAAAAAGAAAAGTAAGAAGAGGGTATTATAATAATTATTGATGTTGAAAATAGAACTTCAATACCATAAGCAGAGCCTCTGCTGCCAGCAGGTGTCCATAGCCTCGACAGGGTTGCTTTTTAACCCATATGAGCCAGGATCCTCCATTTATAAATGGAGAGTTCCAGTGTCGTTTTACAGAAGAGGTTAGTGTGCTGGCGTGGTAACCAGATGACCACACTGTCATTCACTGGGATGTAACAAAAGTGATCAAGCCGCCTTGTGATGAGACCTCATGTTCCAATGATATTTTGGCTATTTAATGGATCATAACCCTGGTGTGTTGGCCATAATGGGAATGTTACTTTGTTACAACCTTATGAACATGGTAGGTTGGCTCATAATGAGACCCCCTATCCTCCATCTGAAATTTTGTTGTTATTACACATTTTTATGATAAATAAAAGGAGGCTCAGTACTCCTTAAGATCAGGAATGGCAGAAGAAGTTGAACATGTCAATAGAAAAAAAAATATACCCATAATCTTACTTATAATAGATAAAGATAATTATAGCCAAGAGAAGTGGAACCAACATGGTAAAGATGATCAATCAGTATCATATACAGTAGAAACCAATACAGTAAAGTAATATATAAATAATTGTGTCCCTTTTGTTTTTTAAAAACTTATCATCAAGACGTTGTCTTGTTAAAGATCATAACATTAAGGGTATTCACCTGCCTCAATAGACTCCATAATTCTTGTTCTCATAAAAGTAGTGTACTTCATGCCATGAAAGGGAATCAGTAAAATGGGGCTGAGATGGGCTAGGAATAATCCCACAAGAGGAAAGAGGTGCTATTCACAACACACAAAACTTCACAAGAAGCAAAAATGCTATTCGAAGAGGGAACAAAAAAAAACTCAAAAAGAGTTGTTCCCTAGGGGAAACAGAAAAAACACTCAAAAAGTTTTGTTCCTTGGAAGGAACAACAAAAACACTTGAAAAGTGTTGTTTCCTAGAAGGAACAACAAAAACATTTGAAAAGTGTTTTTCCCTGGATGGAATAGGTAAAACACTCAAAAAGCATTGTTCCCTAGAGGGAACAACAAAAATTCAAAAACACTCAAATAAGTAATGTTCCCTAGAGGGAACAACAAAAACTCAAAAACACTGAAAAAAGTGGTGTTCCCACACTCCAAAAAAGTGCAGTCCAAAAAAGTGTTGTTCCTTTGAGGAAACAACAAACTCTGAAAGTGATGTTCCTTTAAGGGAACAACAAAAAACACTCAAAAAAGGTGATGTTCCCTTGAGTGAACATCAAACTCTAAAAGTGATGTTACCTCAAGGGAATAACAAAAAATACTCCAAAAAAGTGTTGCTCCCTTGAGGGAACAACAAACTCTAAAAGTGTTGTTCCTCCAAGGGAACAACAAAAAAAACACTCAAAAACGTGATGTTCCCTTGAGGGAACAACAAAAAAGCATTCCAAAAAAAGTGTTGTTCCTTTGAGGGAACAACAAACTCTAAAAGTGGTGTTCTCTTCAGGGAACAACAAAAAAACACTAAAAAAGGTGTTGTTCCCTCAATTGTTCTCTTGAGGGAACAACAAAAAAACACTCCAAAAAAAGTGATATTCCCTTAAGGAAACAATAAACCCTAAAAGTGTTGTTCCCTTGAGGGAACAAAAAGAAACACTCGAAAAAAGTGTTGTTCCCTTGAGGGAACATCAAACTCTAAAAGTGTTGTTCTCTTGAGGGAACAACAAAAAAAACACACAAAAAAGCATTGTTCCCTTTAGGGAATAGCAAAAAGATTCCAAAAAAGTGTTGTTCCCTTGAGGAAACAACAAAAAAACACTCAAAAAAGTGGTTTTACCTTGAGGGAACAACAAAAAACACTCCAAACAAAGTGTTATTACCTTGAGGGAACAACAAACTCTAAAATTGTTGTTCCCTTTTGGGAACAACAAAAAAAGCACTTTAAAAAGTTGTTGTTCACTGGAGGGAATAGCAAAAAACACTCTGAAAAAGTGTTGTTCCCTTTAGGGAACAACAACTATTCCTTGGAGGGAACAACCAAAAAACACTTAGAAAAAGTGTTGTTCTCTTTAGAGAATAGGAAAATCATACTCAGAAATACAAAACATACAAAAAAAAGTGTTGTTCAAAAAAAATACTCGCAGAAAGTGTTGTTCCTTGGAGAGAACAACAACTGTTGCCTGTAGGGAACAACAAAAACACACAAAAAAAGTGTTGTTCCCTCCAGGGAACAACAAATCAACACACACGAAAAAATGATGTTCCCTAGAGGGAACAACAGCTATTCCCTGTAGGGAACAACAAAAGAAAACTGGGAGAGAAAAAAACACAGACAAGCAATCATCCCTATTGCTCTAAACAACAGAAGGGCAACCATACAGAAGAAATAAAAACAATAGAGAAAACCAGGGAAAAGTAATTGTATTTATAGAAAAATAGAGAAAAGAAATCATATTTACAGCAACAAACAAACAGAGAAAAACACATAAAAAAATCATATTTATAGTTTAAAAAGAAATAACTTTTTACAGAAATGAAGCTTCTAAAGGATTGCCTTCTGCAACTGAAACTTGCATGGTGGGGTCCTCATTGTTTAATCGCCAATGTAATGGAAACTACAATTTGAAGGAAGCAACACCTGAAACACAAAAACATAAGAGAAATAAAAAAAAGAAACAACACTTTATTTAAAAAACAATATATAAATAAATAAATTAAGTTACAACAACTATGATGTTATTTCCTAAGGGAATATCAATTTGTCAATGGAAAAAAATGATCTCTTGGTAAAATGTTTTGGCAGCAGTGACATGAATCTCTAAATAGAAATCAATTTTTCATTTTTTTTCTGTTATGAATCCGTTAGGTAATGAATTGGATGAAATGTCCTTGTTTCATTAAAATTTCTTTCAAGAATCACTGGTGCATAAATTGACCATTTTTATTCTCCTAAGACCTGTAAAAAAAATGAGTGTCTACCTGCAATAAAAAATTAAATCATGGAAGAGAGGTGATTGGGCTCCCTTAATCCAAGAATTATGCAAAAAAATAACAAGTAGTTACTCTGTAAAACAAATCCACGGAAAAAATAACAAAGTAAAATTTATTTGTTACCTTCGGGAGAGCAGTGGCCAATCATGCTATCCTGCAGTGTTTTAATCCTAACGTTTTTGTCTTTTGTCCAATTTGAGTGATTCCAAAGCCAAATGAGAGATACTTAAAAGATATATCAATAATAGAAACAGGTTTTAAAAATTCTTTGATATGATATGTCAATTTTACTTAGAACAACCTGCATAACAAAGTCATTTTTTATTTTCCCACTTAGAACAACAATGGATATTTTAAGCATAGATTTTTTGTTTGATAATGGATTCAAATGATTCAAATTGGAAATGAAAGTAGATTTATTTATTTATTTCCAATAGAAACAAGTTTTGAAAACAGAAAGAATTGATGGGTCAAATACTCTAGTGAATAACCGAAAAACAGAGTTTTAAGAGTGCTGATTTACGATAGACAGTAAGTATTTTGGTCATAACTTTATCATATGATATTGAACGAGTGATTCAAATTTATTTGTAAAATATATTTATAGGATAATATATCTTAGAAACAGGTTTTCAAAATATAGTCATTTAGGCCTCCAAAAACTCACTGTCCAAATCTGTTTATGAACTGCCTACTAGATACCTTGTCAATGTTTTGGTTATAATTTTTTCGTTTAAAATCAAAATTGAGTAATTCAATCTGAGTTGGAAAGTAGAAATCAAGGGATACTTAGGATAGAAACATGTTTTAAAAATATAGTCATTTAGGCCTCCAAAAACAGGTTGTCCCAACTTTGTTCCTGCGCTGCCTACTACACACCCTATCAATGTTTTGGTTATAATGTTTTCGTTTCAAATCCAAATTGAGTGATTCAAATTGGGTTGGAAAGAAGACATCAAAGACTACTTAGGATAGAAACATTTTTTTTAAAATATGGCCATTTAGGCCTCCAAAACCTGACTGCCCCAACTTTGTTCCTGAGCTGCCTACTAGACTCCCTGTTAATGTTTTGGTTATACTTTTTTTGTTTCAAATCCAAATTGAGTGATTCAAATTGGGTTAGAAAGTAGAAGTCAAGGGCTACTTAGGATAGAAACAAGTTTTAAAAATATTCCCTTTTATTCCTTCAAAACATGACTGTCTGGGCTGTGTTTTCAGAAATTTTATCAAGCTCGCAAGCCAAAAAATATGATATTCAAGCATTTTTTCCAAATCGGCGATAAAAATGAATATGAGTGTTTGTAGAACTTTCATTTCTATTATAATTCATCTACATATACAAACAAATTAAAATATTTATCACCGATGTTGATTTCCACAGCGTGTTGTAATAAAAACAACTATTGTTACATTAAAAAATGTGTTTATTTTATTTTCTACACTAACCTATTCTAATTTGAAAAATGAATATGATTACATATAAGAATACTTCTAGTGGAGCCATTTTCGAAATAAGGCCTCAAGTTTGTATATACCCAAATTTGAAAAATGCATGTTAATAAATATTAGGATATGAGAAGCCAACTTCCCTTAAAAAGATGGTGTCAAAAATTGTTGAAGTATGGAGTGATGCTGCAAAAAAATGATGGAGTGAAATCAATCGTCAATATATCCTTTACTTTCTTGATTTCCCATAGCCATCATATCATGAAGTTCTTGAACTTTTAAAAGGGCTTGTTGATGCAAACTAGAAGAAACCTCATTTTCTACTATAACTTCTACAATTTTTGGATTTGAAACATTCTGAATCTCAATATAAGTTTTCTCCAATGGTGCTTGTGAGATAGAATGGGTAGAAAGGGTGGGTAAATTTTGTAGTTCAACACTGTAAGCATGTTGTATTGGTTTATTATGGTGAGGGTGTGGAATGAGTTGAGCAGAAAATTGTGTAGGGAATGGAGCATTTTGATGATGTAGTTGATTGGGTTGAGTGGATGATTTTGATAGACAAGCAAGATGTTGTGGAAGAGCTGGTGAAGAATATGGAGGATGTGTTTGTGCTACAAGATGAGGGAGAGTAGTCATGCAATCATAAGATGAACCATGCCAAACTCGTAGACAAGACTTGTGGGGGTTATATTGAGATTGACATGGCTACCCTAACACATGCATATTCCCTTGATGGATTATGCAAGTAAGAAAATGGAGAGGAAGTATTTTGAACCATACATGTAGGCCATGGTTTCCATGGTTTTGACCTTGTTGCAGCTTCCCCATCTCTTTGATATAATGCTTCCATCATAGATAAGGAAGAACAACTATCTACGAGATGCTCTTTTTGGCAATGAGAGAAAATCACTTCTTCAATTTCTTGATTTTTCTAAACCTGCAAAACATCCAATTGTGAATTTAGAGAGCTAATAAAATCAATTTTAAAATGCTCAAATAAATCATTGATTTCAACTCCTATATCTCTTGCTCTTGTAGTAGATTTGGAAAAGAAAGAAAAAATGTCTCTAGAATTCTTACCAGCCTTAGAGATTCCTCATGAATACCTTATGCATAATTCACAAACATCATCATATGATAACTGGAAAACATCACCCTTTCCTATCAAATTTAGGAGTTCTAAAAATTCATCTTTGATTCCTTTCAGAAGGAGTGTTTTTAAGATATATTTTTCCAAATACTTATGCTTTGATTTTTGAAGGTTATATTGAAATCGCTCTACATAGTCCTCCAAGATTTCATCTTCTTCAAGAATACATTCTTCATATCCTCCCATGTTTGGATGTAGTTCCCACCTAGGCTCATGAACCATCAGAGATATGCTCCTTTTAGAGTAAGAGGAAACACTTTCAACCTTTGATCATTAGTACAATAATCATATCCTCTACAAAGTATTTCAAACTCAAATAAGAATGTCTTTGGATCTTCATTTGTCAAACCATGAAAATTTGGTAGAGAAGATGGGAGAATTATGTGCATTTGTGTCACTCCTCCTAGATCTTTGTTAGGGAATTCAAAAATTGCAATGTGAGCCATTTCTTACCATAATAGAAGATGTTTTTCATGTGTTTCTTCGAGGCTCCTCTTTCAAATGTTCTTGTCAATTGGTTAGTGAAATGGGTGGTGCTTACATCACCACTTGAGTGGAATTATGAGATTTTAAAAAAAATTCTACCTCTAAATTTCCTACTTCAATTCCTACGAAATTCTGCTGAAAAGCGGGCAGAGGAGCAATCACTTTACTTGCTCATTACGCATGTTCTTGCCTTCTGTTTCTAATACCCAATTCTTTTACAACAGAAAAATATCAAACACATACTTCAAATTCTATGCAATTGTGCTGAAAAGTGGGCGGAGTAGCAAGCACTTTACTTGCTCGTTACGTAGGTTCTTACCTTCCGTTTTTAATATCAAATTTTTTCCCAACAACAAATATCAAACATACATCACTCTCTGGGAAATGGCAGCACTCTCTCCTACAATGGCGCCAAATTGTTGGATACTAAAATGTGTCTTTTAAAACTCCTAATTGCCTTACATTAGTTATCAACCTGGGTAAGTCTTTTTGTTTCAAGAGTGTACATAATATGTGCAAGCTATAAATCCAGAGAGTAATGTTTTTTAATTTGAACTATAAAACTTGATACAAAAGTAAACAGATCCATTTATAAAACTCAAGCTGCAACTGTTAATGGAAATATTACATCCAAGCATCAAGACTTAATCTTCAAGTGAAATCATAATCAAATCTGAAGCAAGCAATTCAATTGAAAATAGAATCAACCAAGAGAATAGTAGCATTAACCAATCTCTTTCAGCTGATTCTATATGAATCACACTCTATCTCAGTTAAGCAATTCGAATGGAAATTATGTCTACCGAGAGTTTAGTAGTATTAACCAATCTCTTTCAATTGATTCTATATTAACCACACTCTTATCGTAATCAACCAAAAATCATTGTCTTAACTGATAATTATTTCAACCTGCAGTGAGCATAAATGAAATCATAAGACAAAGTTGCGAAGTTCATGAGATCAGAATAAAGGAAAATAAACTAACCGCAATGTAAACTCACAGGAAATCAGAAAATATCAAATAGAATAAACTCGCAGGAAATGCACAGATATAAAACAGAATAACCTTACAGAAAATGGAGAAGTATCAAATAGGGAATAGCAGTAAGATCCACTAGATATCGCGCCCTAGCCACCAGCGAATACTGATGAGCTACTTCAGAATATTCAAATGACCAGCAATGCAAATTATATATTAATCATTAAATTCACTCCTCATTACAATACGATATGTCCTTCAGAATAACATTCTGTATATTGAAATTACAATTGGGGTCCCAAGCGAAAAGCTAAATCTTTCAATTCTCCCCTCTCCTCCTATCCTATCTCTAATAATCCCCTTCTTTGATCTATGTTTTCCATCTAAATATGCAGAGAGCAGAGAGAAGTTACAATAGAGATGATTACAAAATGATTCCCATAACAAAATTGGATTGTTCATAATAAATTGATCCGCAAGATCATATCTGAAATATCTTTCCATCAACATTCAACAAGAACAGGTCGAATTTGGTATTGTAATTGAGATAATTTGGAAACCGGCCGCAACAATGAATCTGAGAAAATTGTCCTCAGATAACCTTCTGTTTCTCTTAATACAAACCGAATTTGGAAAAATTGCTTATAATGAAACTAATCAGTCCGTTCTGAACAAAACCCATGTTTTAGATTTTCCAGATTCTTCTCCATTTGCCCGAAACGTCCAATGCAAAACTGCCACTTCTTATTCCAGCGAATTTCTGAGTTGGAATATTTAATGTTGAGGTGGACATCAAATCTGCGATCTGGAAAATATCTTGGAGGCTAAAATGGTGAGTGGTATTACAAAAAAATTATTAATAAACCATCATTGGTAAAATCATGCATAATAATCATCAATTTATTAAAAATAAAGAAGAATAAATAATATGTATCCTTAAGAGCATAAATAATTATAAAATGGAATTATATGATAAATCATGATAAATGACGTGATAAAAAAGGGTAAAAATAGATGATATAGGTGTTAAAAAGTGATAATAATAATGACGCGGTCCAGCACACTCCCAAATTGAATATATTGTATGTCCTCATGCAACCCGAAGCCTTTATATTAACCAAGTTATATATATATATATATATATATATATATATAATGTTCATCTCAAGTCATGAAATTGATGAAACAAATGGCTTCTTCCTCAAATAATGAATACTCAATTTTAGCAATGTTGATGAAGGCGTAATAATTAAGTAACAACAAACTTCATTAACCATTTCCTCAAAAACTACAAACCAGATTTTGCTAAAATTTTGCAAGTAGATTTCTACTATATTAATGTTTTTCTAATCCAAAAATTAGATCGTTTTGATGCAGGGATCATGGGATATAAGCAAAATGGCTGTAGGTAATAATGCATGATATCTAAAATTTGACAAACTAATTTAACTTGAAATTTTTTGGGTTTGTGTATTTTAATGATGTCTCTTTGTTATCCAAAAATCACAAGAATTTAGTTCATATTGTTAAAGATATACACAAATCAATTTCTGCATTGTATAAAAATGAAATCGTATGCCTTAAATGAGAAAGAAAGTAGGAAAAATCCATCATGTGTAGCAATTCCTCCCCCAAACTGGAGAATGAGCATGCCCGCATGCAATGCTAGAAAACAAATTGAGGTGGTTGTGACAATCTGTTGAAATCTATGCTTGGTGTAAAACAACATGGAATAAGGGAGGTGTTGAGAATGAAAAAGAAGATCAATGGATGATAAAGAATATTAATGGCATGGTCATAAAAAAGAAATGAATAAAAGTAACACTCTCCCAAACTGAAAGATGATATGTCTCTAAAAAATGGGAAGTGGTAAAGATGTGAAATGAATGATGATAAATAATGCTTAATGGATTTTCATGAAAGTCTCTTAAATTTTCAATAAATCAGAAACTTATGCTATTTTACCTCCAATTTTACCTCGGAAAAAAATGTGGAATGACATGTATGGACTGACATTTGTTGAAGATGATGTAGGCTGAGTTGATGCTGAAAGTGATGCAAAAGGTGGAATCTAGGCAAGCACATCATGTCTAAACAATTGTTCATGTTCGTGAGTTTTTCGAGCCTCTTCTATTAGTTGCAATAGTGTGGCCTTCCTGTGAATAGAGTTTCCCCCCATACTTGTTATTCTCCTGTAAACAAATCACTACACTACATGCAAATTTCTTAAATCCACAATTTTAGTTTTGAATAGCAATAGATAAGCCACATGCAAAAATTTCAATAAGGGAAACGTTTGTATAAATGTAATACTAATATTTTGTCAAATCAATCAAGTTATGGCAGAGTTTCTGATGGCAAGACAAGGGAATGAACAATATGACAATAAATGAAGTAGAGTACACATATCAATGATAGGACAACAAGAGGTATGGTTATAATGAGAGCGGAGTGTGTAAAGATAGTCATGAATAAGAGATAAGATGCTTTCATTGATAATAGGTATGCGGTTAGCAAAAAGGACAACAATATGCAAGAAAAGATACCTTGCTAATGATATTCCATTTGAAAATGATATGATTGATTAAAAACATTAACTCATGCATAAATGTTCAAAGTAGGGAGAATTTAGGGAAATAATCTCTCTGATAAAAAGAAAAGAAAGAAGAGGGTATTATAATAATTATTGATGTTGAATATGGAACTTCAGTACCATAAGCAGAGCCTTTACTACCAACAGGTGTCCATAACCTTGGCAGGGTTGCTTTTTAACCCACATGAGCCAGGATTCTGCATTTATAAATGGAGAGTTTTAGTGTTGTTTTACAAAAGAGGTCAGTGTGCTGGCGTGGTAACCAGATGACCACATTGTCATTCACTGGGATGTAGCAAAAGTGATAAGGCTGGCTTGTGATGAGACCTCATGTTCTAAGGATATTTTGGCTATCCAGTGGATCATAACCCTGGTGTGGTGGCCATAATGGGAATGCCACTTTGTTACAGCCTTATGAACATGGTAGGTTGGCTTGTAATGAGACTCTCTATCCTCCATTTAAAATTTTGTTGTTATTGCACATTTTTATGATAAATAGAGGGAGGCTCAATACTCCTTAAGAGTAGGGATGGTGGAAGAAGTTGAACATGTCAATAGAAAAAAATATACCCATAATTTTACTTATAATAGATAAAAATAATTATAGCCAGAAGAAGTGGAACTAGCATGGTGAAGTTGATCAATCAGTATCATATACAATAGAAATCAATGCAGTAAAGTAATATATAAATAATTGTGTCCCTTTTGTTTTTTGTTTTTTAAAAAAACCTATCATCAAGAAGTTGTCTTGTTAAAGATTGTAATGTTAAGGGTATTCACTTGCCTCAATAGACTCTATAATTCTTGTCCTCATAAAAGTAGTGTACTTCATGCCATGAAAGAGAATCAGTAAAATGGGCTGAGATGGGCTAGGGATAATCCCACAAGAGGAAGGAGGTGCTATTCACAACACACAAAACTTCACAAGAAGCAAAAATGTTGTTCCGAAGAGGGAACAACAAAAAAACTCAAAAAGTGTTGTTCTTTAGAGGGAATAGAAAAAACACTCAAAAAGTGTTGTTTCTTAGAAGGAACAACAAAAACACTCGAAAAGTGTTGTTCCCTAGAAGGAACAACAAAAATAGTCAAAAAATGTTGTTCCCTCTAGGGAACAACAAAAACAATCTAAAAGCGATGTTCCATAGAGGGCACAACAAAAACTCAAAAATACTCAAACAAGTGTTGTTCCCTAGAGGGAACAACAAAAACTCAAAAACACTCAAAAAACGTGTTGTTACCTAGAGGGAACAATAAAACTCTAAAATTGTTGTTCTCTAGAGGGAACAACAAACGCACTCCAAAAAAGTGCTATTCCCTTGAGGGAACAACAGAAACACTCCAAAAAGTGTTGTTCCCTTGAGGGAACAACAAACTCTAAAAGTGATGTTCCCTTGATAGAATAGCAAAAAACACTAAAAAAAAGTAATGTTCCCTTGAGTGAAAAGCAAACTCTAAAATTGTTGATCCCTTGAGGGAACAACAAAAAATACTCCAAAAAAGTGTTGTTCCCATGAGGGAACAACAAAAAAAAACACTTAAACAAGGTGTTGTTCCCTTAAGGGAACAAGGTGTTGTTTTGGGGAATTCCAACACTTGTTACCAACAGGGGAAATGGATTAGCATAATCGTCCAACAAGACGTTAGTCAGAATTCTTAAAAAGACCATAGCACAAAATCAAAAAAATTGGGATTCACAACTTAAATTTGCATTATAGGCTAATAGAGTTACTACTAAGAGATCAACTTGGAAGTCCCCTTTTGAGCTGGTATATTGGACAATTGTAGTTTTCCCTGTCCATTTTGTTATGCCAGTGACCAAACTTCTACAAGGTGCCGACAAGGAGCCAAATTCTCTAACTAGGAGAATAAATAAGTCAGTGAAATTGCAAGAAAGAAGGGGACAAGTAACTCAGAGTCTAATGAAATACCAGGAAAAGATGAAATCTCTCTTTGACAAGAAGGTTAAGGACAAGTCTTTTCAACTAGGAGATATAGTGCTCAAATGGGATGTCAGGAGAGAAGACAAAAGCAGACATGGGGAATTTGATCCCTTATGGTTTGTACATTTTAAGATAGATGAAGAAAATGTGAAAAATACATTCTTACTAGAGAATTTGGATGGTGAAGTGCTTGAACTATCTATAAATGGCCAGTTTCTCAAGCTCTATTTTCAGCATTAAAGAATATCACCTTTTCCCATTGTAAATACCAATGATCGATTGTACTTACCGAACCGTTAATTTTATCCTTTTTTTTTGCATTTATATGCCTAAATTAGTCTCACTCCATGACCATGTTTAAGGCACTTATCTATATGTTCTTAATGCCTTTCTTGCAAGGCATTGTCCCCATTTAGAGATGATGTTATACCCCTCATTCTCCTTGAAAGTTTTTTTCATATGGTCAAACGTTTATTTTGTGTGCATAGAAAGAAAGATAGGAAAATTACTGGGAAATGATGAAGCAAATAGGCACCTAGGCACACTTTGTGCACATAGGAAAAATAAGCATCAAACACTGATTTTGATAACAAACTTAGTGTTCAGGGAGTGAGAGTAAAATAAGGGGGGTATGCTTCTATAGGTGTGAATGAAAACAATTAAATGTCGAGCATGTTTCCAATGGATCATTGGTCATTGTTGCCCAACCAACCCTCAAAAGAATTACAATGGGGAAACTAACACAACAAATACACCAGTGCTAGCCCCCGAAGAAGAAAAGTCAAAAGCACCGAGCAGACCAATCTATAGTCTAGATTTTCCAGGGGGTCCATGCGCACCCCTAATACCCAATCTTACACCACGCTGGAGAGTGGGGAACATGCCCGCCACAATATATTGATGCAACATTGACATCGGTGAACAAGTGTGCTAAATACAATGTAAATGGTATCTCTCTCTTCCCCTCTGTTGAGTTTCCCTACCCAGTATCATGGTACCACCTATCATCCACCTCACACTCCCATATTATGTCATTTGACCATTTTATCCCACCTGTAAGACCATGACTTGTTAGCCATTTTAATTTCAAATATTATTTTTATAGTCGGGCTCTCCTATCACTCTACCATCCATGATGCTATCTGAATATCATCCAGTGCAGAGTCATCTTAACTTTGTTCCATCTGATTCAACCTAATGATCAGGTAACCCACAAGACCTTGACTTCCATTTTCTCTTCCTATACTTAAAATGAAGAAACCTAAACCCCCTTCAAATATTAAACCCCTCATGGATAAGGAAGTCGAGATTCATGACTCACCCTTCCCTTACCACCTATCGAACCTTTGTTTCGAGATGTATGACCAACATTTTAAGGGAGAGGATCCCTTTAGGGTAGTAGAGTTAGGATTATATTATCAAATCACCCCCTCCATCTACCACTTCCTAGAATTTGTTTCGTGACTCATTACATCATACGTTTAGGAGAAAAATTGCTTCATATCCTCTTGTGGAGCGAAAAATCTAGAAATAAAACCCGAACCAATTTAAAAGGATTTCATTAACCCAGTTCCCCAACCCTAAGAAGTTTATAGAAATTAACTTGTTCTATAAGTATAATTCCCTCTCAGTCCGGGAACAACAATATTTCCATCAGATGATCCTGACCCCTGGCCACTGTCACATGGAATGAGTCGTTCTTGTGGACAAGATCGACCTCCCTAGTATCTAATGATATCTAGCAACAAACACACCAATCAAACCCTATCTTTCACTAAATATGCAATTTATTAACAAAGGCAAACAAGAGTTCAGGCCTACCTTGGATCTAGTGCAAGTTTTTAGAAGCCAAGCTCCTTGGATTCAAATGAGCTCCTTGATGTAGAATCTGCAGACACAAACATGCACACAAATTAAATAGCACCTGAATAGCCAATATAATAAAGCATATCCATCATAATGATCAAGGAATTTATGAAACAAATCACATAAGACAATTTGTTGAGAAAAATGAGCTTGATTGTATTAACTTGAATCAAGAAGAACTTTACAACCTGTGCCTTGATGCTATACAAGTTCCTCCCAGGGTCCAGCAAGAAGTTTCCTCTACTTTGACAAGTTCACTCACTTCCCAATGAAGCCAAAAGGTATGTAGTATTTCCTCTCAAGCTTAACTAGGAAGTCTTAATTTCACCAGCATTTACCCTTAGAAATGTTCAGCTTCTAACCTCTCCAGCAACCAGCCCAATGCCTTAATTTATAGCGCAATGGAGGGAAGTTACTAGGTCCACCTTTAAAGGGATAAGCTCCTTCTTCAAAGGGATAACTCCTCTCATCAAGGGATTAGCTCCTTTAATGTTGGGATGCATGAATCACCTAGGAGCGAACCATCCACGTTAAGAAACCTTCTAGAATCATCCAGAATCAACCACAAGTAAGTTTTTTGAAGTTAAACTTGCGCCTTTTGACTTTTACAAGGGTCCGCACCCACCCCTTTAGATACAGAGTGGGCAGGTTCGTAGGTAACATGAACATGGGGTGCGGGACCGTAGGCAATAGTAGGAGAAAGTGCGGAACCATAGATTTATTGATTTTTAAAGTAATTTCTCTCATTTTCAAAGCTTGACATGAGGAGCTGAGGTATGAGACTTGCCAAGGAGGATAATATGGTTGATGATGAACCCATACTAACTGTAGATAGTCATGGTGACAAATTTTTGTGTAACAGATTGCCCCCTAAAGTGCGAAGTCTATAGTAGATCAAGGTTTCATGTATCATCTAGGAAGAGTGAAGTACTTTATCATTTTGAGGATTATCTTGTGGAGAGCCCGATTGGAACCTGTAAACACTCAACACAAAATATATATATGAGATCATATCATTGCTGAGGTAGGCATTCCCATACTCGATCAAAACTAACTAGCAAACTAACTACTACTCTCATATAGGAACGATCTTGCAATACATCATAATCATAGACACATGTAGACACAGTATGGGTGCAACCATCTGTTTATAATTAGTCTACAGTATAATGAATACAAAACTCCTCGCAGCCTGGATGGCGGAAACTAGATCCAGGGTCTTGATTTCTGCTTCCCGAAACAGTACAATTCTATCCATGTGAATGAATGTATTGAAGTCGAACATGGTAGAAACCACTTGATTACCAGTCAATGATGTAAACTGTTAACAAGTGTGAGAGAAACCACCATTAATGTCAATGGCTCTCAAAGTACTCAGCACAATCCATGAGATGTGAATAGATGTGTTGATGTTGAACATGTCATGGAGTCCTTCGATTGAAGGTCAATGATGCAACCTGTTGTCGAAGGCGAGAAACCTGCCATTGAGGCATGTAGATCTCAAGGTACTGATGATTTCTAGATCATCTTTCTAGATAATGAATTGAAGTCGATAGAAAGCGATCTGTCGTAAGCAAGCTCACAACACAAAATCATATATCAAGTTGAAGAAATGTAGCTGTAAAGACTAACTCAGGGATGGTCAAAATGGATGACAGATATTTTGCAGATGAATGGCTTATTTGTACGAATCTCTTGAACAAATAATGACACAGCAGATGGTTTGGTGACAATTGGCCCAAAGTTAATGCCCAAAAACCAGCTGAAGACTTTCAATATTGTTTAATCAACTGTTAGGCAAAGGATTTCCCAACCCAGGTGAATGAAAAAGTGTCGTGTTCAAGAGTGGTTACAAGGTTTTTCTGAGACAAAGTATGACAAACAGGCTTATTTTTCTCTCTTTTCCCCCACCATTTCTGGCAAGTACCTCTTTATTTTTGACAAGCTTGAGGAGGATAACATTTGCTTGATTATAAGCTCATCCTTCGGATGAGTCCAACTTAGTTTAAATTCGAACCCTAAGAAGGAGTGGTCCATTCCTGTTTGTAATTGAACAGGTCCTTTACTGTTAAATTTTAACGAGTCCAGTATAGGAGAAACTCGGCGTTTTTCAATTTTATGGAGTCTGAAAATACTTAAGAAAACTCCATGGTTGTTCTTTTTCGTAAGTTTGTGTCTCCCAAGCCCGAAAAAGTATAAAATAATACTTGAGAGAACCACTCGATCATTACGACCAAGGAGTACTTTTCATAATTCGTGCCTCTAATCTGAAAAAGTAAAAAAGTGATCAAAGACACGTCGTTTAATTACCAATATCGGATTTGAAACGACAAAAATCTAGCAATCTTTTCGTGTTTTTACGGTCAGAAAAGGGCTGTAAGAGGACCGTCTTTTTAGTTCCGTTTTAACGAGTTTAAAAAGAAAAACTCGGTGATCTTTTCACATTTTAGGAGTCAGAAAAGAGCTTAAAGGTGACTTTGATGTTTTTTCGTAAAAAATGATGACCTTTACCTGAAAAATCGGTTATCCTGCACAAAAACCAAAAAATTACTCATACCTATTTAAAATGGATAAAAATGCTTTGAAGAATACCTTTCCATAGTGAAAAATAAACAAATTAACAATTTATTTATTCAAAAAACTTATAAAAAGAACTTTTACCAATTCATTTTTACCGTTTGACTGTTGAGGTGAGAAAAAGGGCTTTTGGCCAGAAACTTCCCGTGAAGATTGCGGAAAATCCAACAGTCAGAGTCGAACGCCGTCTCCTCCAGGTAATCCACAATATCCCACTCTTCATTTCTATCCATTTAAAATTCATTTTTAGGTCTTTAATTTTGTTTTTTGGAGGGCTTTTGGTTTGAAAAGCTGCGCACTGGGGTCTGCAGGTATAACATTGGGGACCCGCAGACCCCGACTTTTTCTCAGTTAGAAAAAATTCAGGGGTCTGCACCCGCCCTTAAGACAGAGTGCGGACCTACGCACTGTTTCTAAAGGCAGGGTGCGGACCCCACGCAATGGTTTTAAAAACCCAAAGAACTCAAAAATGGACCAAATTTTTTTATTTTATGAATTCTAATTTGCCTTTTTGCTGCATGTAGATTACTCACCATGCTTGATTGGCGTGAAAGAGAGCACGAGGATGTAGATTTGGCCGCCATAAATCATCAACCTTCAATCGATGCATTGAAGGCATGCGGCTTGTACAAATACTGGGCCATACCTGGCATGAGGGCCCAGGTGGACTTCTTGCAGTGGCTGGTAGACAGATGGAACGTCCAGGATCAGTGTTTCTACATAGGTGGTCACCAGCTTGAAATGGAGCCGGCAGACATTTATTTTCTGACTGGTTTGCCTAAGAGAGGTGAACATTTGACTCTATTCGGGACTAGGCCAGGTGGCCAGTCTGTCGATAGCCTCCGGCTAGAGTGGTGCAATGTTCAAACCAGAGACAAAGGGATAGATATCAAGACCATATCCCGTCCTGAACTTATGGTCATTGCTTTCACAGTTACCAGGCTCTGCAGGAGCGCAGCACTACATGTGGCCACTGGATCCCAGATGCGGATGGCAGTGGATTGCTTTCGAGGCACCATCTTCAACTGGTGCGAGGCTGTGTTGGCTAACATAAAAGGCCAACTGACCAGAGCCAAAAACAGACAACTGAAGACCTTTGGTTATAGTGCTTTAGTTGTGAGTTTTGGCTTGGAGAGGGTTCCGATGTTGATCCCTCAGCATCTCACCGTGGAGGCTGGGCTTCCTCGAGAGCCAAAATTGATGCGATGGGTTGCAGTTATGGCCCGTCATCCTGAGGAGGGGACGAAAGTTGTTCGATTCACTCCTGAGTACTTTCACTGGTTAGAGAACCAGGTATTTTCTATTCAGGATTTTCCTTATGCTGAGGTTGATTTTCGTGGTGACCCGGACATGGCTCTTCCACCAGGAGAGCAATGGGACAATTCAGGTAACCTCATTTTTGACATTTTTTAATTTAATATATATAGTTTTTTTGTTTTTATTTCGTCTCAAAATTGATAGTAAAATTTCAAATGCAGATGTAGGTCCATGGCGTCCAGCCAATCTCTGGCCTTACGAGAGAAGACAACCAGTTGCAGTGGCACCGACCCCATAGGATGAGGCCACAGAGACTTTGGTCGAGTTGGAGAGCCATCTAGAGCGCCTGACAACGGACATTCCAGAGACCACTATAGATGACATTCCTATTAGGCTACAGTGCTATGTGGTTGGGGTCCTAGGACCTTTTAGGAGGTTCCTTTGTAGAGTGGCCCGTATAGTGGTTTCATACCGAGATCATCACCAGTGATAGGATGGTCGCTTTTGTAGACACATATGACATTTTTGTTTTTTTTACTTATCATTTTTGCCGTTCATAAGGTATTTTTCAATCTATGATCGAAGACGATGTATATTTGATACACTACTATGATATATTATGACATTATTACCGGCTCACCTTGCAAAATATGTTATGAAATGTTTTTGAATTTACTTGTTTGATTTATTGCAAATGTCTATTTAACATTCGAGAAGCAATTGCATCTGCTAATTATTTAAATATCTTGGAATATGATGATATTCAATGTAATTAAACTCACATTCCAAGAGACGAACTCTCAAAAATAATCTTAATAAAACTGGATTTCTAATGGCATATACTCTATTAAGCTATAACACAACGAGTTCAGAATCTAACCTCACTATCAAACTCCGAATCCCAAATGAGATGGATTCGGATAATAACTCAATCACTGCACTATATTCGGAAATGTTGTTCATTTTTTGATTGAGGCTCACCCCATGCATAGATACCAACTCATCAGAGGGCGAATAGATAACCCAAGTTGCGGAAGAAATATTTTGTGCATTACGACAAGCACCATCAGCGAAACCAATATATGTTTGGAGAGATGTCGACATCTGCAGTATCAAGAGTAAAATCAAGATAAGCAGGAATAATGATAAAACACTCTCTAAAACTAAGCACACTTTAAAATCTAAAATACACTAGCTATAAAGAAAATCAACCTAACTAAGATCTCCACATCTAAATTTACACATAATATCTCTTCAGGTAAAGACCATTTCTGGGTTTACCTAAAGAGATCCCATCAAAGTCTACCAGTTCATAGGCCCCTTTTTCTAGTTTTCGCTTAACAATATAGGGACCATGCCACATAGGCACGAATTTTCCAGCGCCTAATTTATCATTTGCTTGATCATACAATAAAACTAGGTCTCCCTCCGAAAAATTTCGAGGGGTGACATTTCGATCATACTGAGCTTTAATACGTTTGGCGTGAGCTTCGATTGCTAGTGCAGCATCTCGCTGACTCTCATCTAGCTAATTTAAGTATAAGAAACGTCTATCCTCTTCAGAGGTGGCGGGAAGTAATTCGATGGCCATTCGCAATGATGGGATTTCGCATTCAATAGGTAGCACAGCTTCCAAACCATAAACTAGTTGGAAAGGAGTGAAACCAGTTGACGATTTTACCGTGGTTCGATATGCCCAAAGTGCTGAGAATAGCATGTTATGCCAATTTGACCGATGAATCCCAATGATTCGTCGGATCATGACAACTAGAACTTTGTTGATGGCTTCAACCAGACCATTAGCTTGCGGATAATAAGGTGTTGAACTATCGTGACGCAAGCCAAGTTGATCTGTAAGTTCCGTCATCATAATATTTCGAAAATGACGTCCATGATCAGTGACAATTGCTTGTGGAACACCAAACCTAGCAATTATATGATTGAATACGAAAATTGCAGCAGTTTTGCCGTCTGCCTCAAATGTAGGCATCGCCTCGGCCCACTTGGTAAAGTAATCTACCGCGAGAATAATGTATGCATGCCCCCCGTCCGAGTGAGGGTTACATGTAATAAAATCGATTCCCCATTTTGCAAAAGGACCAACGGCAATTATAGGGTGGAGAGGAGCAGGTGGAGCACGCATATTTCGATCAAAAATTTGGCAATTGTGGCATTTTCGGATCGCATTAATACAATCTTTAAACAAAGACAACCAAAAATAGCCAGCGCGCAATATCTTTTGGGCCGTGGCAAAACCAGACATATGACTGCCACATGCTCTAGAATGACAATCATTAAGAACTCTTTCGGCTTCCTCGTGAGTTAAGCAGTGTCGGAAAACAGAGTCCACTCCATAACGATAAAGTGTATCTCCAATAATTTTGTATTGTTGGGACTGAAATCGTATTTTGCGACGCTCTGATTTTGAAAGGTCAGGCCGAAAGGATTGGGTTTGGAGATAAACTATGATATCTCCATACCAGGGATCTAAAGTGCTGATTAGAAATAACGATTCATCCACAATGGGTTCCTCTGCCACTATTTCCGTATCAGCACGCGGGAAGTCACACATTAACTCCGCAAAAATTAAAGATTTTTTTGACTTAGACTTTTCAAATTCTAGGTCGAACTCCTGCAGGATGACAATCCATTTGGAGTACTTGCCCCCTAGCAATTGTTTAGTTAAAATATAGATCATGGGGTTGCAATCGGAAATTACTGTAGTTTTGCATAGTAAAATGTAATGACGAAATCGCTGGACAGCTTGAACAGCTGCCAGGGCCAATTTCTCCACATGTGAGTATTTTAGCTCAGTGGGATTTAAGGTCCGACTAAGGTAATATATCACATGCTCACTACTGGATTCATCTTCCTGAACTAAGACCATCCCAATGGTGGAATGTGAAGCGGCGAGATATAAGAAGTAGTCCTGGTTGTAGTTGGGCGGATGCAACAGTGGTGCATGGGTTAATGCATGTTTTAAAGCATCAAAAGATTTGTCAGCTATCTCATCCCAAAAGAATGGTGTATTCTGCTTCAACAACCGGGTAAAACCCTTAGTGATCTCGGCGTAGTTAGGAATGAATCGACGTAAAAAATTTGCTTTCCCTTGCAAACTTTGGAGTTGGTGAAGGCTCGAAGGAGGAGGCAATTTGATGATAGCCTCAACTTTTGAGGGGTCGACGCGAATGCCAGCCTTCGAAACAACAAACCCAAGTAACCGACCCGTTTCTATACAGAAAACACACTTATGTGGATTCAACCGAATCCGATAATGCCTACACCTCATAAAGATTGCTCGTAAATGGATGAGATGATCAGCTCGATGTAATGAATAAGCAGGTAAATCATCGAGATAAGGTTGCAAAGTGTGCTTGATGTCATGAAACGCGTAAGACATAGCCCTTTGAAAAGTTGCCCTGGCGTTCTTGAGTCCAAAAGGTAATTTGCAATAAGCAAACGTCCCCCATGGACAGATGAAAGCCGTTTTTGGTTGATCAGCAGGTAGAATATTTATTTGATTGTAGCCGGAGAAACCATCCATAAAGGAAAAAAGTTCACTACCGGCACAGTCATCAATGATTTGATCGATATAGGGTGTTGGGTAATTGTCTTTTGGACAGGCTCGATTAATATCCCTATAATCGATACATATTCTTATTGTGCCTTGTTTTTTATTAACGGAAACAATGTTTGATACCTAGTCCGTTAACGGGATAGGATAAATGAACCCTGCTTTCAGTATTTTTTCAACTTCTGCTTTAATGGCGGTTGCTTTTCACGGGTGAATCTGACGCAAACGTTGCCGGACGGGTTTAGCGTCCGGGTAAGTTTTGATCTCATGAACAACAAGGGCGGGATCGATTCCTGGCATTTCCTCGTATGACCAGGCAAACACGTCGTGGAATTCTTGGAATAGGGCCTTATATATTTGGATTTCATCTTTTGTACAAGAGACACCTATATGAACGTTTTCAACAATTCCAGGCTTAACCGAAATGTCAATAGGATTAATTCGAGAAATGTTTTCTAAATTCAACTCAGAATCAGGATTTTTCATTGGACATTGAGGTTCCTTGACATATTCGATTGAGAAAATGGATGAAAAAACATTTTCAAAACGATCGATCTCAGGTAAAAACGAAGATCTGTGATGAATATCTTCCCATGGTAGATCATCTGCACACAGGATTTCGTAAATTTGCTCATCAGTATGAACAGGTTCGGAAAACATTCTTGAATCTGAGTTCGATGTCGAAAATGATTCGTCATGGACCACGTTCATTAAGTCAGTTTTAGTCGAGGATGTGTCGGAAAAAGACTGTACAGTCTGATAGGCAATTTCATATGGACTCAAAGACATAGCATAACCAAGTGAATATATTTAAGGTTCAGAGGGTACGATCCAAGGATCGTCATAAAGAAGTGTGTCCGATGAAATCATATGAATGGTTGCTATAGAAGACGATACATTAGGAGGAGGAAAAGAAAAAGTGCCCAGTAAACCGGAATCTTTAACGAGTCCTACTCCAACATCCTTATAAGGGATGATCGTTTTACCGACATGTTGAATACTTTCAGAAGAGGCTGGGTTGGACGAAAAGTAAGTCAGCTGATCTATAGTTACGATCTTTCCATTATGAGGGAACTTCACAAGCCGGAAGACCGATGAAACGACAGTTGTCATAGCGTAAGACCAACTACGACCCAAGAGAAGGTTGTAATCTAGAGGGGCATCGACCACTTCCACATCTAGATTAACGGTTTTTCCTTCAACCCCTATAGGCAAATCCTGTAGAATGCCGAAAGGATGAAACCCACGGCCATCAAAGGCCTTCAGAATCGTCGGGGATTGGTTAAGTGTAGGAGAACCAAGCGATCTCCAACACTGGATCGACATAATACACGTCGAGGCTCCCTCATCAAGCACAGTCCTATAGCAGGGCCTGTTTTTGACTAACACTGGAATCTGGAAAGCCATTTGATGAGGTAAACGAGGTGTACTATTTTCTAGATCAAAAATTATCAGGTTCGAGTCTTGAATGTCAACAGCTCCTATAGCCGACAATAGTAATTTACGCTGTGCTGGACATGACTGCAGCACTTCCAAAGCCGACATTGTTAAAGGTGAAACAGCTAAATCTTCAACAATGTTATAGTTCTGAGCCGCTCTCGCATGAGGATTGAAAGCAGACTTTCGAAGTATACCCTTAGTGGGCAGTTTGATCACTAAATCTGGGTTAGGTTTCTCGATCTGTAGTGGATCGGAACCCGGAGCTGAAGTTGATGGGTTTGAATTAGAAGATTCTGCTTCCTTTCCACCAACAGGACTTTTACTTCCATAATCTTGTGAACGAGCGGCAATCCTAACATGGGACATCATCATTATGGGTTCTTCGGGGGCATTCAAGGAAGAACCTATCATCTTACTGTCTTGACTAGGAAAAGGATCGTTCAAAACAGCAGGTGTTTGGGAACCTTTGACAATTTTCGCAACCTCTGCACGATGAGGGCAATCTCTTGTAAAATGTTCTTCTTCACAAATAAGACAAGGATAATGAGGTTTGCGTTTCTCATCAGTAGATTCCGTTTTTTTTGGTTTCTCTTTTGAGTTTTTGTCTGCTTTATTTTCTTCTTCCCTTTCTTCTTACCGCCGGATTTTGATTTATCTGAAGATGCACTGCTTCTAAAGGCAGGGTGCAGACCCCACGCAATGGTTATAAAAACCCAAAGAACTCAAAAATGGACCAAATTTTTTTATTTTATGAATTCTAATTTTCCTTTTTGCTGCATGTATATTACTCACCATGCTTGATTGGCGCGAAAGAGAGCACGAGGATGTAGATTTGGCCGCCATAAATCATCAACCTTCGATCGATGCATTGAAGGCATGCGGCTTGTATAAATACTGGGCCATACCTGGCATGAGGGCCCAGGTGGACTTCTTGCAATGGCTGGTAGACAGATGGAACGCCCAGGATCAGTGTTTCTACATGGGTCGTCACCAGCTTGAAATGGAGCCGGCAGAAATTTATTTTCTGACTGGTTTGCCTAAGAGAGGTGAACATTTGACTCTATTCGGGACTAGGCCAGGTGGCCAGTCTGTCAATAGCCTCCGACTAGAGTGGTGCAATGTTCAAACCAGAGACAAAGGGATAGATATCAAGACCATATCCCGTCCTGAACTTATGGTCATTGCTTTCATAGTTACCAGGCTCTGCGGGAGCGCAGCACTACATGTGGCCACTGGATCCCAGATGCGGATGGCAGTGGATTGCTTTCGAGGCACCGTCTTCAACTGGTGCGAGGCTGTGTTGGCTAACATAAAAGGCCAACTGACCAGAGCCAAAAACGGACAACTGAAGACCTTTGGTTATGGTGCTTTAGTTGTGAGTTTTGGCTTGGAGAGGGTTCCGATGTTGATCCCTCAGCATCTCACCGTGGAGGTTGGGCTTCCTCGAGAGCCCAAATTGATGCGATGGGTCGCAGTTATGGCCCGTCATCCTGAGGAGGGGACGGAAGTTGTTCGATTCACTCCTGAGTACTTTCACTGGTTAGAGAACCAGGTATTTGCTATTCAGGATTTTCCTTATGCCGGGGTTGATTTTCGTGGTGACCCGGACATGGCTCTTCCACCAGGAGAGCAATGGGACGATTCAGGTAACCTCATTTTTGACATTTTTAATTTAATATATATATTTTTTTTTGTTTTTATTTCGTCTCAAAATTGATAGTAAAATTTCAAATGCAGATGTAGGTCCACGGCGTCCAGCCAATCTCCGGCCTTACGAGAGAAGACAACCAGTTGCAGCGGCACCGGCCCCACAGGACGAGGCCACAGAGACTTTGGCCGAGTTGGAGAGCCATCTAGAGCGCCTGACAGCGGACATTCCAGAGACCACTATAGATGACATTCCTATTAGGCTACAGCGCTATGTGGTTGGGGTCCCAGGACCTTTTAGGAGGTTCCTTTGTAGGGTGGCCCGTACAGTGGTTTCATACCGAGATCATCACCAGTGATAGGATGGTCGCTTTTGTAGACACATATGACATTTTTGTTTTTTGTACTTATCATTTTTGCCGATCATAAGGTATTTTTCAACCTATGATCGAAGACGATGTATATTTGACACACTACTATGATATATTATGACATTATTACTGGCTCACCTTGCAAAACATGTTATGAAATGTTTTTGAATTTACTTGTTTGATTTATTGCAAATGTCTATTTAACATTCGAGAAGCAATTGCATCTGCTAATGTGTTTAAATATCTTGGAATATGCTGATATTCAATGTAATCAAACTCACGTTCCAAGAGACGAACTCTCAAAAATAATCTTAATAAAACTGGATTTCTAATGGCATATACTCTATTAAGTTGTAACACAACGAGTTCAGAATCTAACCTCACTATCAAACTCCGAATCCCAAATGAGATGGATTCGGATAATAACTCAATCACTGCACTATATTCGGCAATGTTGTTCGTTGTTTGACCGAGGCTCACCCCATGCATAGATACCAACTCATCAGAGGGCGAATAGATAACCCAAGCTGCGGAAGAAATATTCCGTGCATTACGACAAGCACCATCAGCGAAACCAATATATGTTTGGAGAGACGTCGACATCTGCAGTATCAAGAGTAAAATCAAGATAAGCAGGAATAATGATAAAACACTCTCTAAAACTAAGCACACTTTAAAATCTAAAATACACTAGCTATAAAGAAAATTAACCTAACTAAGATCTCCACATCTAAATTTACGCATAATATCTCTTCAGGTAAAGACCATTTCTGGGTTTACCTAAAGAGGTCCCATCAAAGTCTACCAGTTCATAGGCCCCTTTTTCCAGTTTTCGCTTAACAATATAGGGGCCATGCCACATAATCACGAATTTTCCAGCGCCTAATTTATCATTTGCTTGATCATACAATAAAACTAGGTCTCCCTCTGAAAAATTTCGAGGGGTGACATTTCGATCATACTGAGCTTTAATACGTTTGGCGTGAGCTTCAATTGCTAGTGTAGCATCTCACCGACTCTCATCTAGCTGAGCTAAGTATAAGAAACGTCTCTCCTCTTCAGAGGTGGCCGGAAGTAATTCGATGGCCATTCGCAATGATGGGATTTCGCATTCAATAGGTAGCACAGCTTCCAAACCATAAACTAGTTGGAAAGGAGTGAAACCAGTTGACGATTTTACCGTGGTTCGATATGCCCAAAGCGCTGAGAATAGCATGTTATGCCAATTTGACCGATGAATCCCAATGATTCGTCGGATCATGACAACTAGAACTTTGTTGATGGCTTCAACCAGACCATTAGCTTGCGGATAGTAAGGTGTTGAACTATCGTGACGCAAGCCAAGTTGATCTGTAAGTTCCGTCATAATAATATTTCGAAAATGACGTCCATGATCAGTGATAATTGCTTGTGGAACACCAAACCTAGCAATTATATGATTGAATACGAAAATTGCAGCAGTTTTGCTGTCTGCCTCAAATGTAGGCATCGCCTCGGCCCACTTGGTAAAGTAATCTACCGCGAGAATAATGTATGCATGCTCCCCAGCGGAGTCGCCATTTTGTCACACGGAATGAGTCGTTCTTGCGGACAAGATCGACCTCCCTAGTATCTAATGATATCTAGCAACAAACACACCAATCAAACCCTATCTTTCACTAAATATGCAATTTATTAACAGAGGCAAACAAGAGTTCAGGCCTACCTTGGATCCAGTGCAAGTTTGTAGAAGCCAAGCTCCTTTGATTCAAATGAGCTCCTTGATGTAGAATCTACAGACACAAACATGCACACAAATTAAATAGCACCTGAAAAGCCAATATAATAAAGCATATCCATCATAATGATCAAGGAATTTATGAAACAAATCACATAAGACAATTTGTTGAGAAAAATGAGCTTGATTGTATTAACTTGAATCAAGAAGAACTTTACAACCTGTGCCTTGATGTTGTACAAGTTCCTCCCAGGGTCCAGAAAGAATTTTTCTCTACTTTGACAAGTTCACTCACTTCCCAATAAAGCCAAAAGGTGTGTAATCTTTCCTCTCAAGCTTAACTAGGAAGTCTTAATTTCACCAGCATTTACCCTTAGAAATGTTCAGCTTCTAACCTCTCCAGCAACCAGCTCAATTCCTTAATTTATAGTGCAATGGAGGGAAGTTATTAGGTCCGCCTTTAAAGGGATAAGCTCCTTCTTCAAAGGGATAACTCCTCTCATCAAGGGATTAGCTCCTTTAATGTTGGGATGCATGAACCACCTAGTAGCGAACCATCCACTTCAAGAAACCTTTTAGAATCATCCAGAATCAACCACAAGTAAGTTTTTTGAAGTTAAACTTGCACCTTTTGACTTTTACAGGGGTTCGCACCCACCCCTTTAGGTACAGAGCGGGCAAGTTCGCAGGTAACATGAACATGGGGTGCGGGACCGCAGGCAATAGTAGGAGAAAGTGCGGAACCAGAGATTTATTTATTTTTAAAGTACTTTCTCTCATTTTCAATAGCTTGACATGAGGAGCTGAGGTATGAGACTTGCCAAGGAGGATAATATGGTTGATGATGAACCCATACTAACTGTAGATAGTCATGGTGACAAATTTTTGTGTAACAGCCACCAAACCCCACCTATCTCAGATTTGTTTCCCATACTCATGTTTACTAAATCTGTGTAACCTATCCTAACTATTACTTCCATGTTGTTTGGGGAATATGAGACCCCCAACATCACTAAACAAACCATGGTGTTTTTGTTCGTAATAATGTAGCCATGTCACATTTTGAACATACCCTCATTTCTAGTTGAGTCTATAAAGTTTTAGTATCATTATTTTCCCATTAATTCCTATTTCAAATACTACTTTGTTTTATTTTACCTTTTCTTTTATACCCATGTAGATGAATTTGAATATTTGGGCCTTAGTCTTATGGATTTCCGCAAGCAGAGAAAATATGTTTTTGATTGGGAAAGTTGTCAGGAAAAAACCTGACAATGAGGGTTATTCCCATTTCATCTCCACCTACATGTCCACTGCCTACAAAATCATAAATAATGTCTCTCCCCCAAGGATTATGCCCCAATAGAAAACAATCCTCCAGCTCAGCAAGGATACCAGGGTGGGAGATTGGTACTTATTTGAAGAATACACTGAAATTAGGGTCTATGGGTTAGAGCTTCCTCCTTATCATTTTCCCATTTTCATGCCCATGAGAATATTTTCCCTAGAATTCATTCGATAGAGCCTACACATTGATCAAATCCACTTCGTTCCTGCCAAGAAGGGCTACATGTTAAAATTGGGTAAACCAATAGGTCCTTTCATTGTTAATACTAGACAAGTCTTTCAACAAGTTGAAGACTTATTGAAGGAACTAAATTTTGAAATGGGAGAAATTTGGCACTATGACCCCCATGGTATCATATCAAAAAGGAGGAGGAATATCAATGACAGAGGAAGAATATTAATGCCTCAACTTATGATCATGAGTATAGGCCTGAATTTGAATGGAAGGCTAACTCAGATTCTTGGCCTATTAATATAGAGATGGATATTGAAATGCCGACATCAAAGAGTAAGGCTCAGAAGAGAATTGTAAATGAGGTCAGAGACATTGATATGGAAGAGGCACACTCGAGAACAAAGGGTAATATTCAAGAAGCAATTGATGAAGAAATAAAGACCATGTTGCCTGAAACAAACTTGAACGAGATAGGATTTCAAGAAACACTAGAAAATCCCCCTCAAAATGCCACCTCCACCTCTACAAAGGTAGAAATTTTGGGTTTTGTAGGAATATCAACAACAAAAGGCCCTAGTTGAGAAACAAGGCATTTGATAGAGGAGAGTATTAAAAGAGTCAGGGATGAAATGCAACACTAGTTAACATCACATTCGGTCCCTTATTAGACCAAACTTCTACCTGCTATGGAACTGGAGAGAAATAAGATGATGTTCTCATTACATCACCCCTAAACATATTCCCTCCCTTCAGGACTACAATTTAGAATTGTGGATGTGTCACTTGATATGCCTAGTGTCCCTTTGTTGAACAAAATAAATTTTCATAGATAGGTAGGAGAAATTATCTACAATGAGCTAAGCCAAAATTCTCTAAAAATTAGCTAGTCTGAGAGGTTACTGGAGAAAGATGCCACTAGACCTAAGCAAGAAAGAGCTAACTCTAGATCTCTCCATCTATAGAATGAAAACTTCAAAGAGATGATTTTAAAATTGGGAGTAAATCCAAAATATAATATTGTGGTAGAGACTCTTATTCAAATTTCTCAAGATAAGATTCAACACCTAAGACATAAGCTAAAAATTCCTACCAGTGAACATGTGAAATCCAAGGAGTTGGCCTAGGTGGAGGGTGAGAAATAAATCATAGCTAAAGAGCTAATAGAAAAAAAAAAACGAGGTGGTGGTTCTCAAGAAATAGGTTGGAGAGCTCTAGTATAGAATCGATTCACATATTTTTGCAGTGATAGTACCATAAGACCCACAAAAGACCATCGAACATCTAACTAAGACCCTCACTGAGTTGTAGCATTCTGAAGGTGAACTCAAGAAGGTGCAGGTAACCCGGATGCGGGTGTTCACATCTGTCATCAATGAATAAGCATGCCGAGCAGACACCTGGCCTGACGGATGGCAGGAGGGAGATCATCCGGGTACGCAGCAGCGGTGGTGGTTTCAGGTATAAAGCAGGTGAATTCAAGAAGGGTCAGTCTCGAAGTGATATGGACTTCAATGCGGGTATGGCCTCTCTGTCCTCGATTCGGCTGGGCAATATGGATCGGCTCAATTACTCTGAGGCAATTAATGATCCTGTTCTATATGAAGCTAAGCTGCTTCAGTCTCCAGGTCTCATCTTTCATGTGGACTTAATCGCTCGGCTCTGCTATTTCCTCAGCAGCACGCCTGCCATTTCAGGTTTCCTCTGTTTCAATTGCCCTCTCAAGTCATTGGTTTCTGCTTCAATGCCTCGCAGTCGAGGTATTCCGCGTTGGGGGGGTCGGTCTGGAATCAGGGCTAGCCCTTCCCATTCTGCTCCCCAGCAAGTTTCCCCAATTGCCTCAGTCCCTCCCGCTTCTCCGCTTTCAGACCAAGAGGGGATCACCCCGAACAACTCTTATCATTCCTCTAGATTTTTCTTCCAAAGCCGGCTCAGCAGGCCGATGGTGACTGTGAATTTCACAGTTTTTGTTTCTGAGGAGGAAAGGAATCAAGTCAGCACGTCCCCTCCTGCATCCTCAAATTCGCAGGACGACAGCATTCTACTTGGGGACATGACTGGGCGGGTGTTTCATGTTGATTGCATGAATGAGGATGCCCCTGCACAGGAAATGCCTCAGCAGCATGACCCAGCTATGGAGGATAACAATGTTCGCGACCATTCTCAAAGACCTTCTGGCAGTTTACATTTGGTCACGGATTCCGGGGGAGCGCCGCTTCTGGACGAGGAAGGGTATTTCACGTGGGTCACCTCTCCAAGCCCAGCGAAGGAGGAGATGCAAGCATCTCCAAGCCAGGCGGAATAATCTCCACTGGGTGCACCTGCTTTGTTCTTTTTGTACCTGTATTCTGGATCTCATGATATAGCAGCTATTCTCTTGGTCTGTTTCAGTCTCATGTTTCAGGTAGTTATGTCAGTTACCACTGATTTCCATTTTGTTTTAAAGTCAGATATGCCCGACGCTACTGTGTTCTTTGAAGTCGCTGATGGGCTTGATAAATGTAATCCGGGCAATTTTTGTCAGTATGTCAGGGACCGAAATCAAATTTCCAAGGTCTGCATTGGAAATCCGGTTGAAAGGATAAACTGTATTGTCCCTGATTTTTTGGATGGGGAATGGCCTAGGCCTCCTCTGAGGCTCTGACCTCATTGTACATATTTTTACTTTTTCAATAGACTTAGTATTTACAGAGAAAAAAAAAAAAAGGTGCAGGTTAATCTAGAAAATACCAAACCTACTCTTGCATAAAAGGAAAAGCAATTAAAGACTGCTACAGGAAATGCTAAGAAAACTAGAAAAAACTTGCAGACTCCAAACCAAGATATTAATGAGCTCAAAAAAAGGTTGAAAGGTAATATCTTCGTCATCCAGGTCAGGAAGTTGATTTGGGATGAGATCATAACTGAGGTAAAAATCATTTGGGAGAATATAACCTTGATGGTAGAGAAGAAAATTGTTGTCAAAGACTATGAATTATTTATCCTATCAGCTAAGGAGGAAGATGGTAAGAATGTTGAGACAACAAAAAAAATCATCTGGTACATCAATGAAAAGCTAGACAGTGAGTTAAGGACCATGGATATTGTGGACAAATTTGGTGCAATCATTGAAGTTTCCAAGATGATTCAAAAGGAGACTGCCAGAGCCAAGGCTGAGAAATGTCTGGGAAAGGTGTTAAGAGTTGTGGCCACATTTGATTTAGATTTTGATCAAAGGGTGAGAGCTATATTATCCAGCTATTGATGTTACAGACTATTTTATCACATCTGGTCAATATTCCTTCAAATGTGATATATTCACTGCCTTCAACATATTTTCATCATCCTTACACAAAGCCTTAAGCATGACTCTCCCCAATCCCTGAGTTTCTTCCCTTAAATCCTTCATATGAGTGGTTTTAAGGACTAGCACACCCTTCATAACTTAGCAATTGTGTTGCAATGCAGTCTCTCCTTCTCTCAGGGTGCTATGCAGTGTACCTTGCACAACTGTGGGGGTGATTTGATTATGAAAATTCAGGAAAAATAAAAAGATTTTTGAAGCTTCCTCTTCTATACGCTTCCATAGGTTGTTACAACCATTTACCTTGGATAAGAACTTTGAATCCTACCTTGGATATTTCAACTCTTATCCCTTGAACTCATCCTCCCTTATCAAGTGGATCTCAAGCCTAGATTGGTAAATGGATAATAATTTCCAAACTACCTCCCTTTCCTCTATATTTACCTCATTCCAAAAGCACCTAGTTGCTTGCTATTTCCTTTTGGATTTTAATTCTACCCTTATAGTTCTAATATCATAGATATTATTCCATGCATTAGGGTGACTATAGGTGCACTTTGTTGCAAGGAAAGGACAAGTCAACTTGGAGGAGCTCTTCTACAAGATCAACTCCTATTTTTGCTTGTAACTCCCTCCATTTCTATTAATACAAAGAGTACACTATTTTCCTATATATGATGTTATGATTTCATGTATTTAAAAACCATGTTGATCTACAAAATGAAGTGATTGGATTATTTTACAAAAATGTTGTAGATATTTGGCTTGTCTTGTTTGATTGCGCAGGTTCTAATTACAGCAATCAGAGCTTGGATTAGAGCATACAAACTGAGGAAGGAGAGAAGCTTGTGATAGATTCCTGGTAGGCCTCATCTCATTATTCAATTACTTTAAGGAAGACATTGTGCCCTTTGACTTCTGTTGTTCTAGGTCAATCCACCAAGCCTAGGGAAGACATTTTTCTCCACACTCGTAGATTTTGTATAACAAATTGGTGACCATACTATGGATCATTGTACTTTTTTGGTGGTTTCCTTGTCCTTTGTGCTTGTCTTACCTCTTCCTTAGACCTTTAATTTCTTACTCAGTCGAGAACAGACCTAGGAAGACCCTTCACTAAGTTTCAATTACAATTTTTTTGTTGGAACCTTGCATCCCTTAACCAACACACTCTCTGGTCTAGAGATAGAGCATTACACCCCAGCTAAGCCTTTTATGTGCCTATGTTGCAAAGCACTAGTGCCTCCTTTGCACCAGCGTTGGCTCTTGTTCATGCACAAATTTTGTTTTGTCTTTATTTTCTCTCTTATCAACCTTCTTCGAGCTGCTCTTCCTTGAGTCTTTAAGTGTCTTATGGTCTCTCTAAAGCTTCCATTTCGGTTTGATTTCATTTTTTAGTGCCTTTGGTAAGGATTTGGTTGGATTTTCCTTTATTCTTGTCACTAGGTCATTAGAAAATTGATTGCTTGATCATTTAGTTTCTTAAAGGAATTGGTGTTTTAGTCATCATTCTTAAAAGTTCTTTTATCAGTGATTAAGTGAGTATCTTAGCATTCATTTGAAAATTAAGTGAAATAGAAAAGGAAAATCTTATGCATCATGAATTGCATATAGGGATTTGATCTTTATTGGAATAGTGAAGTTGAGGAAATCGATTTTCTCATCACTTGTTTGTTACATTGTTTTTTGATTTCTTCTTCCCCTACCTAGTTAAGCCTTCCATTGTTAAAAAGAAAATTAAAAGAGTTATTTTCATCATATTAGTTGCATCATAGGTTTGTTTAGGTGACATCTATTTTTGAGCCTCAACATCGAAATATAATTCAAGATCAACTCTAAAATTCACTCAATTAACCTAACGAGAATTTGAAACTTAACGAAACAAATAGAGTTCTAGGCTAGAGACATGCTCTGACGTCTTTAAATGTAGGAGTTTTCCCTTTTTCCAGCGTTGAATTCTTGGGGTGATATCCCGTTCCATGTACGTAAGTGTATTGAATCATTCTCCATGTACCTTTGGGTATATTGGATGGCACTCCATGCATGATAAGTATATGGTAACTCTCTCATCGAACAGTTACGTAATAGAAATCACTATTAAGGAGTGAAATTCCACATACTGTCGACTATGTTTTAGAAGTCCACCATAGGTTTTTATTCTTGCCATAGGTAATCGAGTCGTCCACCTTATATACTCTGATACACCAAACACACTATTCGGGGATATTTCCTACACGTACATTAAGTCCTTGGTTCTCCAAGGTGTATATTGGAGTTCATGGTTTCTTGGTAAACCTTTTTCCTAGTTTACCCCTTTGTTTTATTTTGTGTGGTTAATTTCTAAAATCAATTAATTAATCGTGGAACAAAATCCTTATTGTGGAACATCTCCTTAGTAGATATTAGGTTGAGAATAATTCCAACGGTTCCCAAGTCAACTACTCAATGAAACCCCTCTCATGGGAATCCTTATCTTTTTCATTTTTTTGGAAATATTGGTGCTCCTTATATGGAAATGTTGTCCCTTCTCGGATTTACCATTGGTTTTCCAATTTGGGTTTTTTCAACCACTATGGTTATGAATGTCCAAATTTCTTCTCAACCAAGTTCTCCTCCACCTAAACAATATCAACCTCAATTTGATCCTAAAGTTGACCCTTTTCCTTCTTCACATGTTGTTTATTCATCCCTTTCTTCTACTTTTCCTGGCGAAAGTCTTGATTCTAGTAGCTAGGAAGTTAAGAAGAAGAAGAAAAGGACGATGAAGAAGAAGAAAAATAAGCATGGGGGCAAACAAGCAACCATTGCTACCCAGGAAACTAGTATGGAGGAAACTTCCAATCATCCCCGCAAAGATAAATTCCCTTGCATGTTATGTAAGGGTGACCACCTTTTGCTATAGCGGCTACAACACCCTCCAAAATTTTGGCCTACACTTAACTTTTGGAGCCTGCTATGGATATTGTGATCGAACCTTCCTTAGTCACTCATTGGTTTGTTAATGATTTCAAGACCCCTTCTCAGATATCAAGTGATGCTCACACTTTTATCTTTATACAGCAAATGTCATCTTCGGGCATGGGAATTATCGCTTGTCATGTAAAGGGGAGTTTTGGTTTGCTTCAAGGGAAAATATTTGTGAAGGTGAGTTCTTCTCCTCATATAGACATGTTTCACACTCATTTCTAAAGTTTCACACACCATTACACAACTGTCACCATTATCCTTACCAAGTCTATCGACGGGGCCACACTTGTTGTAAGTTGCCACAAAGGTTGTCACATTAAGCGAAGTATGTTTCTTATGTTCTAGATTATCTATGTTGTATCACTAAGTGTCCAAGTGTGTGGTCACAATCAAGTTCTATCATTGATCACACCATTTCCACGGATCCCACACTCGACCAAATTTTAGAGGATTCTTGGAAACCTAGCCTCATCCACCCTTCCTAAACTACACACTTCGCATGTACAAACCTCAAGTTTTTTCCTTACCTACTAGAACTGCATAATGCGTAGAAAGCGCGACCTCCCTTGGCCTCTAAAACTGCACAATTTCTTCCTCTATTGTCCTTCCCTCAGTTGGAGCTCACTGCCTCTAGAAGCACCATAATTTTGTCTCTCAAGCCTCTTAGATGCCTGGACTCCCTTGCCTCCTGAAACTGTGTAGGTTTTCCTCCCAGGACCCCATCCCATAGCAGTTACTTCCTTCTTGAACTACACAATTCTATCCCTCAATTTATCCTAGTCACTGAACCTTCCTCCTTGACCTAATACCATTTCCAGCTTAGTCAATGGATTATCATGTGGCATCTTAAACTAGAGGTTTATCATACTGATGTTGTCTTGTAATGAGTGGATTGTAGATACAGGAATTCTAACATGATATGGAAAGATGATGAAGAAGGAGGACATACTAGATGAAACTTAAGGAGTATTGATGAGAAATGATAATCCTCAGATAAGAAAACCAAGGAACCCTAAGGAATGATAGAAGATTAGAGAGCGGGACCACATGAAAAATCCATCTAATCCACAACCCTTTGGAGGGTAGGTACAAAGAATAAAGACTATCTTTAATGAAGTTGAAATGAACCTCTTAATGTAGAATGAAGGGCAACTTATCACTGTCATATCAATTTGTCTTTAATCAGATGAATGGTTGCAAACATTGAAAATCATTCCATGTTTTCTCTCTAAGTGTTTTGTTCCCTTTCACAAGATAGGCAAGATGTCACATTTTTTTCATACTGGCTGTCACACTTTATGCATAAGATCATTCTAGTGGTTTCAAGGGCTTATATTTGTTTCCATGAGATTTCCTAACCATGTAAACACCTATGGCACTCATTCAAAAGGTTTTGAGAGTTTTCGCACAAGTGTCGTGATAAAGTATATATTAGGTTTCGCACTTGTCGTAACTGATCATGAAGTGAGCACACACAAGCAAAAGTGTTGTTTATGTGTCATGGGTGATTAATTTTTTCAAGTTGTTAAGTACTCTAAGTGTTAGGACATAGTCGAAGCTTCATCACATCACTTTCCAATCTCATTGGTCCATCACTTAGCCTTTTCCGAACAAGCTCCTTGGTCCTTCAACTTGGCTTCACCCAACTTGCCTGGGCTATGCATTGCACAGTTTCAGGCAGAAATGTGTGACCTTGACCCATGGATCTACACAATATTCAGTTCATATCCCCCAGGGTTGCTGCATTGTGCAATTCTTGAGTCCAAGACCCAACCTCCCCTTCCAGAATTTCTCAATCATTTCAGTTAGGCTTCCCTTCCAGAATTTTACAAAGCTAACTTTGGTGGTCCTACCCTCATCCTAATCCAATATTTCCCATAAATTCATAGAATTCAGTCAACCTTCCTGTCCAGAACTATGCAAAAATCTTCCACAGTGGCCCCTCCTTCAGCGAGACTCACTCATCTCCAAAATTGTGCAGTAGATAGCATCTTAACCTAGCGTGAACTACGCATTGTGCAATTCCATGCCTCAATACAAAACCATGGCTATTGGGATTGCACAATTCGTAGTCATCGAGCCTAACTCTCTGACCTGAAACTCAATTCTAGCTCAGTCTTTGAAGTTGAAGGCACCATATTAAGTTAGGATGTTTTTGGGATGATGTCCTCTCATCATGAGTAAATGCAGATACAGGTACTTTGTCATGGACAGATGATGAGGAAGGAGATCAAGGAGAAATACATGAAAAGGACACTCTTTCAATTGAGCAAGCAATTTGATCTTCCAAGGAAAGAAGAAGGTACACCAACTCATGACCACAACCCAGGACTTGAGATCATCAAAGACTCTTGTCACCAAGCGATGAGGAGGTGGAAGACAAGAGTATTCTCAAGAAGACCACTCACAACAACAAAAATGGCCTGACACTACCAAAACATCAAAGCAGTTTATATCAACAGTGCCATGTCATGTCTTGTCATTCGTTTTCATATGCCACATCATCGTTGTGGACCATGTATATTATATTCAAATGTATTGTAAAGTGGAAGTTCAAAGGACACACATGAATATGGAGAGTCATGTAAGTTGAAAAGTCATAGGAATTTGAATAGTCATGAGGGTAGTCAACGATTCACAAAGGGGAAGCATCACCCCTTGGTTATATATACTCCCTCATCGTATGAGCAAAGGAATTTTTCACCTTGGCTTCTCTGGCAATGCATTAGAGAGATCAACTAGTTCTTTAAGGAGAAAGGAGTGGCTCCAATGCCCCACTATTGGGGCTAGTGATTTACATTGTAAACATGTGTCTTGGAAATTTTTCTTAATAACATAAGCCTTTTAAGTCCTTCACATTCTTCATGCATGGACTATGAATGTTTGTAAGACTATTCTGTGGATGTTTCTATTTCATGTTTTCTTTCACATGTACTAAGATAGTTGAACTATTCTCGTTATTTTAGTGTGTATATTATTGAGAATGTGTTGTAATCTTTGTCTCATCCTTGTGGACTATTCCACTGGACACTAGACATATCTTTCCTTGATGTTGGTTGCAATGACCATCACATTTGTTGTGGACTATTCCACTAGATGTTAGATAGAGCTTTCTAGTTCATGTTTGTCTATTCCTGGGTGGTACTATTACTTCTTACTTAGAGGCTCACTTTTTCTCCCCCCTTTGCAGTAGAAGAACCTTGACATAGTTTCAAGTACACACTCACTAGGCACATCTCCCTTGATTTTCAAAGACACCATTGTATCACTCTCATGTACCAATAGCTAGAGCCAAGGAAAATCTTTAAGGATTTGGAAACTGGGCCTTTATACCGGATGGTACTCCTACACCAAATGGTGTGAAGTTTGATTGGGGCTTCATATGGGCGAGATACCCTTGGTTGATAGATTTTCAACACCATCAACACCTTCTCAGAGATTGTATTGGTATTCCCAACATATTAGAAGTCTAGCCTACATACTCACATCGGCCTTTGTCATCATCTTCGGAAGATCATGTTGGTGATAAAACCCCAACTAGTGATAGTAGGGTCCATGGGAGAAAGCGCAAGATCAAAGTTCCTTGTAACTTATGTGAAGGGAATCATCATATTCACCTTTGTCCTTATATGGATGAATCCTCAAAAGTGTTGGAAAACCTTACAGTTTCGCAGTCTCGACTCCCGATTTGTTACCATAAATTTTCCCCTAATCATCCAGTAGTTGATGAATTGATTGGTCAGGATCCATCTCCAGTCAATCCCATGCTTTCTGAATGTGAATCCCATGGGTCCATTCTCAACCAACCATTTTTTGAGAAAATGATTAAGAAACCAATTCCACCTTTAGTCGATTGTACTTTTCCCATAGATGGTGATGATAATACCCTTTTGGTTCTTCTTATTTCTTCTGATTCTACCGAAAAATATGGAATTTCTATCGTTCCTACGAAACCCCCTCCAAGGAAAAAAGTCGTTACCTTTGATTGGAATCTATTGACAAAACCTCATTTCCCTTCTTACATGCATTTTAAGATCATGGTAAAAGCTTATGATAATAATATCCATCACACTGTTATAGATAAGGGAGATTATGTTAGTATTATATCCTCCACTGTTTGGCAAGCTTTGGGTTCCCCACATCTTATGTCTATCGCTCCAAATATGTTAGCTTTTAACAGAAGAAGTAGTCAACCCTTAGGGATCCTTCCTCATTTTCCTGTTACCTTCGGAGGAAAAATTATATGTATCAATGTTATGGTTTTCATATACCCTTTGGACTTCAATTTTATCTTGGGACAAGACTATGTTTATGCTATGAATGTTGTTGTATCTACACTCTTTCGAGTGATGTGCTTCTCACATGATCGAAGAATTGTGACTATCAAACAACTTCCATTTGTTGGTCTTGATTTGACCTCCAATCATCCTACTTCCCTAAGCATTCCTAATGTGCAAGTTGTATCTTCCCCGCCATAGGTTAATTATTTTTAAACTTATCCCATTCACATACCTATTGATGAAGATGATATTTTCATTATCTGCTCAATTTATTTCGACCTGGATCTAGTAGGTGATATGGTGCATCATTTACTGTGGGCATTGGAGCCTGATATTTCCATTGGATCCTTTGATATGCATCCCTTCTAGAGCATTGTTCTTCCATCTAGTGAGAACCTCTTGGAGGCCATGATCTGATTTTGGAGAAGAGGTCATTTTAATCAAAGTTCCTTTTCTTGTGTCAAGCTCATTAAGAGATGAAACAAGGTCCTCAAGCTCAATTCCTTTTCTTATGTCAAGCTTGTTGAAAAATGAAACAAGGTCCCTTGAGCATATTTCTTTTCTTGTGTCAAGCTCATTAAAAAATGAAACATATCCCCTTCCAATTCAATTCTTTGATTAGATATTGTAAACTCCTAGTTGAGTCTTTCACTTGATCTTGTAGATAAACCTTCATTATATCTACCTGGTGGTAACCAATAGTCTACCTAGGTGAATGAAATGAAGCTTGGGGGGCAAGTACCTAGAATTGAATCATTATGCTAGGGGCATGAAAGCTTATTTAAATCATATTTTTTCTCTGTTTCAAGCTTGTGTAAAAATGAAACCACTCTCAAGCATATTTTTTTTCGTTATTCAAGCTTGTAAAAAAATGAAACTGTTTTCAAGTATTTTCAAGCATAGTTTCCCATGTTTCAAGATTGTGTAAAACTGAAACCATTCTCATTCTATCTCTCATGATTTCCGTTTTTATCAACTCGTTTCTACAATATGAGACTTGGTTTTCTCATTCCATCATCACCATCTGTTTAGACGATCATACACTTTCACTTGGTTGTTTTACCCTTTCCTAAGGAACCACTGTGATGAGTGGTCTTGTTATCCTACCTCTTGACCTTTACATGTTTTGAGCAGTTCCATCATGATTGGAAATAGTTGATACCCTGTATACCACTTGTTCCTCCAAGAGAATTTCTCTTTCAACTCTTTTCAGACTCCCTAAATATGAAAATATTGTCGAGCACTTGTCTTTTCGAACATGTTAAAGTAAATGAAAATGCATATACTCAGTAAAAATTTAACCCTTTTTCAAACTCAGATAGACTACTTATGAAAAAGGAATACCTTAGTCGAACATGACGAAGAGGTTATCTTGGGTATTATTTTTTCCTATTTAGACCTAATGGACTATCCACGAAAAGGAACATCTAGATTTTTCTTTCTCTCCTCTTTTTCAAACTATCTAAACACGAAGAAGATTATGAGTCTTCACCTTCACTAGACTCATAAAAACATCAAACAATGGTGGACTCGCCGTTCATGACAATACTGAACCATTGCTTCTTTGGGTTAATTAAATATTCTCAGATGGATTCATCTGGAGGATGAACTTATAGATCATGCCTATGTTATCTGCCTCAATCTTGTCAAAAGTAAAGAGGTACTAACCAGTAATGGTTGGGGAAATTGGGAAAATGTGATAATCCATTTTTTAGTGGCAGTGAGTTTCTCTTGAACATGACAGTCTTCCACCTCATCTTTGTGGATATTGGGTTGGAAAATCTGTTTGTCTTTTGATTTATCTTACCTTTGGAAAACCTCCATTTTAGCTTTGGTTCAATGATTCCAACTCCATTTCAGTATCTCTATTGTGTTGAAGAGAATTCATTCAGTTGATATCTACTACAATACTTTTAAGCCTTCATTACATGTTTGTAGTTCCTGATCTAGTTTTGTATTAACATCATTCTGATCATTCTGTCTCAAATAATCATACACATTTCATGTTGTTGATGGGGGATATGTCAAGTCACTCCTGCGATGGGTCACTTCATGTTGACATCATCTCATTATCCAGGAAATTGACTTAGTAAAATCCCTTGGTACCTTGGTGCTTATATACATCAATGGCAAGTTTCCTCACTCTCGGTGATATATTTTCATCATTGGCCTTCGATTAGAGGATTATGTGTGGTGTTTGAAATCAACTCATTTATTCATACCATATGGATTGTATTGTAGTACCTTGACAGACATTAATATCATCAGTGGTCTATCATGTCTGTTAATGGATTACATCATTGGCTGGTAATCAGATGGTGTCTACCATGTTTAACCTTAGCTCATTAGTTCACATGGTTAGACTCGTACTTTTATTAGTCACGTGAACAAGATAGAAGAGCCGAGATATAGTTCCATCCATCCGAGTTGCGATTTCAAGAGTAATATAAGATCACAATGTATGATGGCTATGATCATACAAACAATCATCTGGTCATGATTCCACCATTTTTCATCTACAGACATGTATGTTGATCATTATACATGTAATGTTAGCTTATCTCTTGTGTATGAGTATGCCTCCCTCAACAAAGATATCATGATGTAAATGTATTGTAACAGATTATGCTCTCACCAGTTGTTCTTGATCTTAACTAGTCACAAGGTAAAGAACTTCAATAATTATTTACCATTTCTGACTTTGTTCTTTAGGGGACAATCTGTTATAGGCAATTTTGTCGCATTTTGTTAACAGGCCTTCAAATGGGATCAATTCACATCCTTCAACATATTTTCATCATCCTTGCACAAATCCCTAAGCATGACTCTCCCTAATCCTTGAGGTTCTACCCTTAACTCCATTTCAATGATTTTAGGGACCAATGAAACCTCCATAACTAAGAAAATATGTTGCAGTGTAGTCTCTTCTTCTCTTAGGTTGTTATGGAGTGCACCCTAAATAATTGTGGGGGTGTGTTGATTCCATAAATTTGGGAAAAATAAAAAGAATTCTGAAGCTTCCTCTTCTAGAATCTTCTAGAGTATTACAACCATTTATCTTGGATAATAAATTCAAATCCTATCTTCCCTACCTTAGAGATTTCACCTCTTATCCCTTGAGATCTTCCTCCCTCCTCAAGTGGATTTCAAGCCTAGATTGGTAAATGGATAAGAATTTCCAAACTACCTCCCTTTCCTATATATTTACCTCATTCCACAAGCACCTAGTTGGTTGTTGTTGGCTTTTGTCAATTGATTCCACCCTTATGCTCCTACTATGAGAGATATTATTCCATGCATTAGTGTGACTATAGGTTCACTTTGTGGTTAGGAAAGGACAAGTCAACTTGGAAGAGCTCTTCTATAAGATCAACTCCTACTTTTGGTTGTAACTCTCTCCATTTCTATTAATACAAAGAGTAGACTATTTTCCTATATATGATGTTATGATTTCATGTATTTCAATACCATATTGATCTATTGAGTGAAATGATTGGATTATGTGTTTCAGTGCAGTTTCTCCTTCTCTCAAGGTGTTATGCAGTGCACCATGCATAACTATGGGGGTGCGTTGATTCCAAAAATTTGGGAAATAAAAAAGAATTATGAATCATCCTCTTCTAGAAGCTTCTAGAGGTTGTTACAACCATTTACCTTAGATAAGAACTTTTAATCCTATGTTCCCTACCTTGGATATTTCATCTCTTATGCCTTGAGCTCATCCTCCCTTCTCAATTGGATTTCAAGCCTAGATTGGTAAATGGATAAGAATTTATAAACTACCTCCCTTTCCTATATATTTACCTCATTCCACAAGCACTTGGTTGGTTGTTGTTGGATTTTGGAGATTGATTCTACCCTTATGCTACTACTATGAGAGATATTATTCCATCAATTAGGGCGACTATAGGTGCACTTTGTGGTAAGGAAACGACAAGTCAGTTGGAGCACTTCTACAAGATCAACTCCTATTTTTGGTTGTAATTCTCTCCATTTCTATTAATACAAAGAGTATATTGTTTCATATATATGATGTTATGATTTCATGTATTTGATTGATCTATTGAATGAATTTATTGGATTATTCTACATAGATGCCGTATACATTTGGCTTGTCTTATTTGATTGTGCAAGTTCTAATATAGCAATCGAAGCTAGGATTGGATCATACAAGCCAAGGAAGGAGCGAATATTGCGACGGATTCCAGGTAATCCTCATCCCATCATTCAATTATTTTAAGGAAGAAATTATGCCCTTTTCTTTTTGTTGCTCTAGGTTTGTCCACCAGGCCTAGGGAAGAAACTTGCATATGTAGTTGTAGATTTTGTATAACAATTGGGGCATCCTAGGGGGACTTGTCCCATGGGATAAATATAATCTGATGGTGGTTAAGCAAGGTAGAATCTTATCATGAGAAGACCTCTAACCTCAAAGGCAAGAATATATTAATTATCTGTGGAGGGACTTCCAATCATTGTGGCTAGTAAAGACATCGTTTCTCATCAAGCCAAATGATGCAAAACTAACCAGTCTAAAGATAATCCATCAAAAATTCTTTTTCTCTCCTCTTCCAAGCCCAACATTGTGGAAAAAGTGTGATCACTTTGTTAATCAACTGCAAATATGAATCATTAAGCCAAGTTCCTTTCCACCAGAGTGAGCCCAACAAAAATGAAGATATTTTGATCATGTCAATCATGACACTTTATGATTTTCATATTTTTCTAAATATTATATTCCAAGAACACAATCAAAGTAGTTATGTGATAGTTAGGAATGTTGTGCTAGTAGCATGCTCGAACAATTCAACCATTAGGAAATCATGAGAAGATCAAGAAGGAATATTTTGTAAAGGGATACTCGTCTATGAGACCCTATAAAATTGCTTATGAGATATTTTTGAAGGGTTTTGAATTTTTGTTCCAAAGGTAGCTTTGAACTATGAATTTTTGTAAGTTTCTGAAAGAGTGGAAGATGTATGCTCTATTTGCAAATTAATAAAGAAGTTATGGTGATTCCAATTTCATGAAGCTCTATATGTAATATTTTCTTTGTTTACTTCATTACGTCTTTCTTTCTTCTCATATGGTATGCAATTGTAGTTTCTTGATTTAGTCTCAAAGTTATGAATTCATCTATGTCAATTTTTTATGAAGGATGCTTGTGAAGTATGAGTTCTAATGTCCTTAATATGCACTCAATGCCCTCTAAATTTTCATTTACAGTATCCACTTCATTGTATTTTTTGTTTAATTTCAATGCATAGGATTCTAAAATCATCCCTATGTATTAAATTTATCTTCCTTATGTTCTTCTTTCATCCATACTACAACGACCAACTTAAATATGTGTTTCTACAAGTAGGCCATTAGATCTGAATGTTTATTCTTCATTGAGAGTATTTAATGTGTGTTGGTGATTGAATCTATCCTTTGGAAGAGATATCTGAGCCTATTTTAGTTATAAATGTGTTTCAAATGCTAGATGCTAAGTAAAAATCATCCAAACACCTTAAGATGTCCTAGGCATTGACCTCTCTCAACTTGAAGGTTGTCTGTAGGAGTTACAATAGACCAAGTCGTGTCTTAGGTTTCTAATGATTAAATTACCAACTAATTTTCCAAATAATATCCATCTATCAATGAGTGCCTTACACCCCCTTTTTATCTTGATAGTCCTTGTCAAGGAGCTCCACTAGATCACGACACGACTCCCCTTATATTTTGTCGTGTCATTTCTAATAATGCTATGGTTTTGGGTTTTTCCTGGTATCATCAACCTTTAGAAATCATGTATTTCAACTTTCTTTGGCATGGCCCCATCATGGTATGCCATATTTTACCTCCACTCCTTCATGACTTCATGTATGGAAATCCTTAGCCTATTTTTAGAAATGGGCACACTTTGACATGACCTATTAGACAAAGTTGTGCTTGCACATATTGTACATAGGTGTGTGATGTTTTTATTTCTTTTTAGTTTCATGTGTGAGGTGAGCTCTTTTCGAGTACATCATATATGCCAAAAAAATCATAAAAATAAAAAAGATATCATCCAATTTTTACCTCATCCATGTTTTATTTCTTTCATGATGTGCTTTAACCATGGGTTTAGTCTTTCTAAATGGTTTTTACAAGATAGGGTGGTGTTTTTATTGCGACATCCATTGGACCTTAGGTGTATTCCTTTGAACTGACATTTAGGGGTATGTCATATATCACCATCTCCAATGCATTATTGATTGTTTGTACCATTATTGTGCCTTAGGTTTGACCCCGTAAAGTTTCAACCTTAGACCCTCTATTTAAAGCACGTTGCTACTTCATGGTAGAGTGTACATGTACATGAATTCCCTAGTTTAGCACCTTTGCTGCATCCTCATATTCATGTAGTCATTTTTATTCTCTTTTGGAATCCCTCCTTTTGACCCACTTTCACCTAGATTCTAAGCCTCATGTCCTCTTCTTTAAAATATTTTTGTCCTTACCCCAGGAAGATTCCATAATCTATCCCTTGGGATTTCCACATTCTATCACCCAATTTATGTAGGATGAGACTTGGTTTCCTCATTCCATCGTCATCCTCTACTTGGACTATCATTCACTTTCACTTGGTGTTATACTATTTCCTTGAGGGATCACTATGATGAGTCGTCTTATTAAGTTGTCCCCTTTATCTCCTTATGTTTTTGAAGAATTTCCTTTACACTAGAATGTGTTTCTCCCTTTATACCACTTTTTCCTCCAGGACGAGCTTCTTTAGTGTTATTCTTATGCTACTTAAATCCTGAAAGACATCGATCTCATTTTTGCCTTGTTTTCATCCTGTTTAATCAATGAAAATATTGATTTCATTTGGCCCTCTTTTCATGACTTGTTAGAATTATGAAAATATCGAGCTTCTTTCACCATGTTTTTATTCTCGTAACATCTATAGGAAAATTCTAAGGTTATTTTCGTATTTTCTTTCCTGTTACGTAAATTGAAAGATGGTGAGAAATCTCTTTGCCATTCTAAAATATTGTTAAATTGTGATAAGTGTATGAGTCTACTTTTATTTCTCTTTCAACCTCATTAAAATCTATGAAAAAGTAACCTATTTAGCATACTTGTCTTCTCTTTCATTCTCATTAAACCATGAAAGAGAGTAAAAAAGAGAAAATGGGAAGGGAACCTTTACTTTTATTTGTCATAAAAATGGCAACATTAGTCACATTTCCCTTGAACATGGCACATGTCTGCATCAGTATCTTATAGTTTGGTTTTAGCTTGCCTAGGAGCCATACAATACAAATGAGTTGGTTTACTCCTCTGGCTGGTTACTCTTCCAGTCATTACATGGCATGCTTCAGTGCTTCCTATGTTGTTGCACTATATCGTGCGGTGCTCATTATTCATGCTACCATGTCACTTTTGTGTCATTTCGTTATGTGTTCAAGGGAATTCTCAGCCTGTTTCAGCCATTTGCAGTTGCTTATTGACCTTTTTGATTCAGGCATCCCTGTGTCAATTGTAATTCATAATTTCATGAAATCATCCATTCAAATCATCTCTTCGTATGTTACATGTTGATTCATAGGGGATACATTAATCCCCTCCTCCGATTAATCTTATTTTATTCACTTTAGCTCATTGTCTAGAAGCTTGATCTAGGAACCAATAGTACCTTGGAGCTTGCAAACCTTAATGGTAGGTTTCTTCACAATTGATAGTGGGTTTAATTCATTGACTCATGATCAGTCGATTCCATGAGTGTTTGGCATTATCCCATATACTCACACTTAATTGATTGTACTAGGTACCTTAGGGCCCATTTTCATCATTGGTGGGTCCCCTCACGTGTTGGGTCCCTATAATACTAGTGATTACCCCATTACTATTGTAGTTATACCCCTTATTAATATTGTTGTGCCCCTATTGCTCCCATATTGTTATTACTGTGCCCCATAGAATCCCTCTATTGTTATTTTTGTGGCTTTATATTATTATTGTTAGGTCGGCTGGATTATATTGTGACTCCTTAGACTCCTATATATAGAAAGGATGTTTTTTCATTTGAATCATCCAAGAATTGTTCATTTATGTAATGTAAAGGAGGTTGCCCCCTCGAACAGGCTGAATTCTAAGGCGTTGATCCATATTTTCTATCTTTTCTTAAGCTGGTTTCATAACGTTTGGTATCAGAGCTTTGGATTCTAGGGTTTCGCTGCTCCAAACAAGTCATCGTGGAATTTTGACTATAACTTTTTTTCTGTGACGTTTCAAAAGTTGCAAAAAAAACCCATTTGAGAAGAAATTGCGCTGAACCTCGAGTCCAAATTTCAGAGCTTTTTGCCCTATATTTGCAGAGATATTATCTGAGGAAGTTGGTCTTTTTGCAGACTCCTGAATTACATTCCAAACAGGTGACCTGGGGAAAATCGTCATAACTTTCCCTTTGGGGATCAGATTGAAATTACGTAAGAAGGTACAGAAAGAAGACGGACTCTAGTTTCTTGTATGCATTTTTCAGATCCAAAGGTCAAAATAGTGACTCGTGCCGCGTCGTACAAGTTCACTCTACTCAACTAGTCTATAATCAAGTCACTGTGGGAGATTTCGAATAACTCTTTCGTGGAGAATCCAATCTGGGTCAGACTTGTGGCATTGGAAAGTGAACACAGAGGGCTACTTCAGGTCACAAATTTAGAACTAGATGATAAAAAAGTACAGAGATACATCAGAGGAAATATCGAGCTCCTACAAAGTGAAAAAAGTTGTGTAGATTTTCTTAAATTTTGCTTAAGATCGGTTTGAAAATTATTTTGAAAGAATTATTATTGGTAACTAATGCCCTGAGGAAAGAAAATGCAAACACCTAGTAAGGAATCTGAAAGCTCTAGCATGACTCATGAAGAAGAGAAAGAAATGCTACATGATATATCAAAATTACAAGAACAAGTGCAACAAATGTCACGCTCACAAAAGCTAACAGAAGCCAAGATAAATGGCATGGAATCTAAGATAAATGGCATGGAAGCTAAGATGGATGATTGGATGACAGATTTGAAGATATACATGGAAGAATTAAAGATAGATTTGAACACAAACTTGAAAGTAGGCATGACAGAACACAAAAAAGGTATGTATGGCAACTTTATATTTGGAACCAAATTAGTTTGTATGGTATCAATGGCTTTGCTCTCGTAAACAATTTATCACTTGGGCAATTTTTACGGAAGAATTGATAGCACATTATGAGGATACAAAAAGCAACACTTTTTTTAGCCAATTGATAAGTCTCAAACAAAAGGGTTCAATAATGGAGCACATTGAGGAGTTCCAAAAATTGAACATAAGGGTAAAAGATATTCCAGAGGAGCATAGGATTGATGTGTTCATAGGGTCTTTAAAGGATAATATCCAACATGATGTTCACCTTTGGGAACCTGATTCATTAGAGAAGGCATTCAGGTTAGCAAGAAAAATGGAAAGCAAAATTATGGCAACCAGGAAGCATACCACTCACAACTATAAAGACGAAAGTGTTGTTGCCTCTAGTCTTCCACAACCTATAAGGTTGACACCACAACAATTGGAAGAAAAAAGAGCAAAAGGGCTTTGTTACAGTTGTGATAGCAAATACACTAAAGGTCATAAGTGTGCTGAGAAGAAATTATTCTACATAGATTGTGAAGAGGAAGAAGAAAAGGAGCAAGAAAGGTCAAAGGAAGAGGATATACTCCAGGAACAAAGCCTAGATGAAGAACAAATAAATCCGACCATATCTTGTAATGCATTGGCGGGAATTACCACTCCTCAAACCATCAAGATAGAAGGACAAATCAAGAAGAAAAAGGTAATAGTGTTGATTGATTCAGGAAGCACCCACAATTTTATTCATTGTAGGGTAGCAAAAGAATTGAATTGCTTCCTATATCCAACACCAAGTGTCAAGTGATGATTGCAAATGGAGGAACAATAAATTGCTCTGGAAAGTGCCATAATATCAAGCTATCCATGGGAGAATATGTATTGACTAGCCCAATGCTTTCCATTCCAATGGGAGGTGTTGATGTTGTACTAGGAGTCCAATGGCTACAATCCTTGGGTACAATAGCTTTTAATTTTCAAGAAATTTTCATCAAATTTTTTGGAAGGAAAGGAAGTTGAATTAAGGGGTATTGCAGGGAAACCAGGAAAGATAATCAGCTCTAATGGTATGACAAAGCTTCTAAAAAAGGAGCAAAGAGGTGTAATTGCACAATTATGTGCGCTAGATGTTTCCACATCGGAATCATCTATTTCTCCAGATCTCCAAAAAGTCCTGGACAATCATTCCAAGGTATTTGAGACTCCCAAAGGTCTCCAACCTATGCGTGATCATGATCATGCTATTCATCTGATTCCAGGAAGTGTTCCTCCAAACATCAGGCCGTACAGATATCCCTATGTCCAAAAGAGTGAAATTGAACGTATGGTTGCAGAAATGCTAGAGGCTGGTATAATTCAACCGAGTCAAAGTTCTTTCTCTGCTCCAGTAGTATTGGTGCACAAGAAGGATGGATCATGGCGCATGTGTCCGGATTATAGGGAGCTCAACAAGCTCACTATTAAAGATAAGTTCCCCATTCCTGTCATTGATGAATTACTGGATGAATTGCATGGATCAATTTACTTCACCAAGTTGGATCTTCATTCAAGATATCATCAAATCAGAATGAAGATTGAAGACATTCCGAAAAACAACATTTAGAACTCATGAGGGTCATTATGAATTTTTGGTCATGCCTTTTGGCCTTACCAATGCACCTTCAACATTTCAAGGTTTGATGAATTCAATTTTCAAACCATTCCTTAGAAAATTTGTGTTAGTATTTTTTGATGATATACTAATCTACAGCAAGTCTTGGAAGGATCATGTTGACAGGGTGCTACAACTATTGGAGGAGAAACAATTATATGCAAAAAGATCCAAATGTTTCTTTGGAGTCCAGGAGGTGGAATATTTGGGTCATATTGTATCTCATGAAGGAGTTAAGGTAGACCCTAGAAAAATTAAAGCCATTAAGGAATGGAAAATCCCCACATCCATAAAGCATCTGCGAGGATTTCTTGGGTTGACAGGGTATTATCGCAAGTTTGTTAAGAATTATGGGAGAATAGCAGCACCTCTAACAACATTATTGAAGAAAGATGCATTTTCATGGACTCCGGAAGCAACAAAGGCCTTTGAACATCTTAAAGAGGCAATGTGCCAAGCACCGGTCTTAGCTACACCGGACTTCACAAAAACCTTTATTGTGGAATGTGATGCTTCAGGAAATGGAATTGGTGTTGTTCTAATGCAAGATGAAAGACCCATTGCTTTTGAAAGTCGTCCAATCAAGGGAAAGTTTTTAAGCAAAGCTATTTATGAGAAGGAAATGTTGGCAATACTCCATGCACTTAAGAAATGGCGACCCTACCTAATGGGAAGACACTTCAAGGTAAAAACGGATCATGATAGCCTTAAATACTTTTTAGAACAAAGATTATCCTCTGAAGAGCAACAAAAGTGGGTCACAAAGATGTTGGGTTATGACTTTGAAATCATCTACAAAAAAGGGAAGCAAAATGTGGTGGCAGATGCACTCTCAAGAAAGGATGAGGATGTGGAAGCATTGTTGTGCACCATTTCTATTATCCAACCAGATTGGATAAACAAAGCAAGGGAGGAATGGAAGAATGACGAAGAAGTGTGGCCACTTATTCGAAAGCTACAACAAGGTTCTAGTACGTCTGATACATTTAGCTGGAAAAATGATTCGTTATGGTACAAAGATCGCTTATACCTTTGTAAGAATTCCCAGCTAAAACAAAAGATTCTTATGGAATTGCACACTTCTCCCTTAGGAGGGCACTCAGGATTTTTAAAAACTTACCACAGGGTTAAGAAGGAATTTTTTTGGGATGGCCTTAAATCAGATATTCAAAAGTTTGTGGCGGAATGTTTGGTTTGCCAACAAAATAAATTGGAAACAATTAAGACACCGGGTCTATTACAACCTTTATCCATTCCAAGCCAATGTTGGGAGGAGGTTTCAATGGATTTTATCACAGGTTTACCCAAGTCTGAGGGAAAGAGTGTCATCATGGTGGTAGTTGACAGACTTACCAAGTATGCACACTTTTGTGCATTATCACATCCATTTAAAGCCAGTACAGTTTCTACTGCATTTATGGAAACAATTCAAAAGCTACATGGAAACCCAAAGATTATTGTAAGTGACAGAGATCCCATTTTCACTGGAAATTTTTGGACAGAATTATTTTCTTGTCTTGGTACTCAGTTAGCTCATAGCTCATCTTATCATCCTCAATCTGATGGGAAAACTGAGATAGTAAACAAATGTTTGGAAGGATATCTTCGTTGCTTTGTATCTGATAAACAGACACAATGGGTCAAATGGTTGCCTCTGGCTGAATGGTGGTATAACACTTCCTTCCATACAGCAACAAAAATGACCCCATTTATGGCACTTTATGGGTATCAACCACCATCCATCACATCATATTTAAGAGAAAATTCTAAGGTTCAGGCAGTGGAACATCACATCGAACATCAACAACAAGTCCTCCAACTCTTAAAGGATAACCTCGTGTTGGCACAGAATAGAATGAAACAACAGGCAGATCAACATCGCAGTGAAAGAAGTTTTGATGTAGGTGATTGGGTATTCCTACGGCTACAACCATATAAGAAAATGTCCCTCAAGCAAGCTAAGAAGGATAATAAATTATCACCAAAGTATTATGGTCCATACAAGGTGTTGCAAAAGATTGGTACTATGGCATACAAATTGGAGCTTCCTGCAGCTTCTCGATTGCACCCAGTTTTCCATGTTTCATGTTTAAAGAAGGTTATAGGCGACAAGCTCCCAGTTCAAACAATATTTCCAGAACTTGACGAGGAAGGAAAAATTATATTGGAATCGGAAGCAGTCATAGAAACAAGAACTCGACAGCTACGAAATCGATCAATTTCAGAGTATCTTATCAAGTGGAAGAACTTATCCACTGAAGATTCCACATGGGAGGATGAGAATTTTATGCAGAAGTATCCAGAACTACTCAAGCGTTGAGGACAACACTTTTTTGAAGGAGAGGGGCATGTTGGGTCCCTATAATACTAGTGATTACCCCATTACTATTGTAGTTATACCCCTTATTAATATTGTTGTGCCCCTATTGCCCCCATATTGTTATTACTGTGCCCCATAGAATCCCTCTATTGTTATTTTTGTGGCTTTATATTATTATTGTTAGGTCGGCTGGATTATATTGTGACTCCTTAGACTCCTATATATAGAAAGGATGTTTTGTAATTTGAATCATCCAAGAATTTTTCATTTATGTAATGTAAAGGAGGTTGCCCCTCGAAGAGGCTGAATTCTAAGGCGTTGATCCATCTTTTCTATCTTTTCTTGAGCTGGTTTCATAACATCACGACTGTTAATGTTACACCTCATTGATCGATAATTAGGTGGTTTCTACCATGCTCAACATCAACATATTTATTCACAACGTTTATTTATACCATTGGGGTTATGTTGAAGACCCTAGGCTAGAGACATTTCACTCTTATATGGCACCCTTCCTAGGATACGTCAAACTTATGTATCATTTATGTACTTTGAGGACTACGATGGGGCACCTCCTCTGTCATGTTTCCATAGTCCTACTGATGTATATTGTGACATAGATCCACACTGTATTTGTTGGTTTCTATGAGCTTTTTTGTTCATCACATGGATTCCTTATATATTTTTCATGGCCATGTCCTAGCATTTCATGTCATGGATCCACAACATATGTTTGGCAGCCATGTTCAGTATCGTTTTATGACCAAGCATGGGTATGCCCACCTCAAGGATATTTTTAACACAAATGAGACTTCAACATTTTGATAACTCTAATATTGCTTCTTGGTTGTCTCCATCTTCCCATTTTGACCTATGAGATTTTTCTAATTCATTTCGACCATCAGTTACTCTTCTTCCTTCATGCATTAGGGGGCATCTGTTATTAGCCTATTTGCTCCCTAGAGTCAGTACTCATCAGTCCTTTTAATTTTGACCAATTTCCTTTGGCTTAGTTTTTTCCATAGTCGCTAGGAATTAGTGTCTAACAAAGTAATTTGAGATTCCCTTCAAATTCATGGAGCAGCCTATCTTCATAGTGACTGGAGTCTAACTTTCCTAGTTTAGTCCTTGTGACCCTGTCTCATGTTCTAGAGGCTTACTTTCCCTAGGAGATCAATTTTAAGCCACATGTTATATTATCTCTTATATTTGGATTGGGTTTATTATTACAAAAGATTCTTAAATTATCTTCTCCCTAAGCATCTACATTCATCCTCCTTGGGAGCGCTCTAGGTCTTTATCTACTAGTCCATCCTTAAGGGTCAAGCTAGTTTATGGATTCTCGAAGAGTTAGAGAGTCATTATACTAATCTAATTTTGTGATAAATTATGATCCATTCTAATCTCAAGGTCATATTTCTTGGAAAAGGGAAGACTTTCCCAAAATCTGGAGGAGAAGATCCATATGTAATGGTATATCATTTTTGTATCTATTTCATTTTGAGATTATTATAAGTAATGATTCCCGTCCATTAAATATATGTTTATGATCTGTTGTTCATGTTGATTCATTTGAGTTGACGGTCCTCCATTGAACGCCACTTGTGTGCATTGTTTGGTAGTGGTTTTTTGCATGATTCAAGTTTATTGTAGAGGACAAGATCTCTTAGCTAGAGCGAGAATTATCTATAATGGATCCAATGCTCGTCATCAACCTTCATGGATCTTGGGTACCAAAATCAAACCCTAGATAGGGGATTTCATGCATGAATGATCGATTTGTTTGTATGGTTTTGGGATCAAATTGGTTATATAATTCTTTCCACACACTCATATATCTAGTATTCTTGTCAAGGCAAAGACTAGAGAGAAAAAACTCCTACTGGTTCTGTAAATATAGCCATAACATTATGATATTCAAGTCATTCTCATTCTCAACTAGAGCTTTAAATAATTTAACTTTTTTGAAAGTTTCTAATTTCTATTTCATTAGCATGATCCAAGTAGTTATTTTAAAATATCAATGAACAAGATGAAGTGTCTTTCTCCTCTTGGACTATTTTTTCTTGTAGGCCCACAAATATCAGTGTGCACTAACTCCAATGGTCTAGAAATCCAATGTTACTTAGTCTTGAAGTGCACCCTTGTTTTCTTTCCAAGTTGGCATGACTTGCATATAGTGTTTTTCGCTTTAGACAATCTTGGATACCCTCTAACTACCCCAATTTTAATGGTATTGACAAGGTTATCAAAATTTACGTGGCCCAGTCTTCTATGCCACAACCATGATTCACCTATTTTTCTCACGCAACACTTAAATCTGGAATCATCAAATATACATATGTTTTTCATTTCTTCTTGCTTTTCCCACCAACTTTCCATATCTATCACTTATAATTTCACAATATTTAGATCTAAATATTACATTATAACCATTGTCACACATTTGAATCAAACTTAGTAGTCTATACTTCAATCCATCAATGAAGAGCACATTTTGAGTCTTGGTCCTTCCATCCAACCTTACAATTCCTTTGCCTTTGATTGGAACTGGAGTATGATTTCCAAAGCTAACATTTCCTTCCTTAAACTATTTCAGATGCAAGAATTTGTTATTATCAATTGTCATGTTCTTGGAGCAACCACTGTCTACAAGCCACTGCTCATACTAATCATGGGTTTCTAATACTAATCTACAATTGTGTGTGGTTATATCTTCTGGATCCATCGCATTTTGTTATTTTATGCATCGACGTTTCGAACCATCCTCTGTGGTTCATCATTAGGATTTAGATTTGTGAAGAAGTCAGAGACAGATGAAGATAAATAAATAAAGGTTAAGGTGGGTAGTATAAGGAGCCGACAAGTTTTATGAAGGTGAGGTTTTTTAATTAATTTATAATTAATTTAATTTCAGTTTAAATTTACATTTAAATTTAATTATGATCTTTGTTTTAATTTAATTTGTTTTTATTTAATTTAATTTGATTTTAATATAATTTTCTAATAATTTAATTTAATTTACTTAATTTATTTAATTTAAATTTAAATAAATTTTTTATTATAATTTAATTCAATTTATATTTATTTGGTTTTAATCTAATTTAATTTTGATATAATGTAATGTATTTTTATTTAATTTAATATAATTCAATAATAATAATAATATTTATTTATTTTTATTTTTATTTTTCAAATTAAATTAAAATAAAATCATCATGTAATGTATTTTTATTTTAATTTATTATAATTTAATAATTATTTTTTTTACATGGACTAGAAGATTTAATTTATTTAATTATAATTTTATTTTAATTTTTAATTTATTTTAATTATAATTTTATTTTAATTATAATTGTTTTAATTATAATTTTATTTTAATTATTAATTTTATTTTAATTATAATATTTTTAAATATAATTTATTTTGATTATAATTTTATTTTAATTATTAATTAATTTTAATTACAATTTTATTTTAATTATAATTTTATTTATTTATTTTTATTTTTTTACGTGGACTAGAAGATTTAATTTATTTTAATTATAATTTTATTTTAATTTTTAATTATTTTAATTATAATATAATTTGTTTTAATTTTAATTTAATTTAATTTAATTCCAACTATATATATATATATGAATATATATAAAATTTTTATTTTGAAATAGATTAAATTAAATTAAATTAATTAATTAATTAATTATTATTATTATTATTATTATTATTATTATTTATTTATTTTTTTATTTTTTTTAAACGTATCATATTTTCAAACCTATCATATTTTTCCTTCCATCCTTTTACCACTTTCTACTTTGTTGATCTCTCTTGAATTTTCTTCTTGGGAGGACTAGCAAAACTATATCTATGCTTGCTTACCTTACCAAAAAAAATGGTTACATCTGAAACACTTGATTTCATTCAATAGTGGAGAAAAAGGATTTCTACTATCAATTAGGGCTTTGAAGGATTCTTGATCTATCAACATCTCTTCTTGCAAACAAATTCATTCTACAATTGATGGATTCATGTTAAAAATTATTACATGCAAAATAATAGTAGTAAAATAAATTTGTATACATGACATTATTTTCCGATGAGAGGACACTTGACATTATTTTTGCATTATTTTGATACTTGACATTATTGTTCGATTATTTGGATATCTTTGCTACTTCTCTTATCAGTTTTTAAGATTCCCTTGAATATTTTCTATTTATTGTAATGGATCGGTATTATTCTAATTTCCCTTATTGCTCATTGGAGCATTAAATTGGCTATCCTTCCATTTTAGTGCATCTATATAGTTGGAGCTTAGTTTTCCTTTTGTATCTTGTTGATAGGTCTTAAATTCTATTCTAGATTTGTCTTCTAGAGACCTTTGCACAATGAGAATATCCTTTGAACCTTTAGATCCTTTCACAAATTTATGAGTTATATTCAATTGATTGCTTTATTTATTTAGATCTTATCTCAAAGCCACAACTTCTACTTCAATTTTTTGAGAATTTCTTTCTAAATCTCCTAGTTGATTAGAGAGCACTTCCTCATTTCTTTTTCCCTCCACCAGCTACGTTTTTGAACATATTATGCCTTCTTCATGATTTCTTAGACTTTGAATCCCACACATCTTTAGCTTTAGGGACTCATCCTCTACTTCCAACTTGGCTAAGTTTCTATACTGATTCTTTAGTTGTTGCACTCAAACTTCTTTGATTTTTTGAAGATCCTTAAGTTGTGTATTCATGGATTCATGAACATAATAGGATATATATTATCTTACTTTGTGTGGCTTCTCCTTCAAAAATTTGTTCTTTCTCCTTACCTTACTCAACTCATCCAATGCACTGATGAGCTCTCCTTCATAGTCCACCTTTGATAACACATTCATCAATGTCCTATGTGGATGATGGATCACTTCTAGCTCCTTGAGAGTCATTTTATTATTGGAGTAAACATTTATTTCTTTTTAACTTTACCCTTCTGATATATTTGAAATTTACTCATTCCCCTCACTTCCTCTTTCTTTTCCTCCTTTTCTACTTTTTTGAATGGACAACTTTATGAAAAACATCTAACCCTTCCTTTGTATTTCCCATATCCTCTTTCCAACTTCCTAGAAAATGAAGCAAATTCTTGATCTGATTTGTAGTTGGATTATTCTTCCTCTACTTTGTCTTTCTTGGTGCAACCCTTGGATTTCATTAAAACTTCGAAGGTTGCTTCTACATATTATGATCTCTCTTCTATAATTCAGATCTTTGTCCATAGAATGAACTAACATTTAAAATTCATTCAATTGAAGGAAAATCTCTTTACCAATAGTGTTCTTGTCTACTAGTACAAAGCCTAGTAGTTGTTTTAGATGTCAATAAATACTTATTGTGTGCATGCAATGATTGAGATGAGTGGGAGTGATCCATTTTTGGAACCCATCTAGTGACATCCACAAGCACCTTAGAGTTTTTTATGCATTTTTGTGAATCCACTATTTTATGCTAAGCTTTGACAAAGTCCTCTTAAATGTTTGATGGAGTAAATTTAAGATAATGAGCAATCGAACTGTCTTCCTAATGGTATGGGGCATTCAAGGCCTCTATAGTATTAAAGATTATGATGTGAGTGAAGCCTTGGCATCATGACCATTAGATAGGGATTTTGAGTGCAACAAAAAAAAAGTGTAACAAAGAAGTTTTTCATAAAGAGAGTTCATGTACTAGTGAAAGATATATATTAGGTTAAAAGGTGAGATACTTCACCAATGGAGGGGAGGATGATCGAGATTGAGAAAATTTATATTGACAATGTTGTCAACATTTTACTACTTGTATTTCTTAGTGCGACAAAATCAACTATAATTTTGTTGCAAGGATATTCGATATTAGGAAATCTTGTTTTCCAAGATGAAAACAATATTCAATACATTTTTGTATATATCATCACTCTTTGCATGTTTTAAATTTGAAATCCCAACATGTTTGTTAGTTCTTTCAATTTTATGTGTTTTAAAATCTATGTCACATTTGATCATATCTAATAATTAATTGTTGCTCCAAAAGCAACTTAGTTATATCACTAAAATCTTCTATCGTTGTCTAATCACAAAACAGCTACTTGCATTCCTCATTTTTGTTTCCATCTAAAATATTGAAAAATTTTCCATCCCCTTCAAACTCATTACAACTTCTAATTATTTTTAAAACCCAAGAGAAGATAGGATCATATGATGATTAATCAGATACCATCCCTACAAAGCACAAATACTTTTACTCAAGAGTACATAATATTGTGTGTTAAAATATAAAAATATTATGTCAATCACAAAAAAATATAAATCAAGGCTATGACTATAACATCAATTTGGTGAGCCCGCTAAGCTTAGCTCAATTGGTGATCATTGTGATAACGAAGTGTTCTATACCATGGGATTCTTGGCTCAAATAATTTGAGTTTACACTTGGTCACATGTTAGGGGTAGTGTGGTTTACTTAGGGGTTATAGTGGTAGCGGTCTGAATCAATCTCATATCACCCAGGTGCAAGACCATCCCAATAGTCGATTCCTTTATTCAAAAAAGAAAAAGGAACATCAATTTGGTGGAAAAGAGAATACACACGAGGAATTTTCAATTCCTTTCTTTCTCCTCTCTTTTTTTCTAATAAAAAACCCTAATTTATTATCGTACCCATGGCATCTACGTCAGTTTATTCTCTTTTTTTAGTGAAGGGCCCAAAATCGTAGAATACTTACTCACTTTCTAGATGATCCTGATAGAAAGATAAATTTGAAAAATTTAAAATAATCACAAATCTTTCTAGTTACTTTGTTCCCTATTTCTATTGTTTCTGATCCCTAGGAGAAACACAAACCCCTTAATTAAATGCTATGGAAACTCTCTAATTAGGTGCACTAAAGATTGGGTAATTGGTTAAAAACCTAAATGTTAAATAATGAGTTGACTTGAATGCTAACCATTAGCTTTATATGCATATTCCTTGGCCATTTATATGCCCATGTCACCTAGACATTTAAAGATGGATTTCATTCTTCACCTATCATTTTTGTTAGGTTTTATAATTCATGAATAATGTTATTACATTTTTTTCATTTATGCTCATATTTTTTTGTCTTATTGCTTAATCATTATTTCACATTTCATCTTTCTTAAATTATTTATGATACTATTTCCTTATATAATTTTTTTGAATAACTCACACTATAATTTTTTTTATATTACCATTAAATTTTAAAACCTAATTTAAAAATACAACTAATTATATTTAATTGTATTTTTTTTTTATTTAACATAAAACATATGAATTATATGCTTATATTTAAATTATAATGTCTTATCCTATTCAAAATTCATAACTTCATTAAACAAATAAAACTAACCCAAAGCCAGTAAATATAAGCAATTAGTAATCCTTGAACTATGCACTTAAGGGCCTTAAATGGTTTATGATCATATTTCCTTGTATAATTTTTCTATTTGCCCATCCCAATTGTTGAGTGGCGTACATTGTATATATAGCTAACTAGAGTGGTTTGCATTTCTTTACTTATTTAACATAAAACACATGAATTATGTTCACATTCAAATTATAATACATCCTTTGTTGATACACATCTAAAATTCCCATCAAAATTTATTCATGATTAAAGACTTCAAACTAACCTAACAAAGCAACGCAATTGATAGTCCTTGAAATACGCTCTTAAGCCCTTGAACCACCTATGTTACTTTCATTTCCCAATGTTAGGTTGGCTCAAGATGAATACTACACGTCAATAACCTCTTCGATGTTGACTGAAAATACTCGTGGGTCACTCCCTTCAGAGAAGTGAAAATACTCATGTGCCCTTAGCCATGAGAAAGTGGAAAGTCGTACGAAAATTAAACGAAATGCTTTTTCCTTCCCGAGAGAGGTGGCTTAGGTGTGGAGTCTACTTTTACTTGTTAATGATTTATGTTTACATGAGAAGATAGGCCCGATTGCTTTTGACAGCTAATGCCCTTAGAAAGAGTGCCTAGAGTGCCATTCCATTATTATTATAATTGACTCTAGGAATACAGTGATATGGGGTTTAATGGTAAGTTTCGTTGGGTGAAACCCACAAGATGAGGGTTCAAATCTCATTGAGTATATATATGACCTATTGTGTCTTAGCTAGAAGAGTAGGCAACCCCATAGCGGATGTCTCAGCTCTTGTTGAAGCATAAGTTTCCTGCTATTGTGCGGCTTGCAGGCGGTTGCACGTAGCCTAGGTTTATAGTGGCAGCTAGTTAGATTTGATCCTAGGTCTATTCAAGATAACTCTCACCAGTTACCGATTATCCTAGATTTAAAAATTAAAAAAAAAAAAAAACAAAACACAAAACAAAACATTATCATGAAATTATGTATCATTTATTAACTCGTTTCTTAGAATTCGTGACTGATGAAGCACAATCGCAATTATTAAGCCTCAAAACTTGGAAGAAGCTAGCCCAATGATCATAAGCAATTAAATTTAAACATTGATCTTAAGTATTGATTAATCATGTAAGTATTCTCTATCATTTATAAAGTAGTTTTTTTAATGTGTTTTAGAGTTTTCATTTGGAATAACACAAAACCATTATTATTAAATTACATTCTTTAAATAAGTTTTCAATTTTTTAACTATATATAGATTCAATATTATAAAAAGTTATCTAGTTAATTGGTGCGAGTATCAGAATCAAAACGAGATTTTACATATGGCAAAGATTTTATAAGGTTAAAGGGTGGTTCCTACAACTATTTATAGAGTTTTTTCTTTGAAAATATGATTATGATTGGCATGGTCTAATGAATCTATTAATGCTCTACATTCCAATGACACTATGTCTTTTAATCAGATTATTAAAAGATGGAATGGTCAGTACCCAATCTAGAAGGAGGTTGTGGACATGGATGGACCTCAATCGGCGGTATGGCAAGAATATATAATGTCTCTTAGGCAGGTAGGTTTATATAAGAACGAGAGGGGTTATTATCTCACACGGTTTGGAAAACTTCAACATGGCTCTGTGGTGGTTACAATGGTTTATAGGTACATTCTCTATTCATATTTTTCATTGACTAACATGTGTTGGTTTTAGATTTTTTCTGGAAAAGGAATGTGTCATTAGATATTGTCCTCTCCACATGGTTAGTCCAAAATAACAAGATTTTGAACTTGGGATAATCTGAATAAAAGAGGCCAGCAGGGTTTGAGTTGGTCTCCTTTTTGCACTAATTCCTTGGATTCAGCCCTTCATCTATTTTTGCAATGCTTGATGTCTTTACAAGTATGGGTATAAATTCTTTGAATGTTAAATATCTCGTTTAGAATTTTTAACACAGAGGATTTGTCTCAAATGGTGGATCTCTAGACAGGGACATCAAAACAATCTACCTTTTTTATATTTTATGAGAGCTCTAGTGCACAAGGAATTATCAGATTTCTTATGGTATCCCTGTTAATATTTTCTACATATGTTCCAAGATCTTGGCTTGGGTAAATGCTCAGGTGAGTAATGCTTAGAATGATAGAAGGATCTAGGTGTGGTCATCTCACATACAAACTCTTTTTCTAGCAGGAATGTTCAATGGTCCTGCACATGCTGGCATTTGTGGTTGTGGTGCTTGGATCAGGGTCTATCCACGTTTCCATTACAAACTCTACTAGCATGGTGGCTACAGAACCAATACCAGAGTAGAGATTTTGGTGCTCTGGTGTATTTTCTAGTTCGCTAGGAGAAAACAACTTCAACACATCCATACATTTGGAGATTCGAAGACACTCATTAAAGGAATCCAAGGCCAATCCAATTTTGTGCCCCCACATCTCAATTGTTCGCTGGATCGCATTTCGCTTCTAAAATAGGAATTCCAGTTTATTACTTTTTAGCACATATACCGAGAAGCAAACATGGTGGCTGATGATCTTTCTAAATAATTTCTTCGCATTTTTGTTGGAGTCATTCATTTTAACTTTACTGAGAATGGAGGAAAGCACACTACCCCTTAATTAATTGAGTAATATTAGTTATACACTGGATTTTCATAACATACTTTTGTGGATATTTAGCTTAATGTCTTTTAAATAGATGATAAATATGCGTATTGGGGAGATCATAGAGACTATTTTTGCCATATATATGAGGATGGAGGAAGGCACACGGCCCCTTAATTAATTGAGTAATATTAGTTATACACTGGATTTTCATAACATACTTTTGTGGATATTTAGCTTAATGTATTTTAAATAAATGATAAATATGTGTATTGGGGAGATCATAGAGACTATTTTTTGCCATATATATGAGGGCTATGTTTTATTCTCTCCTATTTTTGAGTGGAGTTATACTATATACTGATCATTATATTTTTATATAAATATGAGTGTTTTGTATAAATATCAATGTTTTTTTTTCTTTTGAAATAAATAAGTAAATAAATAAAAATTCTCTAACCGTTAAAACTATATAGAGTTAATAATTCAAATTTGTGACTTTAACCATTTTCATGTAAATCTTATAAATAATATAGCGAGAAAAAAACTCTAAAACTTATGATATATAAGTATTGGCTTTAAAACTAGTCTATAAATTTTTGTACATACTTATTCACCAAAATATATATATATATATATATATATATATATATATATATATATATTCTCTCTAAATCTCTTTATTAATAGAATGCATTCTTCATATTAATCTATAATTTCATGGAAAACATAAAACTTATAACATATAGATAATGGCTTTAAAATCCATTAAAATTGAATACATTCTTATTTACACTAAAATATTTAAAATATTTGTATTTATTCTCTCTACAACTTTTTATTATTAAATTGCATTATTCATATTAATCTATAATTTCAAAGAAAATATAGACAAAATAATTTTATTTTTTTTTAATGAACTAATTTCAGAGTAAAAAATTATATTAAAACAAGAAAAAATTAAAGTAAATGAAAAAATATGACAGAAATCCAGTTATAACACAGTTAGTACAAAATTGTCCACCCTTTCTCCATGTGCACAATACCACTCTTGTTGTTTGATCACATAGTTTTCAATTTAAAGCTATTAGTTTCACTCTTCTATTTGCTTGTTTTACATCTCCAATGGATTCCACTATTTTCACACATACATAGTAGAAGAAATACCTTTTCAAATAACATAATGTAATCAAAAGGCATATAATGAAAAGTATGCTAGCTTTAGAGAATTAGTTTTACTAGTTAAACGCAGAGTAATTGAACAAGAATTACTAGCAATTTTAATTAAAAGAAACTTAAAAATCAATGTTAGAAAACTATGGTCGTAAAGTTCAACAATCTCATATATGTCTCGACCTAAATTTCAGAATTGAAATGTATGAATTTAGTTTATTTGCATGTTTCAAGTAACCACAACATTGTAGGGAAGCTCAAGTAAGTACAACATTGCAGAGAAGCTATCATGAAATTAGCCTTCAGCCAAGGAAGGAAATGTTATAAATGTGATTTATTTTTATGTTATAAGGGTATGACATTCAAATATGGAAGGAAGAATATTAGGTATTTTTGAGCGGAAAGGGTCTATTTACAGAAGCTCAACTAAGTACAAAATTGCAGAGAAGCTATCATGAAATTAGCTTTTAGCCAGGGAATGAAATGTTATAAATGTGATTTATTTTTATGCTATAAGGGTATGACATTCATATTTGGAAGGAAGAATATTAGGTATTTTTGAATGGAAAGGGTCTATTTACAGCTCATTATGATGTATAAGAGTGTTTCTCTATGATTAAAGTTGAAATTTTACTTATATAAGTTAAAATAAAAAAATCTAAAAATAACAACTATACAAAACATTTAAATAATCTCCGCTCATAAAAAAATTTCAGGTGAAGAAATTAGATCTCTAATTTCATGTTATATCCATATATAAAATAGATATGTATGTTCATATATGCTCATAAAAAATTTGCTCGTGAAGAATTAGATCTCTAAACTCATGGTATATTTGATAGCTGAATAACGATTCTATAATGCGGAATAAACACTTAAAAGAATTAGAAAAATTTAACACCCAAGAAATCATACCTCCGTCCATTGATGTTGCTCACACTCCAAAACCAAACTTTCTGCTACGCTTGAGGCAGTCCCTTCTTTTGTTTTCTGATGTGTTTACATGCGTTGTTGGCTCGATCAAAACCGGTAGTCTGGAAGTCACAGGTTCCAGTCTGACGGAAATCACAAATTTAACAACATTTTCTTTAATATACAAAATCAACTCTTGGCCATGAAAAAGCAGAAAATGAGCCAGTTAGCTGATTCACACGATCAGCGTTCAATCCTTAGTGAAGCAAAAATTTACAACATCTTTCAGGCGTTGCTGAGGCAGATAAAGGCCTTGGAGAGAGAAGCTTCAAAAACTACTCTTCACTCACTGGATTGAACAAATGTCCAACGATTTCAGAAAGAAGAGAATGTGATTCTTCTTTGGATTTTCTCAACAAGGATCTTGAATCTAGAGATATTCAGCATCAACTTTTGAAGCCCAAAAGTAAAGATTTGCAGTCAATGTACATGAAAAGACAAAAACCAGATGGCGTGTGTAAACAAAAAGCACTAAGGAAGATGCCTGAAGATGGTGAAATGGATTTTGATGGATGGAGAATTGAATGAAGAATTTTAACAACAGAGCTTGCTTTCACACTTCTAGGCATGACATGAAAAAAAAAAAGTAAACAACTTTGTAATTATGCCATTTTCGAGCCACTACGTGAGAGATCATCATCTGTGTAGCACTTCCAAGCTTTTCTCACTCTCATTTGATGGTTTAAAGCTGAAGGGGTTGAGTGAGTGAGCTTGGGGACCAAACAGAAGTATTTATAGCCAAGCTTCCATCAAGCTTTAGTTGGCTATGTGTCAAGTGTTCCACAGAACATGGTAGAGAACTGCAGTGGGAGTAATGAACCACTCCAAGAGCTCCCAACAAGAATTTAATCAACAACAGTGGGTTTCCGTAATTATTGGAAACGGCAGCAGATGGTGACTAAAGCATCGGCAGCCATTGTGGGAGCTAACATTCTCCCACTTGGTCCATACTTCCAATCTTAATGTCTCATCTTAAAACCCATTGAAAATTTGTATTAAGTAATAGATACATGAATCATAGCGATAAGTCATGTAATGATGAGTATTATCTTCCATGTATTACTATGTATTTATTTCTATTATAATTTATGTGGCAACAATTTCTTAATGAATAAACCTTATGTTTATTCTCGGTCCTACACAAATGAACTCTCTCAAATCAAATTAAGGTGCACATAAATATGAGAAAAACATCAAAATAATTAAGAATTTCATTAAAATAACATTTTCCATACAATGAGAAACTACATAATGGAACCAAGTCCCATATTCATTACATGATCCTTGAATTTAAATGGTGGCATGCCCTTAGTCAAAGGATCTGTGATCATCAACTCAGTGCTGACGTGCTCAATGACAACTTTCTTTTCTTTAACACGTTCCCTTATAGCTAAATACTTAATGTCGATGTGTTTATTTCGACTCCCACTTTGTTGTTTTTAGCCATAAAAATAGCATCTAAATTGTCGCAATACATTATCACTGGCTTAGAGATAGAATCCATAATTCTAAGCCCAGAAATGAAACTCTTAAGCCATACACCATGTAAAGTAGCCTCAAAACAGGAGACGAACTCGGCTTCCATAGTGGAAGTGGCAATCACGGTCTGCTTGGCACTCCTCCATGATACAGCTCCATTAGCCATCATAAAAATGTATCTTAATGTTGATTTGTGTGAATCAACACACAACCAGCAAAGTCAGAATCTGAGTAGCCAATTACTTCCAAATTGTCCATTTGTTTATACATAAGCATGTAGTTTTTGGTTCCTTGAAGGTACCTCGTTACTTTCTTTGCAGCTCTAGAGTGGTCTAAACCTGGATCACTCTGGTATCATCCCAACATTCCCACAACAAATGCAATGTTAGGTCTTGTGCAAACCTGAGCATAGATTAGGCTTCCGACAACAAAAGCATATGGAATATTCTTCATTTGTTCCCTTTCAAAGTTGTTCTTCAAGCATTGGTTCAAATTGAACCTATCACCCTTCACAATGGGAGCTACACTTGGTGAACAATCCTTCATCCGAAATCTCTTTAAAATTTTATTAATATAGGTTTCCTGAGACAGATCCAAGATGCCTCGAAATCTATCTCAATGGATCTTAATGCCAATGACATAAGATGCCTCACCCATATCCTTCATATTGAAATTTTTAGAGAGGAATTGTTTCACCTCATGTAGCAAACCCTTATCATTGGTTGCTAGCAAAATGTCATCCACATACAAAAAAAGAAAACAAATTTTAGTCCCACTGACTTTCAGGTATATACATTGACCGATAATGTTTTCTACAAAACTGAATGAAGAAATTACATTATGGAATTTCAAATACCATTGGCGGGATGCTTGTTTTAAACAGTATAAGGATTTCTTAAGCTTGCAAACCAATTGCTCACCATCACTAGAGGGGAATCCTTCAGGTTGTTTCATGTAAACCTCCTCCTCTAGATCTCCATTGAGAAATGTCGTTTTCACATCCATTTGTTGCAACTCCAAGTCAAAATGGGCTACTAATGCCATAATAACATGCAAGGAATCTTTCTTAAATACAAGAGAGAAAGTCTCCGTGTAAACGATTCCTTCTTTCTGAGTGAATCCCTTAAAACAAGTCTTGCCTTGTATCTCTCAATGTTGCCCAATGAGTCTTTATTTGTCTTAAAGACCCATTTACATCCAATGGCTTTTGCACCATTAGGAAACTCAACAATATCCTAGACTTCGTTACTCTTTATAGAATTCATCTCTTCCTTCATTGCATCATACCATAATTTTGATTCTTTGCAACTCATGGCTTGTGAAAAAGACTCGAGATCATTTTTGGATCCAACGTTGTAATCAGATTCTTGTAGATACACAACATAATCATCAGGGATTATTGATCTCTTTGGTCTAGTAGATCTTCTTAATGTTGTACCATCATCTTCTTGAGAAGTATGTGGTTCAATTCGTTGTTCAAAAGTTCTTGGCAACTCTTGAACTACCTGATCGACTGGAATGTCGTCAGCAGCTTGTGGAACTTCAACAATTGGTTGTTTAACACCAGTTTTTACTTGAGGGGTGCTGTGAACAATAACCAATCTATCACTTGAGGTGGAAGGTTGAGATTCTAAATGATCCTTCTTAGAAACTATGTTCCTAGTTTGATCGCTCCCACTGATCAAGTCATTTTCAAGAAACTTTGCATTTCTTGATTCCACAATCCTAGTGCTGTGAGATGGACAATAAAATTTGTAACCTTTAGACCTTTCAGCATATCCAATGAAATACCCACTGATGGTCCTTGGGTCCAGCTTCTTCTCTTGTGGATTATATATTCTTACTTCAGACGGGCATCCCCAAATACACATATGTTGCAAACTCGGTTTCCAACCTTTCCATAATTCAAATGGTGTTTTAGGAACAACCTTGGTTGGAACTCAGTTAATATATACACTGTCATCTTAAGTGCTTGACTCCACAAGGATTTAGGAAGATTGGAGCTACTAAGCATATTCCACACCATGTCCAGTTATGTTCGGTTTCTTCTTTCTGCTACACCATTCTGGTCGGGTGAACCAGGCATGGCGTATTGGGCAACAATCTCATGCTCTTGAAGAAATTTTGCAAATGGCCCAGGTGCTTGTCCATGTTCTGTGTATCTACCATAATATTCTCCACCTCTATCTGATCTCATGATCTTAATTTGCTTGCCGCATTGTTTCTCTACTTCAGCCTTAAAGATCTTAAAGGCATCTAATGCTTCATTCTTTATATGAAGCATGTAGAGATACATATATCGTGAGTAATCATCTATAAAAGAGATGAAGTATCTTTGATCATGTGAGTCCATGTCATGACTACATATATTAGTATGTATGATCTCTAATATGTTCGAACTCCTATTGGCACCTTTCTTTGACTTATTGGTATGCTTTTCCTTTATGCAGTCCATACAAGTCTCAAAATCAGTAAAGTCCAGAGTATTAAGCATCTCTTCATTTACTAATCTTTTAATTCTATCTATGGAGATATGACCTAATCTCCGGTGCCATAATTTAGAGGAATCTTCATTAATAACACATCTTTTAGTGCCAGTGTGAACATGCATTGAATCATAAGTGACATTGTTTTGTAAATTAATGCAGTAAAGACCATTAGACAAAATACCATTCCCAACACAATCAAATTTATAAAATAAACTGAAAGATATTTCTGAAAAGTTGAAGGAATGTCCAAGATGTACAAGTCTTGAAACTGAAATCAAGTTTCTAGACAAACTTGGAACATAAAAGGTATTTTCTAATTCTAAAACAAAACCACTACTTAAAGTTAAATAGCATGTTCCTATAGCTTCCACATGTCAACCCATCATGTTTCCGGATAAGATGCTTTGCTCACTTCCCACTAGCTTCCTTAGGTTTTGCAAACCCTGGAAGGAATTCGAAATGTGAATTGTTGATCTAGAATCAATCCACCAGGTGTTAATATTGACACTAACCATATTAGATTCATAACAAACAAACAAGATTGTATTACCTTTGTCTGCAAGCCATTTTTGAAATTTTGCGCATTCCTTCTTCATGTGTCCCTTCTTTTTACAGAAGAAACACTTGGAATCCTTCTTGATATTGGCTTGGGGAGGTACTTTACCTTTCCCTTTCTGATTAGCTTGAGATTTACCCTTTCCACGCGTTGCCAGCATTGCACTTTCTCCTAGTTCCATGACCAGTCTCCCTTCCTCTTGAACACACATGGTCATGAGTTCATTAATTGACTATTTATCCTTATGTGTATTGTATGAGATTTTAAAGGGTCTGTATTGGTGCAGAAGGGTGTTTAGGATGTAGTGCACCAAGAAAGACTCTAAAATTTCAACCTCAAGTTTCTTCAATTGAGACATAGTGTCCCTTATTTTCATGATGTTCTCGCGTACACCTTTCACATTGGTCAGTCTTAGGGATGAGAACTTCATGATTATGGTGCTTGCTAGTGCCTTGTCTGAGGTGATGAATTGATCATTAATGGCTTTCAGCAAGTCTCGGACCTTTTCATGCTGATCAATGGAACCACAAATACCAACTAAAATTTTAGTCTTAATGAACATCATGCTTAAGTGATTATATCGCTCCTATCATTCATAAGGCGTGATGTCCGCTGCAGTGCTGGTATTAGTGAGTTTCGGTGGTTCATATTTCCTAATAGCGTAGTCTATGTCCATCCACCCAAAATGAAGGAGAACTCTCTCCTTCCAAACCTTATATTTATCTCTGTTAAGTTCATGTATATCACAACAAATATCAGAGAAATTTGTAGGTTGTACAACTGCATAAAATTAAAGATCACATGCTTATGTTAAAATTGAGGCCTAAAAATAAAATTTCATGCTTTACCAATGTAAACCATGCATAAAATTGAATCTAATGACATAAAAATTGCCTGTGGGTTAAATTTTCAATTCAAGCAGATTTAGTTATTCTTTATGATAGAATTTATCAAATTATTCACTTAATTCATAATTCTAAAGGGTATATTATGATTATAATTCGATATAAATTCTATCTTAGATTTGAACTTTATGATAAAACTATTAATTCATAATTCCTATGGGTAAGTTACGAATATTTTATCCTAATTAATTATATAAATATAATAAAAATTCCCGTGGGATAAAATTTATTATATTTAGTATAATTAATTGCAATTAATGTCTAAATATTCTTTATGTGATCATAATCAATCATAATGTTATTTAATTAGAGATGTTGTGGCTATTCTCTAATCAATTAAAAATTATATGGATCACTAGACATTATTTCTTTTATGCATGTTGAAAAGTGTGCAACAAGAAATGCTTGTTGAGAGTGCAACAAGATGATGGAGCTTAGTGAAAAGAGTTGCCTTCACTAAGTGGGCCCGCAGGCTATTTTTGGCGCAAGTCTATTTTTAGACTATGTCTATTTTTAGACATATGAATCATGTCTATGGATTGCAGGTTGTTGTTTATGGATGATTGGTCAAGTTGGGAAAAATAGATGGACTTCTATTTTTGATGAAAGTGTGAGTGATCAAAGTCTACTTTTAGACTGGCTGTTAAAAATAGAAAAGTCAAATATTATTGTCTCATAATAATATTTGGACTATAAACTTAATCTTATTCTCTTGGAGCACTTCAGGATGAGCTACGGATGTGGTACATGTAGATCCCAGAGGGAAATACGTGGTTACCTATGGGATGACTAATATTTGCATGCAGAACTTCAGTTAGAACTCAAGTGAGTTGAGTTTAGTGGACTGGAGGTGCAGTTGATGGAGTTGTGTTTAGTTTAGCTTTGTTAAACTGGTTGTATTTAGTCTAACTGATCAATAGACTAGAGATGAGTTGGGTGAATTAGTTATTAATTAATTCACAAGTTATTAACTCATAATACAACTATAGAATACATCAGTTAACTCAGTTGCATGTCAGTGCATGTTCAGTTCAACAGGGACAGGTGGTAGAGAATCAGATTGCTATCAGTTGTGACTATAGTTGTGCACCAGATCTTGCACAATCAAGGGATTGAGTATGCCAATGAGTTTGCTCACGTATTTGCCCAGTATTGTAGCCTTTGCTCACGTCCAACAAAGTGTGAGTGATTATTTTGAGGTGAAATACAAGTTTGGTGAGCCATTCTCATCAGTTCTTGAGCAGGTATTGAGCTGGAGAGGCAGGCAAGCAGTGGAATAGATTTGGAGATCAAATCTGAGCTGTATTGTGTGTCACAGGTGGAGCTGGTACTGGATTGCTTGTGATAAGCATTGTACTTTGTAATGTTACATGATTCAATCAATATAATATACATATAGTGTGGGGTTTTTAGCGAGATGCTTTCCCCAGGATACATACTGTGTTAATAAGTTTGATTGATGCTTCTATGTGTGCCTGTGAATGTTTCTGCTTCTGTAAATTGATGATCAACGTAGAGGAGGTTACGTATTATGCATGTTCTGCTTATAAGTGTATAATCAGGATAATCTCTATGAATATGTGTCATATTATTCAAAATTTCTACATGGTATCAGAGCTGCTTGATTTGTAGAAGAGATTTTTACAGGATATCAAGCGAGGATTGATCATTAGATCTATTATTCAGGAAGTGTTTACATTTTATTTCTTCAGGCAGAGTCTGTAATCAGGCCAGGTAGCCTCTGGATTCATCCTTCTTTTGGAAGGTGAGATATCTGGTGAATGCCCATACTGTCGATGCATGTTCAGTTCAACAGGGACAGGTGGTAGAGAATCAGATTGCTATCAGTTGTGACTATAGTTGTGCACCAGATCTTGCACAATCAAGGGATTGAGTATGCCAATGAGTTTGCTCACGTATTTGCCCAGTATTGTAGCCTTTGCTCACGTCCAACAAAGTGAGTGATTATTTTGAGGTGAAATACAAGTTTGGTGAGCCATTCTCATCAGTTCTTGAGCAGGTATTGAGCTGGAGAGGTAGGCAAGCAGTGGAATAGATTTGGAGATCAAATCTGAGCTGTATTGTGTGTAACAGGTGGAGCTGGTACTAGATTGCTTGTGATAAGCATTGTACTTTGTAATGTTACATGATTAAATCAATATAATATACATATAGTGTGGGGTTTTTAGCGAGATGCTTTCCCCGGGATACATACTGTGTTAATAAGTTTGATTGATGCTTCTATGTGTGCCTGTGAATGTTTCTGCTTCTATAAATTGATGATCAACGTAGAGGAGGTTGCGTATTATGCATGTTCCGCTTATAAGTGTATAATCAGGATAATCTCTGTGAATATGTGTCATATTATTCAAAATTTCTACATGGTATCAGAGCTGCTTGATTTGTAGAAGAGATTTTTACAGGATATCAAGCGAGGATTGATCATCAGATCTATTATTCAAGAAGTGTTTACATTTTATTTCTTCAGGCAGAGTCTGTAATCGGGCCAGGTAGCCTCTGGATTCATCCTTCTTTTGGAAGGTGAGATATCCGGTGAATGCCCATACAGTCGACCTCTGTACAAGAAATATTGTGTTCTCACGAATTCTAGATCGGAAGCAGTTGAGTTTTGTGCTGGTGGAATTCGAATTTAATTCCAAAGCAAGAGATAAAACTCAGAAACATTCAGTTCGAGAATGGAGACAGTATGCCCAGGTATCTCACGAAGTTCACCCAATGCCGGGATGAGCTGGGAAGTGTGGGGGTGACTGTTGGATGAGGATGGTGAGTCTAGCACTCCTTGACCTTCCTAAGAGTTGGCATAGCTACCAGGACTCGGTGAATGGAAGGGAGAAACTGCCAAATTGGGAACGACCATGGTCGGATTTGATGCAGGAGGAGATCAGACGGAGCACCAGAGACAGTTCTTCATCTATGCATGATGAGAAGAATTATGCCTTAGCGAGTAAGGCGAAGAAGGGAAAGGGGAAGGTTTCTCTTTCCAAATCAAATTCTTCCAATGATGGGAAGAAGGTTGACAAATCGAAGGTGAGATGCTTTCGTTGTCATGAGATTGGTTCACGGGTCAGGAACCTGTATGCTCTTGAGGTTCAAGATGCATGCAAAGCCTTGAGCAGCGAGGCAACTGATGGAGACTTGGTGGTTGAGAGGGAGCGTATATTACCTCTCAACATGCAGAGCCAGAAGAAGTCTCAGACGATTGTGGAGGAGCCACGATTGGTGCAGCAGCTTCAGGAGGTTGTGGAGGAGCCACAACAGGGGAAGCTGAGAGGAGATCGAGTAGAGACATCTACTCATCCAGAGACCTCCAGTAGGGGGAAACTTCAAGCCAGGTGGGCTGAGGGATCGCATGCAGCCATACCTCTAGGTAGGAGGTGGAGTGATGTGGATTGATTGTCCTAAGGAGGAGGGGCAGGATCCTTGAGGTACCCAACCTCTTGGATGAGACCTTGCTACAGGAGCCCCAGATGTGTAGTAGCAGGAACTGACTGATTGGGTAGAGACAGATGCGGATGGAGCGGCAGAGAGAGCGACAGTGCAGGGAATCCCAGGACAGCGCATAGCTAGCAGGCTGCAGCAATGCGAGAGGCACAAGTGTTTTGCACAGTGCTAGGTGGCACAAAGAGGTGTGCAATGGTGCGAGATGCATGGAGATGTTGCAGTAGCGCAGATGTCAGAGAGGGAGCACTTGTCAGCAGCAGGTAGAGCTTCAGCATCAGAGGATGTTTCTAGCCCAACAGGGAGGTCAGTTGGGAGGTGCAGTGCGGATGCAATGCTGGGAGATAGAACCAGTAGCAGCACGGATGCAGTCAGAGATCAAAGTGACAGAGGCTAGAGCAGTCAGATACTGAAGAGCACAGAGATGCAGAGTTTCAGTCAACAGAGGCAATAGTAGTCAGAGACTTTGATGACAGAGCAAGTGGACCGGCCAGATGTGTTGCATGGAGAACATTCCAGAGTTACAGGATCGGGTTTGAGAGGAAGCCTTTCTTGTTGAGAGGGAATGTTGAAAAGTGTGCAACAAGAAATGCTTGTTGAGAGTGCAACAAGATGATAGAGCTTAGTGAAAAGAGTCGCCTTCACTAAGTGGGCCCGCAGGCTATTTTTGGCGCAAGTCTATTTTTAGACTATGTCTATTTTTAGACATATGGATCATGTCTATGGATTGCAGGTTGTTTTTTATGGATGATTGGTCAAGTTGGGAAAAATAGATGGACTTCTATTTTTGATGAAAGTGTGAGTGATCAAAGTCTATTTTTAGACTGACTGTAAAAAATAGAAAAGTCAAATATTATTGTCTCATAATAATATTTGGACTATAAACTTGATCTTATTCTCTTGGAGCACTTCAGGATGAGCTACGGATGTGGTACATGCAGATCCCAGAGGGAAATACGTGGTTACCTATGGGATGACTAATATTTGCATGCAGAACTTCAGTTAGAACTCAAGTGAGTTGAGTTTAGTGGACTGGAGGTGCAGTTGATGGAGTTGTGTTCAGTTTAGCTTTGTTAAACTGGTTGTATTTAGTCTAACTGATCAATAGACTAGAGATGAGTTGGGTGAATTAGTTATTAATTAATTCACAAGTTATTAACTCATAATACAACTATAGAATACATCAGTTAACTCAGTTGCATGTCAGTGCATGTTCAGTTCAACAGGGACAGGTGGTAGAGAATCAGATTGCTATCAGTTGTGACTATAGTTGTGCACCAGATCTTGCACAATCAAGGGATTGAGTATGCCAATGAGTTTTCTCACGTATTTGCCCAGTATTGTAGCCTTTGCTCACGTCCAACAAAGTGTGAGTGATTATTTTGAGGTGAAATACAAGTTTGGTGAGCCATTCTCATCAGTTCTTGAGCAGGTATTGAGCTGGAGAGGCAGGCAAGCATTGGAATAGATTTGGAGATCAAATTTGCGCTGTATTGTGTGTAACAGGTGGAGCTGGTACTGGATTGCTTGTGATAAGCATTGTACTTTGTAATGTTACATGATTCAATCAATATAATATACATATAGTGTGGGGTTTTTAGCGAGATGCTTTCCCCGGGATACATACTGTGTTAATAAGTTTGATTGATGCTTCTATGTGTGCCTGTGAATGTTTCTGCTTCTGTAAATTGATGATCAACGTAGAGGAGGTTACGTATTATGCATGTTCCGCTTATAAGTGTATAATCAAGATAATCTCTGTGAATATGTGTCATATTATTCAAAATTTCTACAATGCATAAAAATTAACTTGATATGAGAATAATTGCATAAATAAAACTATAATATTCAAGCATAACATCCAACGATGGGTTTCATATACTCATCCAAAATAGCATGTATTAATTAGAGAAGAAATACTCAATTCATGCAAATTAAATATGAGCATAATTAATAAATTTGGACAACAATTATCCAAATTGCATATAATTAAGCCAAATAAATATTATAAACATAAAAATTGAGCAAAATTAGACATATTTCCAAATAAATGCCTTAATTTAGAAAATTCTCAAAATATGGCATTTAGCCAAATAGAGCATGTATATAAACACCAAGGCAGAGATAAAAAATTCTCTGACACCAACTGATAGCTAAATAACGATTCTATAATGCGGAATAAACACTTAAAAGAATCGGAAAACTTTAACACCCAAGAAATCATACATCCGGCCATTGATGCTGCTCACACTCCAAAACCAAACTTTCTACTATGCTTGAGGTAGTCCCTTATTTTGTTTTCTAATGTGTTTAGATGCATTGTTGGCTCGATCAAAACCGGTAGTCTAGAAGTCACAGATTTTAGTCCGACGGAAATCACAAATTTAACGGCATTTACTTTAATATACAAAATCAACTCTTGGCCATGACAAAGCAAAAAACGAGCTAGTTAGCAGATTCGCATGATCAACTTTCAATCCTTAGTGAAGCGAAAATTTACAACATCTTTCAGGCGTTGTTGAGGCAGATAAAGGCCTTGGAGAGAGAAGCTTCAAAAAATACTCTTCCCTCACTGGATTGAAAAAATGTCCAATGATTTCAGAAAGAAGAGAATGTGAGTCTTCTTTGGATTTTCTCAACAAGGATCCTGAATCTATAGATATTCAGCTCCAACTTCTGAAGCCCAAAAGTCAAGCTTTGTAGTCATGTGTACATGAAAAGACAAAAACCAGATGGCATGTGTAAATAGAAAGCACTAAGGAAGATGCCTAAAGACGGTGAAATGGATTTTGATGGATGGAGAATTGAATAAATAATTTTAAAAACGGAGCTTGCTTTCACACTTCCAGGCATGACATGAAAAGACAGCTAGCAAACAGCTCTGGAATTACGCCATTTTCGAGCCACTGCATGAGAGATCATCATCCATGTGGCACTTCCAACCTATATTCACTCTCATTTGATGGTGTAAAGCTAAAGGTGTTGAGTGAATGAGCTTGGGGACCAAACAGAAGTATTTATAGCCAAGCTTCCATCAAGCTTTAGCTGGCTACATGTCAAGTGTTCCACAGAACATGGTAGAGAACTGCAATGGGAGTAATGGACCACTCTAGGAGCTCCCAACAAGAATTTAATCAACAGCAGTTGGTTTATGTAATTATTGGAAGCGATGACAGATGGTGACCAAATCATCGGCAACCGTTGTGGGAGCTAACAATATCCATATGTAAAATAAATTTATGCTAGTTATTTGTGAGCGTTACTATTGCAATATGTTTATAAAGCACTAAATACTTCCATCAACGCTCTTTGTTTGCACCACCTCGACCTTTTTTGTCCCTCCTTGGATTCTGCTAGTTATGTGCTATCTAATGATATGTCCTCACACCAAATCTGGTATGGCTCCTCCATCTTTGTGTTTGTGTTCGTCTTAGTCTCTGTGTCTGGCTCCTCTATCTCTGTGTCAATGTCCATGTTTCGCTCCTTTCTCTCTGTGTCTGTGTCTATGTCTATGTCTGGCTCCTCTCTCTCTGTGGCTCCTCTCTCCCTATGGCTGTGTTTGGCTCCTCTATCTCTGGGTTTGTGTCATAGTCTGTATCCATATCTATTTCCATTTCTTCCACTGAAAAGTAGACATTCGCAAGCTGTGAAAAAATATCCTCCTAGTTGAATAAAAAAATGAGAAATACCCATTTAGAGCACCAAATAAGAAATAACCATTTAGAATACCAAATGAGAAATAACCATTTAGAGCCACAAGGTAGTGAAAGCCAAAACGCAAACAAATTTAATATACGACAGTAAAGTGGAGGAAAAATTATTGTATGAGTTTTTCGTCCGTGGCTTTAACTTCGTCACCATTGGTGCAATCCATTGTGTACAATATTGAGATTTTCTCTCCCTCACCTGCAAATGTATATGCCTTCTGACGTCTTAGAATGAACGATTGAATAAGATTTGAAAGCAAATCTCTTTGCTTAACATACATACCTTGCAGTCTCATTTCGTCAACAATAAGATTAACCTACAATTCGTTCTTATCCTGCATACAGCGAGTTTGATACATGCAGCACAATCAACCATGTGTTGAGACAGCAACTACGTACAACGAAATATGTATGGGTTTCAATTTGAGTTGCAAGAGCAACGACTATCTCGCACACAACGTCTCCCAAATTCGAGTTGTCAAGAGCGACGCCTCCCTCTCAAACAACTTCTTTGAAGGGTGGGTTTTGGTGGGACCACTTTGACAAAATGTTGAACAGTGATAAACTTATTTTTCCAAATTTTAATAATTTAAGTTATTTTAAAATGGTTAAAAGTTTTTAAATACAAAATTATATGGTAAAAATTCTAATATCAAAATATATGTTCTATGAGCAACAATTACCCCTCTACCGTTACAATGGGACAATTACCATTTTTCATTAACGGAACTCTGGTGGAACCATATCTTTTCGATCACAATGAAAATTTTCCATGATTTATTCAAACTTTCGTATTAAATTATCCATTTTCCATATTAAATGAGTTGAAACTTTAAAGTATACGTTTGTTTGTTCAAAAGTTCTATCCATTAAATTACATTAATGTTATACAAATTTTTTATTAAATTTAGAAACATATTTATCCTCCCTTTAAAAATATGTTTTTTTCATATCTTAATTTACTCTCTTTCCCCAGAAAAGGGAAATGATTTTATTCTTAAATTAGGTAAAGATTGCATTTTCATCATTTTTATTTAAAATGACATTTTTGATATATATATATATGTATGGGGTACTTAATAGTACTAATTTAATGACATATATCTTGCACTTAATAAAAACTAATTTAATACAATTTCTTTCTCAACCATTGAAAAAGAATTATTAATCCTAAGTTTTTATACTTTGTAATTTTCACCCTCATGTCACACCTTTTTCACTTTCTTGATTTTAACTTCATAACACACCCTAGAGAAGGTTCTACAATGTCTAAATATAAGTCCAAATTATGTTTTTCAAAGTGCGAATGAGGTACTAATTTATTATTAGAATGAGTCTTCTTAGATTCATCATGTCCTTTCATGTCTTTTGGAGGTACTTCATTTTCCAATACTTCTCATGATAGTGAAGGCTCCACAATCACATGTTCTTCTCTATCTTCTAATGGAATATATTATTCCCTAATCTATAGTTTTCAATAGACATTATTATCTTTCATTAATCTTAACATCTAAAACTTTTGTGAATTGATCATCCATATCATCTAAAAAAGGTTTTTGACAAGATTGTTAGTGTACTGATTTTGGTTTTTTTCCTTTGATCCTTTTATAGTGAGTTTATGTTTCGTGAAAGCAACTTTAGAGATGTTTTGTTTGTTGGAAAATTTCATCTAAAATTTTTCATATGTTGGATCATCTTATTGAATAGACATTAGTTCATATTGTTCTCAACCATTTATGATAATATGTATAAACACACAACTTGTTATCCTCACAATTAGGTTTTATGAATATTTCCAATGTATTCTTGATATTGTCAAAGTTGATAAGTGCCAAATATGTAGAGGTAAATTTGGCAGGAAAGCCTAAATGGCAATCTTCCTAATATACATAGTGATAGGGTCAATCAAACTTGAGGAACCATGGTGTAACAAAAAGGCCTACTCTTTTAGAAAACAAATCACACTCCTCAATTTATTTATTTTTAATCAACAATGTTGAAACAAATAAACAATAAATAAGAAGAGTTGGAGCATATATATACATCGCATTCGTTCATCTAGGTTGAAAAGATCCACTAGTAAATTTCTCCTATGGAAGGCCAAACAATATTGAAGCTATAAATGTCTAAAGATGATTTATAAGGGACTATGAGATTTGTGACATCTTGCTTTGAGACCTACAAACCTAGAACCAAATTTGATTTATTCACTTATACACACTAGAAAGAGTAGAATTCAAAGCAGTTAAAGGAGAGGAATCTAACCATGTCCTTGAATGAGACAAATTGTGGGGATCAAAGCACTATAATTGACATTATTCATCCATAAAAGATGAAATTCAACATGAGATGTTAATATTTATAATTTTTTTAATCAACGAATAAAGAGTAGTCATCAAGAAACATACATCTAAAAAGAAGTCAATGTCACTTATGTCTCCCATAGGAGCTAAAATTTGTGCTTTAGAACTACCATGTTACCATTAGAGTTCACCCACAAGAGTGAGGTTGTCTCTATGTAGATCTAACCAAAATTTGAAAACTAAGTCATATAATCTCTCTAATGTAAATACTTCCCTACTTGATTTTTTAATATCATGTATTTCATCAGAAAGTTGGCCAAAATGCATCTCATACAAAAAATATTGTATACATTTTGTCAATATTTTTCTAGCATAAATTTTATCAAACACTTAATAGACATCCTTTGGAAGAGAGAGAATATGGAAAAAGTGTAGGTCTTTATAGTGATTGAGAGTGGCATGTATTCTACAACTATAAAGGGGGTATTTTGGAAAAATGTGAAGATATATAACTTAGATATTGTTTGAATACAAATGAAAATTGATAAGAAAATACCTCAGTTTACATTGAAAACTCCAAGCACAGTCATTTTTTTAGCATTCCAGCCTCATTTTACATTTTTAGTAAATTTAAGATCCCAAGGTTTTCTTGCTAAGAAAATCCAATTCAAATCAAAATTATTCCTTCCTTGTGTCGAATACCAAAAAACTATTCAAGAAAGGCCCTTCCTCACTAAAGGAATCCATACTATGAATCCAATCACTCAAGTTTAGTGCATTGAATCAAGGAGAAATAGGGTTTGTTATTACAAGAGAGATTCAAGTGAGCAAGGTCTCAAAGTGGATTTCAGTGGAAATGTTCTCGAGGTTATAATGTAGTCATAAATATATTCATTCTCTTGGACCTATCACACACACACACACACACACAAATATATATATAATGATGCTTTTGAAGCATTCAATAAATTTCATTCATGGATTGAAAATGATGCACAATCTCATATTGGCTCTATTCACAGTAATAATTGAAAAGAATACACTTCAAATGAATTTTAAAACTATCTTTTCCAACATAGGATCAAACATCAAATAATTTTGCCTTATAATCCCTAACAAAACGGAGTAGATGAAAGAATGAGCAGGACAATCTTCAATATTTTTATGCAACCAACTCACAAAATATAAGAAGAGATAGATCAACGACTTCAAAATTAGCCTCTTCGAGCGGGAAATCTCCTTTACATTACACAAATGAACAATTCTTGGATGATTCAAATGACAAAACCTCCTTTCTATATTTAGGAGTCTAATGGGCCGCAATATAATTAGAGTCGAGATAACAATAATAATGTAAGGGCACAGCAATAACAATAGTGGGATTCTATGGGGCACAATAATAGCAATATGGGGACAACATGTGCACAACAATAACAATAAGGGGCTATAATGACAATAGTAATGGGGAATACACTAGTATTATAGGGGCCTAACGTGCCCCTCTCCTTCAAAAAATTATTGTCCTCAATTCTTAAGTAGTTCTGGATGCTTCTTTATAAAATTCTCATCCTCCCATGTGGAATCTTCAGTGGGTAAGTTCTTCCACTTGATGAGATACTCTGAAATTGATTGATTTCGTAGTTGTCAAGTTCTTTTTTATTTGACTGCTTTAGGTTCTAATATGATTTTTTCTTCCTCGTCAAGTTCTATAATTATTGTTTGAACTGGGAGCTTGTCACCTATAACCTTCTTTAAGCATGAAACTTGGAAAACTAGGTGCACTCAGGAAGATGTAGGAGGCTCTAATTTGTATGTCATAGTACCAACTTTTGCAACACCTTGTATGGGCCATAATACTTTGGTGATAATTTATTATCCTCTTATCTTGCTTGAGGGACATTTGTTTGTATGGTTATAGTTGTAGAAATACCCAGTCACCTACATCAAAAATTCTTTCGCTACGATGTTGATCTTCATGTTGTTTCATTCTATTTTGCGCCAAAGTGAGGCTATCCTTTAAGATTTGAAGAATTTGTTGTTGATGCTCAATGTGATCTTCCACTGCTTGAACCTTAGAATTTTATCTTAAAGATGATGTGATGGAAAGTGGATGATATCCATAAAGTGCCATAAATGGGGTCATTTTTGCTATAGTATGGAAGGAAGTGTTATACCACCATTCAACCAAAGGAAAACACTTGACCCATTGTGTTTATTTATCAGATACAAAGCAACAAATATATCCTTCTAAACATTTGTTCACTATCGCATTTTTCCCATCATATTAAGGATGATAAGATGAGCTATGAGCTAACTGAGTACCCGACAAGAAAATAATTTCGTCCAAATATTTCTAGTGAAAATGGGATCTCTGTCGCTTATAATAATCTTTGGGTTTCCATGTATCTTTTGAATTGTTTCCATAAATGCGGTAGCAACTGTACTAGCTTTAAATGGATGATACAATGCACAAAAGTGTGCATGCTTGGTATGTTTATCAACTACCACCATGAAGACACTCTTTCCTTCAGAATTGGGTAAACCTATGATAAAATCCATTGAAACCTCCTCCCAATGTTGACATGGAATGGATAAAGGTTGTAACAGACTCAGGGTCTTAATTGTCTCAACTTTATTTTGTTGGAAAACCAAACATTCTGCCACAAACTTTTGAATATCAGATTTAAGTCCATCCCAAAAAAAACCTTCTTAACCCTGTGGTAATTTTTAAAAAATATTGAGTGCCCTCCTAAGGGAGAGGTGTGCAATTATAGAAGAATCTTTTGTTTGAGTTTGGAATTCTTACAAAGGTATAAGTGATCTTTATACCATAACAAATCATTTTTCCAACTAAATGTATCAGATGTACTAGGATCTTGTTGCAGAATGAGTTCCCACACTTCTTCGTCATTCTTCCATTCATCCCTTACTTCATTTATCCAATCTAGTTGGCTAATAGAAATGGCACAGAGCAATGCTTCCACATCCTCATTCTTTCTTGAGAATCCATCTGCAACAACATTTTTCTTCCCTTTTTTGTAGATGATTTCAAAGTCATAGACCAACATCTTTGTGACCCATTTTTGTTTCTCTTCTGAAGATAATCTTTATTCTAAAAATTATTTAAGGCTATCATGATCCGTTTTTACCTTGATGTGTCTTCCCATTAGGTAAGGTCACAATTTCTTAAGTGCATGTAGTATTTCCAACATTTCCTTCTCATTAATAGATTTTTGTAAACACTTTCCTTTTATTGGACGACTTTAAAAAGCAATGGGTCTTCCTTCTTGCATTAAAACAACACCAATTCCATTTCCTGAGGCATCACATTCCACAATAAAGGTTTTTGTGAAGTTTGGCATAGCTAAGACGGTGCTTGGCACATTGCCTCTTTAAGATGTTCAGAGCCCTTTGTTTCTTTTAGAGTCCAAGAAAATGCATCTTTATTCAGTAATGTTGTTATAGGTGTTGTTATTCTTCCACAATTATTAACAAACTTGAGATAATACTCTGTCAACCCGAGAAATCCTCACAGATGCTTTATGGATGTGGGTATTTTCCATTCCTTAATGGCTTTAATTTTTCTAGGGTCTACCTTAACACCTTCATGAAATACACTATGACCCAGATATTCCACCTCCTGTGCTCCAAATAAACATTTGGAGGTCTTTGCATATAATTGTTTCTCCTCCAATAATTTGAAGCACCCTATCATCATGTTGAACATGATCCTTCGAAGACTTGTTGTAGATTAGTATATCATCAAAAACTAGTAACACAAATTTTCTAAGGAAGGGTTTGAAAATGGAATTCATCAAACCTTGAAATGTAGAAGGTGCATTAGTAAGGCCAAAAGGCATGACCAAAAATTCACAATGACCCTCATGAGTTTTAAATGTTTTTTTTGGAATGTCTTCAGTCTTCATACTAATTTGATGATATCCTAAATGAATATCCAACTTGGTGAAGTAAATTTATCCATGTAATTCATCCAATAATTCATCAATGACTGAATGGGATATTTATCTTTAATAGTGAGCTTGTTGAGCTCCCTATAATCCAGACACATGAGCCATGATCCATCCTTCTTAGGCACCAATATTATTGGAGCAGAGAAATAACTTTGACTAGGTTGAATTATACCAGCCTCTAGCATTTATGTAACCATAAGTTCAATTTCACTCTTTGGGGCATAGGAATATGTGTAAGGCTTGATGTCTGGAGAAACACTTCCTGGGATCAAATGAATAGTATGATCATATTCACAAATAGGTGGAAGGCCTTTGGGAGTCTCAAATACGTTGGAATGATTGTCCAAGACTTTTTGGAGATTTGGAGAAATAGACGATTTCGTTGTGGGAACCTCTAGTGAACATAATTGTGCAATTACACCCTGTTGTTATTTCTTTAGAAGCTTTGTCATGTCGTTAGAGATGATTATATTTCCCAGATTCCCTATGATACCCTTACTTCAACTTCCTTTCCTTCCCAAAAAAAATTCAAGAAAAGTTCTTGAAAATTAAAAGTTGTACCGAAAGATTGTAGCCATTGAACTCCTCATACAACATCAGCACCACCCATTGGAATGGAAAGCATTGGACTATTCAATACATATTCTCCCATGGATATCTTGAAATTATGGCACTTTCTAAATAAATTTATGGTTCCTCCATTTGCAACTGGTGCTGGATATAGGAAGCAATTCAATTCCTTGGCTATCTTACAATGAATAAAATTATGGGTACTACCCGAATCAATCAACACTATTACCTTTTTCTTCTTGATATGTCCTTATATCTTGAGAGTTTAAGGAGTGGTAATCCTTGCCAATGCATTATAAGATATGGTCGGATTCATTTCTTCTTTCTCTAGGGTTAGTTCCTAGTGTGTATCCTCTTCTTTTGATGTTTCTTGTTCCTTTTCTTCCTCCTCTTCACAATCTATGTAAAATAATTTCTTTTCAGCACGCTTATGACCTTTAGTGTATTTTCTATCACAAATGTAACAAAGCCTTTTTTCTCTTTTTTCTTCCAATTTTTGGTTGTCAACCTTGTAGGTTGTGGAAAGCTAGGGGTAGAAACACTTCCATATTTATAGTTGTGAGTGTCAGGCTTTCTTGTTGCCATAATTCTGCTTTTAATTTTTCTTGCCAACCTGAATAGCTTCTCCAATAAATGAGGTTCCCAAAGGTGAACCTCATGGTGGATGTTATCCTTTAAAGTCCCTATGAACACATCAATCCTATGCTCCTATGAAATATCATTTACCCTTATATTCAATTTTTGGAAGTCCTCAATGTGCTCCACCATTGAACCCTTTTGTTTGAGATTTATCAATTGGCTAAAGAAAGTGTTTCTCTTGGTATCCTCATAATGTGATATCATTTCCTTCGTAAAAATTGACCACGTGGAAAAAAAAAAAAAATTATGAGAGAAAATCCATCAATACCATACAAACTGATTGGGTTCCAAATATAAAGTTGCAATGTGTACCTTTTGTGTGTTTTGCACATTATGGAGTTCGAAATATTGTTCCATTTGTAGTATCCATGTTATAAGATCCTTACCATCAAACTTCATCATATCGATCTTTGGAATGTGGTTGGTCTTCAATCCAACATTAGAGTCTATGAAATCATTATTAACATTTCTTTCGTTCTCATCATGAGTTTCCTTTACTACCCTTTCGCCATTATGAAGCATTTCTTATAGCAACTTTTTCAAATCTTCCATGTTTCCTTTAAGTTTTGCTTCTATACCATCCATATTATCTTCCATCCCATCCATATTAGCTTCCATTCCATTCTTTAAATTATCCATCTTAGCTTCAGTTACTTTTTGTGAGGGTCAAATTTGTTTCACTTGGTCTTCTAATTTTGACATATCATGTTGCATTTCTTACTCTTCTTCATGTGTCATAGTAGATATTTCGGGTTGCTTACTAGGTGTTTCCATTTTCTTTATTTGGGTCATTAATTAATGCTAAATATGCTTCACAATACCCTTTGAATCACTTCAATCTACTTTCTCAAACAAAACTTATGAAAATTTAAAAAAAAAACTACACACCTTTTTTTTTCACTTTGTAGGAGTTTGATATTGAATCTAATGTATCTCTGTAATTTCAGATCTCCAAGGTCTGAAATTTCATAATTGGGTAGCCATATGAGTCCTCTTTCCAACCCGAGAAGTCTGATCGAGATTGGATTCTCCAAGAAATATTTATGCCAAATCTTCCACGATGTCTGAATTATAGCCTTGTCAAGTAGAGTGAACTTGTATGAAGTGTCATGTGTTATTTTTTAGACCTTCAGCCATGAAAACAATACCCAACAAACTAAACTCCATCCTATTTCAGTCACTTTTTACGAAATTTGAATTCAATGCTCAAAGAGAAAGTTATGACGAATTTCCCAAGGTCACATGTTTGAAATCGAATTCTCGATCCTGCATAAATCCTAACTTCCTCGACTCATATATCCGAAAATATTGAAATACAAGATCTAAAATTCAGACACACGGTTTACCACGATTTCAGCTGAAATGGGTTTTAATTTCAGCTATTGAAGCTTCATAGAGAAAATGTTATAGCGAAAATTCCACGATGACCTATTTGGCATAGCGAAACCCTAGAATCTAAAGCTTTGATACCAATTTTTATGCAACCAGCTCACAAAATAGAAGAAGAGATAGATCAACGACTTCAAAATTAGCCTCTTCAAGGGGGAAACCTCTTTACATTACACAAATGAGCAATTCTTGGATGATTCAAATGACAAAACCTCCTTCCTATATATAGGAGTATAAGAGGTAATAATATAATCAATGCCAACACAACAATAAAATGTAAGGGCACAATAATAACAATATGGGGACAACATGGGCACAAAAATAACAATAAGGGGCTACAATGACAATAATAATGGGGGAATACACTAGTATTATAGGGACCTAACAAATATGGTACATTCCATGATGTTTTTCAAGAATGTTAAGTTGATGTTTTGGGCTTATGTAGTCCTATGTGTTGTGTATATAAATAATAGGTATCCATCTAATGCTATAAAAAACAATTCTCCCTATTAAATGTGCTATGGCCACATTCCTTCGGTGAGGCATCTTAGCATTTTTGGATCCACCTGTTATGCCTTGATACCTAAGGAACAGAAAAACAAACTCGGTGCAAGGAGTCAAAAGTGTATCTTGTTTGGGTACTCAAATACCTCCAAATCATATAGTCTCTATGATGAATTTAATAAGAAGTTTATAATATCTAGAGATGTGGTCTTTCTTGAATCTTCCAAGATTGGAAATGTTGTTGAGCGACAGCTTGATCACTTGGATAGATTCAAACATGCAAAGTATTTTCAAGAATTTTATAATGAGATTCCACATCTTTAAGGGGAATTCCTATACTAGATCAATCTATGGAATCTTCTTCTGAATCAATCTCTCCCCCACATGAAGCTCCAGCTACTGATGGCACTTTAAGTGATGTGATTGATAGAATTGAAAGACTAAATCTTGATGCAACCCTATCTAAGTCAACTGAGAAGCCTGGGCCATCTCAGAAAGGTCCTCAAAAATGGCTGACAAAGACACTTGAAAGTGTTCATCCTGATGATGTTAGAAAGACGAGAACAATAAGCTCGACCAAACATAATGGAGGTGACGTAGACGATTCTGATTCAGCTGTTGATATGGATGTTTCTTATGATTGTGAACTTAACTTGTCTATGGATTTTGAACCAACTTCCTTCAAAGAAGTCATTTCTCATTATGAATGGAAAGAAGCGATGCATAAAGAATATGATGGGTTGATAAAGAATGACACTTGGAAGCTGGTTGATTCTCTATTGGGAACCAAACCAATAGGTTGCAAGTGGGTCTTCAAAAACAAGTATAAAGCAGATGGATCACTTAACAAGCACAATTCCAGGCTTGTGGAAAAAGGTTTTGCACAAAAGGAAGGGGTCGACTATGAGGGGACTTTTGCCTCCACGACAAAATGGGCCACCATCCGGACACTCTTTGTCTTGACAAATCAGAACAGTTGGAAAGTCCATCAAATGGACATAAAAACTACTTTCTTGAATGGAGATATGAAATAGAATGTTTTTATGTCCCAACCAGAAGGATTTGTTGTGAAGGGTCGGAAACATAAAGTATGCAAGCTTGTAAAATCCTTGTATAGTCTCAAGCAAGCACCGTGAGCCTAGTACGAGAAGTTAACTAAGCATCTTCTAAAACTCAACTTCAAACATTATGATCTTGATGATGCAACTTTGTTTGCCAAGAAAGTTGGAAAAATAGTTTTATATCTTATGGTGTATGTAGATGATCTTCTGATGACAAGGAACAATGAGAGCTACATTGCATCCATAAAGAAGGAATTGAGGAGAGGTTTTGAAATACAGATTTCGGCTATGTTCACTACTATCTTGGTATTGAAATAACTCAATATCTGAAGTTTATATTCCACTCTCAGAAGAAGTAAATTGGAGATTTGTTGAATAGGTTTGGCACAGTTGAGTGCAATCCTTTGAATACTCCAATGGAACAGAATTTAAAGCTCACATCCACTGAAGGAAAATAATTTGAGGATGCAACAAAATATAAACAACTCATAGACTAGACATTTTATTTGTTGTTGGAATCCTCTCCAGGTTTATGCAAAAGCCTGGTGAGGGTCATTGGTATGCTGCAAAAAGAATTCTAAAGTACATGAAGAGAAATCAAGACTATGCACTTAATTAAACACAGGTGGGCGACTTCAGCTTGATCGGATACTCTGATTCGGACTTCGATGCAGATGAAGAAACTCGGGTATCTACTTTAGGTTGTTTTATGAGTCTTGGATTAGGAGTTGTCTCCTGGATGTCACGCAAACAATCATTTCCAGTAAATTCCATAACTGAGGCGGAATATGTGGCAGAAATTGAAGCAATGAAGGAAATTGTGTGGCTCAGGAAAATTCTGGAAGATTTGTAGGAGAAACAAGTGCATTCAACTCCTCTCTTGAATGAAAATACTTCTACAATAAATTTGGTCAAGAACCCAAAGTTCCATGATCAAACGAAACAAATCAATACAAAATACCATCTGATTCAACATGATGTTGAAGTCAAGACAATCCACCTACATCATTGTTCTACAAATGAGCAGATTGCATACATCTTCACCAAAGTGCTTGGAGGAGAAAAGATTGAAAGATTCATAATGATGCTTAGACTCACCAACATCCCTTCAGATTAAAGGGGGGAAAGTTGACACCTAAGCTTTGGGATTAGGTAAATCCATGTAAATATTGTAAATAGGAAAATAAAGAGAATTGGAAGATGAAGAGACATTGGGAGATGAAACCCAATAGTCTCCCTCTCCATGTACATATTCATGTTACGTCTTAATGCAAAACACAATTCATATTTGTGGAGTTACCTCCTGGCATGACATTGGTGAACACAAATATATATATGTTTTCCTCAATTAAATGCTTTGCAAACTCTTTAATTAGATGCACTAAATGTTGGAAAATCAGTTAAAACTTAATTGCTAAACAATAAATTTACTTGAATACTAAGCAATAGATAAAATTTCAAACCAATTTATTTCAAAATTCAAAAAATTAAATAAATTTTAAAAGATTTTATTTAAATAAGTGTAACATTTTTATTTAATTAAAAAATATGATACATATATAGATTCACCAAACTAAAATATTTTAATAAAATAAAAATACCAACAATATTATTAATTTTAAAGAAAATACAACTAAACTTAAAAGGAAAAGAATATAAAACTGGTGTGTCACATAATATATATATATGTATGTGATTGATGTTGAAATAACCCATATAAATAAATAAATAAAGATCACATACAAATATAAATTATGTGATTGATGTTGAAATAATTAATATAAATAAATAAAAATCACATACAAATACAAATATAAATTATTATTATTATTATTTTAAAATTTGTTGAATTGAGATTTTTGTGATTCATAATAGTTTATAAGTAGAGTTTTGGCGTAAATCACATATAGAAAGATCTTTGTCGAAGTGTTTTGAACCAACTAGTGTGGTTCATCGTCAGGACAACAAGGTGACGATGAACCACACTAATTAGTTCGAAACAAGTAGACAAAAGTCTTTCTATATATGATTTACGCGGAAGCTCTACTTATAACTATTTTAAAATTTATTTATTTAATTATAGTTCTAAAATTGTCGGTATCCTTGGCCTCGGCGTTAACTAGGTCCTTATGTATTCATTTTCGTACTCAAATGTATTCTCGTAGTCTACTGCATGCAATTTTGAGATTCTCTCGCCCTTTTATCAACTCCCCTGTGAATGTTATATGGTTTATAACTCCTTATAAAGAAAATCTGGAATTAGATTTGAAAGCAAATTGCTTTGCGCAACGTACATACCTCGCAGTGCCATTTTTATGAGAACAATAATAATAACCTGCAACTCGTTCTTATCTTTCAACCAGGATAGTTTGGAGTCTGGATGCGAGGAGTTTGATATGTCCAACACAACCAAGCGTACTGACAGGAACCGTTCCGTATTAGTATTGGAAGACTACATACAACAAAATATAGAGGGGTGTCAACTTCTCGCCGCAGGAACAGCGGCTAGCTCTCAATTACTAGACAACTTCTTTGAGTGGAATTTTCTTAGGAGGTGGACGAATTGTCCTGTAAAGTGATCGGAATGTGGTCGGGTAAACAAATTTCGAAAAGTTTGTAGAGGTCTTGTTTGAATCAGATTTGTAAGGGTGGAAATAGATTAGCACTATCAAAAAATTTTAAAATGTTTAAAATTAAAATTATAGAATTAGATAATTTTTATTTAATTTACAAAAATTTCTCAAATTTTTTAAAATATGAACAAAATTTCCATATTTTTTTAAAAAATAATTATTGCAAAATATAAAGGGTGTCAACTTGTAGCCACGAGAGCAACGGCTATCTCTGACTGACTAGAGGAGCTTTCTTTGAACAGTGGGGATAGTTAGACCATTTTTGTGGAAAGTGGGAAATAGTTTCATCTCCATAAATTTATTTTTCTAAATTTTAATACTTTTAAAATGTTAAAAGCTTTATATAATGATATAGTAAAAATTTGTCACAAACGTATGTCGCAAGAGCAACGGTTATCTATTTATTACTGGAAAATTATATTTTTAATAATGAAAATTTGGTAAGATTATCTTTTTTCTATGGAGATAGAATTCTTTATTACTGGAAATTATATTTTTAATAATGAAAATTTGGTAGGATTATCTTTTCTACTGAGATAAAAAAAAATTATTGATTTATTCATTCTTTTATATCAAAATGGGTTGAAATCTTAAAATACAAAGTTTAGTCAAAATTCCATCACATCGTTTTTATTAAATTTAAGAAATATTTCTCCCAAAAAATAATTTTTTTGATATATTATTTCACTTTGATTTTCCGTGCATTTTTATTTATACATTAAATGAAAATTGTTTTTTCCATGTATATACTGCACTTAGAGAGTTATTAATACAAATTTAATCAATATTTCATTTAAGAAAAAAAATCATCTACTTTATTTTCGGATTATTCTTTTTAAATTCCACCTACACTCTCAAAAAAAAATTCCACGATGACTATATGTAATTCTAAATTCTGCTTTTTAAAATACAAATTAAGTACTGATTCCATTTTAAAAGAGGTGGTTTTTAAAATAGAAATGAAGTACTAATTCCATTTTAAAAGAGGTGTTTTTAGATCAATAAAGTTAGTTCATTCACCATTACCTCTATGTTCCTCGTTATCATCCAAGAGAATATATGATTTCTCAATCTACACATCTACACATTTAGATAGATATTATTTTTTTTTTTTATTAAGTGGATGATATATATCATATAAAAATATTTTTTTGGAAAGATCGTTAATATTTTGATTTTGGTATTTGTCTATTTATCTTTTCCTTTTGTAACAAGTATATGTTTGCAATGAGTATATGTTTGGAGACAATAAACTCAAGATGGTTTGTGTATTGGCAACTATGATACTGAAAGGTTTTCGCAACTATGATACTAAAAGGTTGTATTCTCATAATTAAGAACATGAGCTTATTTAAAACTTTATTTATTTAGGATCATTTTACTAAAAGGTTGTATTCTCATAATTAAGAGCATGAGCTTATTTAAAACTTTATTTATTTAGGATCATTTTGTCTAGTAAAATTTTGTTCTTATGAATGTCAACATATAGTCATTAATATATATATAAAGACTCAATATAATTTATTAATTTAAGGTTTTATGTAATGTTTCAAGTTATTTTTGATACTTTCAAAAACTAATAAATGTAAAAAATATAGAGGAAAATTTGGAAAGCAAGCCTAAATCAGCATCTTGAAAACAGACATAGCATTATAGTCGATCAAAATCGGGGAACAATGAGATAACAAAATGACCCACTCTTGAAACATAAATATACTTCATGGTGCTTCATGTAGATCAAAGATATGCACTAGTATACATACTGATGTGGGAGGATAGACAACACTAAATCTACAAAGTTCTAAACATGATTTATAAAACAAGAAGAGGTTTGTAACCTCTTGATATGAGACCTCCAAACTTGGCACCACATTCAATTTCTCCTATTATACACTAAATACAAGAGAATTTGAAGTATTTGAAGGAGAGGAATTGTATCTGAACATGTTTTTGAAATATATGAGTTATGGGGATGAAGGCACTCCACTGGCCATCATTCCTCCACATAAGAGCTAAACCAGCATTATATATTAATATTTCTAAATGTTATAGTTTTATATAGCAAGGAGTTGTCATCTAGTTATTTATCTTGAAAAAGAATTCATTGTCACTAAGAAAATCTATAATTTGTACTTTATATCTATCACGTAACTACAAAATTCACCCATAAGATTAAGGTTTTGCATATGATATATATAACCATAATTTGAAAACTAATAAAATCCTCTCATATCACGAATTTCCTAGTTGATTTATTAATATTATGCATTCCATCAAACACTTGGTCAACGAGCATCTCATCAAAAAGAACTTGTAAGATTTTTGCCAAACATTTTTCCAATATAAATTTCATTAGAAACTTAGTTGACATCCCTGTGATGAGAGAGTGATGGAACGTGTGGAAGTATTTAGAAGATTCAAGAGTGGCATTTCTTCTATAGAGTAAGGGGGTATTTTGGCACAATGTAGAGAGCTACAAATACCTGAAGCATAGTTTGAATACAAAGGAAAGATGAGAAACAAATAAACCGATTTATGTTGAGCCCTTCAAATGCAGTCATATTTTTATCATCCCATCATACAATTTTCCATTATTAGTCAATGAAAGATCCCAACAATACCTTTCAATGTAAATCAAAATCATTTGTCCTTTCCTCATGCCATATCTAAAAATAAATATTCATGAGGAATCGTGATGAACCCTATAATCATGGTCTACTATAGTTAACCATATTCAACCATTGTTCATTAAATTTAATCAAATTCAACCTAAAACCATTCATAGTTAACCATTATGATACTTACTTGAGTAAATCAACCATCATACCCAACCATGGTCACTTTTAGTTAACAATAATTACTCTTTGACACACTCAAATACATAGTCAAATGATATCAATCATAATTAGTTATAATCAGCAAAAATTAACCAAGGATAACCATACTCAATCAACAATCAACCAAATTAACTAGTAATAACTGTAGCAAACACTTTAATGTCAATAATAGTCAACTGTCATCAACCCTATCAACATGTTCTATGATGGTCAACAGTTTTCAACCATAAGAAAACTTGGTCAATCATAGTCAACCATCATTTACCAAACCAAAGCCAACCCACAATCAATAATATTTAACCATTATGATCTCTACTTAACCAAATTCAACCATCATGCTTAAACACAGCCACTTTTAGTTAAAAATAATTAATATTTAACACACTAATACATGTTTAACCAACCACAACATTATTATGATAGCATTTGATATAGGGGATATGAAAAATTGTTGATGTGAGAATCAACATTAAATGGTTGTAAACCCATCACATACAAGAACAGTGAACCTGTGCATTCTTCCTTTTTTCTTCTTTCAAGTAGTTTTAATATGTATATACAAGTACAGTGACATCATTGATTTTATTTTATATTCCAAGGATTTTTATAAATTTTCTCTTTTTGTGATGAAGGAAAGTTTGATAATATTTGATGTGTCACGTGGGGAAAGAAAAGACGATGCAATATGTCATGAGAAAGGAAAGACTTTATCAATTTCATATGTCATGATGCCACATGAAAGAAAAAATTTCGTAGTGCATGACATGTCACACAAAATTAAAATTTTATGTAATGTGATATATTGCTACTAGATGAAGGCTATAGCCATGAAAAATGTCATGATCATAGAAAATGTAGTTCCCTATATGAGATGTCACACAGAAAATTTGGATACATAAATGCATATAATGCAATGTTTCATGTTACACATAGAAAAAAAATATTATTCGATCAACATGTCACACCCAAGTCTAAAAGAGGTGTGATATAAATGAAACAAATGGAATTTTTAATATGATGTGCATAGTCCAAAAGTTCCTTAATAGTACAACATGAAAGACATGATTTATTTTAGGTGGTCAACATAAGAAAAAGATTTAACACCTCATATTTTTTAAAAACATTTACACAACATATCACACTTAAAGCTATTTTGATCGTGACACAACATTTCACACTAAAATAAGTTCTTTAGTGACATATTGTATTGTGGCTTATCTATGTAACAAAACACACTTTCTCAAACAACACTTCATACTATCAAAAGGGAAATTCCTAAACTTTCCTTCATACCACCACCATGTTCTTAGTTTACTCAACCAATTTTAAAAATAAAACTTTTTCACCTTTTCACCTTATAAATATATCCTCCATCAACCATTTTTCACCAAAGCTAACTAAATTCAACTAAAGATCAACCCTAATTAACTATTATAATCTTTACTTAACCAAATTCAATCATCATAATCAACCATAATCACTTTTAGTTAAAAATGCTTAATCTTTGACACACTCAAATATGTTTTACAATATTCAAATACTATCAACTATAATTTATTATAATCAACTATAGTCCAATAAAGTTAATTATGCTTAATCTATAACCAACCATACTTGAACATAAATAAATGAGTAAACTAAAATCAACTATTATCAATCATCATCAACCATCATCAACCATCATCAACCCTATCAAAATGTTCTAATATATACAACAATCATCAACCATAGTCTATTGTTTCCATCCATAGTCAAGGATGAGTAATCAATATTAAGCAAAGTCAACCTACAATCAATCGTGGTTAACCATTAATCTCTCTACTCAACTAATTTAAACCATCTTACTCAACCATATGCACTTTTATTTAACAATAGTTAATCTTTGATACATGTAAACATGTTTAACCAACCAAAAAAAATTCTATGATGGCATATGATAAAGTGGAGATGAACAATTATGGATAGGAGATGTGATAATCAAATACCACTAAATGAGCAATTAGTAGATGCAATGAAATACACAAAATCCAAAAGCCATGCCAGGAACCTCTTTTTTATAATCATGAAAATGAAATATATTGAAATCAAGAGATCCTTTACACTATAATATTTTGAAGCCATCGTGAAGAAGTATACTCACTCAACTTGTTGGATCATCAATATTTATAGTGTTCATTCTTGAAATTTTTTTAAGTTTGGCAAATGCATTGCCTATGGTTGTCCAAAAAATTCATGCATTTTGGTGGTTTTTGGATGAAGAAGTGGATATTATTTTAGTTTACAACATTCTAGTTTCATCTCATTATTAAAACTACTTTACACAATACCATTTTAGAAATTTCCAATTCCTCGTGATGAAGGAAAGTTTGGTAAATTGCAATTTGTCACACAAAATCAAAATCTTCCTCAAAGAAATACGTTATGAAAAATGAAATGTTGGCATGATGTATTCTATCATAGATAAAAGCATTTAGTTTGGGTATGCAATATGTCACACTGAAGGAAGTTTGTAAAATTGTGATACATTGCACCAAAAGAAACTTCCATGCAATGTGACTTGTCACAACAATGAAAAGTTTGAAGTGATGTGATACGTCACAAGGAAATTTCTTCAAATTTTGATGTATCACACAAAATGAAATGTTTGCATGATGCAATATGTTGTGACAAAAGGAAAGCTTGGAGTAAGACATAGTATGGAGTAATTAATATGTCTTGGCCAACAACGTTTTAAGTTTTATGTGCATTGCATCACAATGTAAGAGAGTTCAATGTCTCACACATAAAGAATATTATATGTAATGTGATACGTTATGGAAAAGGAAATTTTAGGGCGAAGTGATTTCCATGACCAAAGGTGTTTTAGATGCAATACACACTATGTCACAATGATGGACATTTTTAGAACGTGTGATGTCCCTCATGGAAATAAACTATGACATGATGCAATTAGTCACCACAAAAGAAAATTTGGAGTGATGTGATATGTCATGGCTATCTAAATTTTACATTCAATATATTGCAAGAGATTTCTTTTAGAAACCTTTCCTTTTGTGTGATGAAGGAAAGATTGGAAAGGTTGGAATGGTGTAATGTGTTGCATGAAAAAATATTTTGACATGATGTGATATTCCATGAGAAATGAAAGTTTAAGGCATTTCGATATGTCATAATGTCACACAAAAGAAAAGTTTTATGTGATGTGATATTCCACACAAAATGGAACTTCTACATAGTGTGATATGTCACTATCAGACAAATTTTGCAACCATGCGGAATGTCACAACTAAATAAGTTGTGCTTTCATGTATGTCATACCACACCAACACTTCAAATACATAAAGGCACATAACACAAAGTCTCATAGGTCACATATATGAAAAATCTTATTAAATCAACATCTCACACCAAACCCTAAATGAGGTGTGATACACATGAAACCAAAGCTCATTTTAGTGTGATGTCGATAAGCCAAAGGTTTCTTTAAAAAGCTACATGAAAGACATAAGTTATTTTACGTGATCAAGATAGAATAAACACCTTACACCAAATATTTTTTTGGATGTAGTAAGTTACTTTGTCATAACACAAAGTTTCACATTCAAAATTAGTTTGGCCATGACATATTATGCTAGTTCATTCAAAATTAATTTGGTCATGAAATATTAGGCTAAATCCATCTTATATGTAATACACACCAAATCTTACTACATTGTGACAAAGTAGAAATTTCTAAATTTCTTTAATATGATCACCACATTTTTAGTTTACTCTGCCCATATGTAACAAAGTGAAAATTTCTAAATTTCCTTTAGTATAATCACCACATCTTTAATTTACTCAACCAAAAAAAATCTTTACCTTTTTACCTTCTAACAACATACTTTTTTTTTCACCTAAGCTATTACTAATTTATTAACATTATAAGCGATAAAAATAATTCACATCTTCGTGCAAAATAGATTACCGTAACCATTGCTCAAATCCCTTTGTGATCTTTTGATAACAATGGCTTCCATGGCTTTTTTTGGGAGTGATAAGGCTCACCACACAATTTGTACAATTTTTACTGACTAATAAATATACAAAATATTAAACTAAGTATATAAAATATTTATTAAATTAAATATATAAAATATTAAATCTATTGTCTAAAAAAGTAAGAGCATTTTTATGAAATAAGAATGGCTGCTTTTCGGAGTGATAAGGCTCAGCTACACAATTTGTATAGATTAATAAATACACAAATTAAGTATATAAAATATTAAATTAAATATATAAAAAAGTATTAACATTTTAAGAAAGAAAGAGAGATATATTTTAGAAAATAATAATTATATATTATTGGTAAGGAGAAGCTCAAAGCTTAATTCATTCTTAATAAATTTTATATATATTAATTTTTTCAATTTTAGTATTATTTAAATTTTAGAAAAATTAATCTAAGCAAAATTATTAGTTTATATTATTAGATTTTTTTATATAAATTAAATATATATTATTATTTAAAGTGAAATTGTTTTTTAATTTTAATTTTATTTAAATTTTAGAAAAATTAATCTCAACAAAATTATTAATTTTATATTATTAAATTTTTTATATAAATAAAATGTATATTATTATTAAGGTGAAATTACTTTTTAATCTTGATTTTAAATTAAAATTTAAGATTGCTTTTAATTTATTAAAAAGTCATTGTTTCCTAATAAGAATATTAATAATTTAAATTTATAACTATATAAAAATAAAAATATTCTATGATAAATTATCAATAAATTATTTTTAAATAAACATATATTATGATAAATCAGAATCAATTTAAACCTAAATATTATTGTGCATATTAATAACTAAAATATAATAATTATTGCAACCCTATTTAAAATAATAAAAATAACAACTTAACTTCTAACGTAGAACTAAAATTCTGAAACAAATCACAAAATTAAAATACACTAAATAATCCTCATCAATAATAGAAAAAATAAATTATAATTAAAATATCACCTTACTAATTCGATTTTATTAAGATACACTAAATAATAGTAATCAATAATAAGGAAAAAATAATTTTTAATTAAAATAACACTTTACTATTTAGATCCTATTAACTTATACCATGAAAATATATTTCTGAACCAACAAAAAAAAATACACTCAATAAACTTCTAAATAATAATAATAACTTAACTTTTATGATATGAAAGTAAAATTTTGAAAAAAATCACAAAATTAAAATATACTAAATAATCATCATCAATAATAATAATAATAAATTAATTAAAATATCACCCTACCAATTAAATTTTATACACTAAATAATAGTTACCAATAAAATCCTATTAACTTATAACATAGAAACAAGATTTCTAAACCACATGAAAAAAAATAAAATACACTACATAAACTTCTATCAAGAATACAAAAATCCATGCACAACTTTAAAAACAATATCTCCAATTTAAACATTGGAAATCAAGATAGATCGTATTAACTTATAACATGGAAGTAAGATTTCTGAACCACATTAAAAAAATAGATATACTAAATCGACGATATCAATCATACAAAAATCCATGGGCACCAACTTTGAAAACAATATTTCCAATTTAAGCATTGGAAATCAAAATCAACACCAACATCAACATCAACATCGTGAGGAACTGTGAACCTGTAAAATATATAGATCCAGACAAAGAAGTGAGGCAATGTTCCAACCTGGAACGTCCCTCTCTCAATCATTCATTGAGTTGTGCGGGCGAAGGGTCGCAGTAATTGCAGATACTTATTATAATGGACATCCAGGGCTAAACCTATGAAACGTGAAAATACTAAGAAGGGCAGATATTGAGGGACGCACTGAAGAAACCACCTGGGCACATAAAAGTCCATAGTTCATGGTCTTTTTTATTTGGTTGGTAGAAAGAATCGGACAACCTCTTATTGACTATGGAATGTGATTGTGTTCACAATCATTTTCATAGCAAAATTGACGCCATAGCCACAAGTACGCTCCCCAGAATCCCTAAATCTGGGAGCAATTTTCTGGAATGACTCCCTGCCAAACAAATCCATTGACAGCATTAATCCTCTGAGCAGTTAAAATAAATGGCACTGTATAAATAAGTTATCCATTTCATTTATTTCCATCATTGGACCAATAATCTTATGGATAGGGATCGAGTGGAGTGAATTTTTTTCACTTCAACTCTGTTGGTCTGAGTCAAGAATAAATCAGATTCTTTTGTTGATGGTTGATTTCCAAAATATAATGGAATTTGATAGATGGGAGTAAATTCAATTTTTTAAGATCAATTTTGTTGGTTTCTAGAATATTTTTAGAATTAACTTAAGTTTCGCTCCAATTAAATAAATTTAAGAGTAAATATTAAGCACCATGTAATAAATTAATCATGAGCTCACTCCTTTCCCTTTTTATTTTATCTATTAGAGGAGAATAAAATAATACTCTCATTTAATTGAGCAAATAAATAAATAAAAGTGATATTCTCATCTAATTGACGAGATAAAAAAAAACAGCGAATCCATAATTAATTAACTACATGGAATTGGCTTTCCATATTATCCATGGGATAAAAATAAAATGATACTCTCATTTAATTGACCAGATGAAAAAACAGTGATATTCTCATCTAATAAACAATATGAAAAATCTAATAAACAAAATGAAAAATCAGTGTGAAAAACAATAAACCTATTAAATAAGAATAGAATAATGTTCTCTAACTGACAAGATGAAAAAACTGTGAGATTGACTCATTGATTAACTAGCAGCCTGGAGAGCTTAATATTTGTTGAATGAAAATAACTAAAGAATTTAAAACAAAAAGTTAAAAATATTACTTCCAAGTTAACATACCTGTAAGTCCTCCTGTACAAGTGCTATTTGAGTATGTTGGCTCATTGGATATTATGAAATAGCAGGTTCCCATATAAATATGAGTTCCAAATCCCAGATGCAATGCGTCAAGTTGTAAGAAAGCTTGAGACAGACAGTAGGAACAGTTGGATGCAGATAACTCTATGAAGCACTGAACGAGACCATAAATTTTCTGACCTGTAGAATCAACAGCCGAACCTTTTGCGAATTTTTTTTCAGAGATAGATGCTTCATCAGATAGGTTGTACAGTAAAGTTTGAAGACCCTTTGGATCCTTTATCTTTACAGATCCATTACAACTAGATTTTAAGTCATAATCATCATCGGGTGAGAGGGGGCTGCTTAGGTTCAGGTAGACCAACTCGCACATATCATACCACGTATACCATTCAAGGCCATTACTGGTTGCGGTTTGATCTTTGATGATACTCTGACAACAATCATGACATTCTGCTTGTGATGCGTCTCCCCTGCACTGGATGAGGCCAGCAACTTCGTTGGGAAATTGGCCATACGAAGAAGCATTGTAACCTGTCTCTGGCGTGTTAGCAGCAAGATCAGCCAAAAGATGATTCAAATTGCTGTCGAATTGGCCGAGGCTATTATGGATCTGACTGCGAAGGGAATGAGGAGAAAATGGCCTGCACTGTGTTATTGACAGTGCAAATAGTAACATCCATAGATAATTACAAGAAATAGAGTACGACATAGTAATAGCTTGCCTCTGGAGTATGCTCAGATTTGCAAGATGGCAATGCCTAATACATACAGCTGATTGGCAACCCAGCAGTGGAGAGCATGCATAGAAGTTGTGCAAAATCAGAATATATAAACTCTTCAAGGTAATAAGCCTGATGACAAAGTCAATTTTGAGGGATTGCTTGAAGGGGGTACAAGCCTAAAACAAATATTGTTGAAGCGTACAGCATAAGATACCTAGAACTATACTTATCATTGACCATCCATCAAGTTGCTGCCACTGAAATGAGCCAGGTTCACATTGCATAGAAATACTAAAATCTTGATTGCTACTCGATATTTTTTATTTTGACAGTGGATTTTGAAATATTTCAAAATTCTAATGTACCAAAACAAAGTCAACTGATGTTTGGTCTAGCTACTTCCAAATTTCTAAAAAATTCAAAATCTAAACCTAAACCTATAAACTGAAATAAAAAGCCAAACAAAAACACAAAGTAGACTGTTTAATCTAGCTGTTCTCAAATTTTCTAAAAATTTCAAAATCTAAACCTAAAATTATAAACTCAAATAAAAAACGCCAAAAAAAAACTTTAACCTGCACATGTCTAGGTACGATCTGGGATACTACCTAGTACCTTCGTATTGTTCTTCTTAACGCATCTAGTGTGTTGGCAGCTTTTTCGACGCCGGGATAAGGTCGTTCCCATTGGCATGCACCATGTTCACTTTCCATAAGTCTAGGCCACAGCGAAAAGAATTTGAGGACAATTATAGCAATTGTACAGGTGATCCCCCTTAAGCGCGTGCATGTCCTAAGCAAGATGACGGACATTACGTTGTCTCTACGCATCTGTTTATTATCTCCAATATCATGTTCGTAACATTTAGTGCGCCGCAGGTTTGGCAGCTTTCCCTGTCGTAACCTTCCTGGATTCTTGAATGGTTCCTCGTGAGTTATGCATGTTTGTCACCTGTGCAAGTGGGTGTCATCGTGCCAGTGCCACTGTCCACGTGGAGTGGTACGATAATGACGGTGGAACTTGACTTTGCATATTAATTATAATTTATAACACAACAAACGATGGTATCAACGTGGGGGAGGGGAGGGGGTTTTGCGGTTTTGCGCCTTCCATCACTGTGGGCCTGTGGCCTTCTCCATTTCTCGCCGTTTGTTAACGTCCATTTCCTCCATCTGTTCTAGTCTGTTTCTTCGATGACATCCATCAACTTCTCACTATATCTATTCATGGAATCCATGAATCCATATTAGTTGAATGGCACGAAAAGGCGAGATTTCAAATTTAAACTTGAATGGCACAGAAAAGACGGGCTTTCAAATTTAAACTTGAATGGTATATACAGGCGGGCGTTGAAATTTAAAGTAGGTAAACATTAAAAATTGAATTTAACAAACATCATTGTGAGCATTGCAGATGTTGACATGCTCTAGCAGTGCCAATCTTCTTCATGCAGGTTTTGTTTGTTGAGAGTGCCAACAATGCAGAGACGAGGAACTTTTTAGCAACATTTGTTTATGGGATCCAGCACGGTAATAAGCCCTTCTTCTACTATCGTTATGGGATCCATTGGTTGAATTATTGTATCCATTTACTTGGAGTTGTCACAACAGCGGCATCAGTTATGCATGAGTGTCAGCCAATGAACTTTCGTAACATCAATCACTGAACATCAATCACTGACTTGGAGCAATGGGCCGGAAGGCCAATTGTAGCTATTGGCACCCTAGGTGAAGACATCATGTAGATCGATGTCCACAAGCAGTGAGAAAGCAAGCCTATGTTTTGAAAGCGGGCTTATGTTTTGTTGAGTTATTGTTAAGTTTTTCTGTTTGTCTCTCCCCATAACTATTTTTAAGATTGGATTACACCAATTATTGGTAAAATGGTTATGGTTATTTATGAATTTAGTTTATTATGGTAATTGTTTTATGTCCACCTGACAAATTCACAGCGTTGGTAGAGGATGCCTCCTTCCCTGGCTGGTTCACTCGGTAGTAGTGGTCGCTCCTTGTTCATTTTGGACGGTTTTCACCTTACGTCTCCTCACCGGCGTTATAAAAATAATGGGCACACGAAATATCCTGTTTGATTTCAAAATATACACCTATCATTATACTACGCCATCGACTTAGGGAATTTCCCGTCAATGAAACAAGATTATTAGTTTTTAATTTTTATCGAAAATGCGGTGAAAACATGCATCTCATGTGTTTTAATCGCATTCCTTCGTAAATTTGTTGTGTTTTGATCTCCCTAAGAGGAGAGTAATTTATTTAAGTATATTCCTGGGTTGCTACGTCAGTTTCTCAAAGATATTATTATTATTTTGGCAATATTTATGCCATCCGTGAAATAGTAAAGTCTATATTATATTGTACATAAGACAATTCAATGAATGTGGAATAAATGGTACTTGACATTTTCAAGTCTAACACCATTAGAAATGCCATGGTTGTAATAATATTGAAATAAAGCCCACCACAAACAACCCATTTCTCATTATCTGGTTGAAACTCAACCAGTTGTTATCAAAAACGAGATGTTGTATGATGTGGGATATGTTTAAATAACCCATTTCTCATTATCTGGTTGAAACTCAAGCCGTTGTTATCAAAAACGAGATGTTGTATGATGTGGGATATGTTTAAATGTCTAAAGTTTTTTAAATTAATATTGAAATTCGCTAACGTAATTATTTTCTAAATTATAAGATTATATAACTAAATTGGATTTTTAAATCTATAAATTGTTATAAAAATAGAGATATCAAAGAGCGATTACACATAACACAAAATACACATTGTGATATTTGTATTGATCACAACAACTACACATATATAAGATATAAATCTCTGACTTCTATACATCTAGATCATAACTACAACTCATTTATAGGAAACACCAAATTCTAGATTGATGTTTGGGAACTCTCAATGACAACACATGGATGCATTGCTTCCAATAGCATCCCTTAATGCTTACATGGAAAATATTGAAAACACAAATTATAACAACAAAGATAATCTATGTCTGATTGGTCTTCATGAACACTCACATCCACTTTGGAATCTCGCAAACACCGTTTTTTCACCACCACATCTTCGTGCTATCACTTACCTTCATTTAAAACGTAACCGCCTCTCACCATCGTTGATGAAATTTGCAAGATAAACAATATTGACACTTCGGCTCGTCGGGGCTTCCAAGATAAGGGTCACCAAGTAATGAACCATCTTATGGACCAACCACCATCTATTGGATATTTTTCTTTCAGTTATCCATTAGTTGCTAGGATGGATTTCTGGATACTAAATGTGTTCCACCTTACTAACACACAAGAATTGATGTTTCAAACACTGAGGCTTCCAGTTTAAGAACCACCAACCCTTTTATAACCAATAAAAACACACAAGAATTGATGTTTTGAACACTGGGACTTCCAATTTAAGAATTACCAAACCTTTTTATAACCATCGTCGTCGTTGTCATCATCATCACCATCATCATCATCATCATTGGTGGCGAACTTCGAGGAAGAATTTTCAAGTATGCGACTTAACTCCCGCAGATATTTGTTGGTTATGCTAATGGCTATTAATTGCAATTCTTTATTGCAATTAATTTTACCCTACCCCTTGTACCAGGCCTTGGTTCTATAACTGTGGTTAGCCTTCACAACTGAGTTGAATTGATTAAGGGTTTAGGGTTTACACTTGTTTCATTTTCGTTTTTCGTTGCAATTATTGAGAGGGGAAAATTGAGCAGGGATCTTCAACCCTGTGGCTGCCTATTTGTTTAGTTCGGTCCTTCGAATGTGTGTATGCGATATCTCGATATTTGCTTGTGGAATCTCTATTGGTTCCTTGAGGTATCAATTTGATTGATAACACTGTAATTTTATTACTTCAGTTGCCTGGTTTATACTCCATCGTATTCTATTCTCTGTGGTTATTGATTTTGGCTTTTTCTTGATCCTGGTCATGTGTATCAACAGGGTTTTCTTCTTACCATTTCCAAGGGCGGCTCAACAAACTTCGCACAGGTAATTTCTTGTTCTAGTTTCCACTGCTAAACCTTGTTTTCATGCTTCTGACCATCACGCTCCTTGGTGAGCAAGTAAAATCCGTTGATTTCTTTTGCTGGGTTGAAACCCTCTTGTTATGGCACTGGTTCCTCGTCCTCTGACTCGGGGTCAGGCTTCTTTAGGTAAGTTATTGGTTCTTCCCTCCTTCTGCTATTCTCCATCACTTCATTTCAACTAGTCGACCTTGTTTCTGAAAGTTTTTTTTTGGTTATTGGTTGTTATGTGCAGGTCTCAGACCTGGGAGAACTCTGCTCCACTGCCTCATCCTTGGTATTTTGCGACTTGGAATAGGGTAGGACCCTTCCGTAACTAGCATGTTGTTTTAACTGTGCAAAGTAGGAAAACCCATGGGGGTTTTGATCATGGTCTATATGTCTTCAAAAGGCAAGGTACAAACCCTCGTTGTCAAACTAGCTTTTGTATGTAAATTTAAACTCTTGGAGGTTCGATGGTTTTCTTCTGGGTTATCAATGTTCTTTGCTATTTGATTTAGTACATGTATCGGACTGTTTAAAGAAATAGAAACAAATTGTACAGGACAGTGCTTGAATATTATTTGTAAATGTACCTGTGATTTAAATTTGAAGCGTATGATCTTTGTTGGGTTTGCTTTAACTATAGTTTCTATTCCAGTACGTTATTCTTCACGAAATTTCTTTAATGTTGTTCTGCTTGGAGATTTTGTAGTTTGCCTAATTATCAAAGTCTCACAGTCATATCTTAATTACCATTTCATCACTCATGCACAAAAAAAGAATCACTTTACTTATAGAAGAAGTTTGTATTTAAATTGCTTTCACGTACACACAAAATATTCAATGCAATTTATAACTCTTCTCTTTCTCCTAAAAAATGGTAGACCCTCACAATGGGGATCTGGTTTGGCTTTTATGCCTTTCCAGGGTTTCCTCACAGTTGAGAAACTGTCTTCTAGTTACCTAACAGTTTCTTGAAACAAATTCTTAGTATTTAACTAATCCTAATTTACTGTTTCTTTAATTTTAAATGACAATGGTTGTGTCAGCCCAAATTTAAATAAAAACAAAATGAGATAAAATTCACAAATCTCTTCTTCTCTTCAGCAGAAGAAGTCAATTCCAGTTGTCGCCTTTCAGTTGGATGCTCCTGCATCAGGCTCCCAGGGAAAATTAAACTCATGGCTCCTATCCATGAGCTCTTCAATAGTACCCGACGCTTTGAATCTGGCCAGCATCCAACCAAGAACTATCCTCAATAGGATGGTTCTTCCATTTGACCAGATACTGTAAATATTCCTTCTTTCGAGTCCGTCTGGCCACCTGTGTGTCTAGGATCTGTTCGATCTCTAAAGGCTTTGTTGGAGGCATTTGTTTAATCCATGATTCTTCTTCATTTTGGGTGTCCCGTGTTCGTCTCTCCGAACTATCTTCTTCATTAACAGCAATGTAAGGGTACATATCTTCCACATTAAAAATGGGTGAGATTCCTATACCTGGAGGTAACTACAACTCATAAGCATTCGCAAAAAACTTCCGAAGGATTCTGTAAGGCCCAATCTTTTTCATTTTTAATTTGGAAACCTCTCCTTGCGCAAGTGTGCTAGTACCAGGTCTCCTACTTCAAACTGTACCTCCTGCCTTTTCAAATCTTCTTTCTGCTTGTAATTTTGGTTGTTGTCCTGTAACTTCAATTTTACTTGTTCATGTAGATCGTTGATTGCCTTTGTGAAATCCTCACCATCAACACTCCTACGCTCCAACTGACCCAAATCTTGTAATTCATATACTCCATGTGGGTGCATTCCATATAGGATTTGGAAAGGGCTTATGCCTGTGCTTCTGTTGGGTGAATCGTTATAAGCAAATTCTACTTGTGCAAGCACATGATCCCACTGTCTGGAATTTTCACCAACCAGACTCCTCAGTAGATTTCCTAGACTTCGGTTCACAACTTCGGTTTTCCCATCGGTCTGCGGGTGATAAGCTGAGCTGAAGTTCAGTTTGGTGTCTAACTTTTTCCATAAGGTTCGCCAAAAATGACCTGTGAACTTTACATCCCTGTCCAAGATAATGGACTTCGACAAGCCATGTAATCTGACTATCTCTATGAAGAACAAGTGTGCCACATGTGTGGCATCACTGGTTTTTCTGCATGGAATGAAATGTGCCATCTTGGTGAAATGATCCACCACCACCATGATAGAATCAAATCCTCGTTGTATCTTCGGAAAACCTAAGGCAAAGTCTAAACTGACTGAGTCCCATAGTCTATTCAGAATGGGTACGGTTGTATACAACCCTGCATTCTGGATGCGTCCCTTTTCACCCTTACACACTTTGCATCTATTCACGAACCTTTGTACATCTCTACACATCTTCAGCCAATAGTAAATGTGGCTCAACTAATCCAAAGTCTTGTCTATGCCAAAATGTTCTGCTAAACCTCCACTGTGTTTTTCCTGGATCAAGTTCTCTCTCATAGAACATTCCAGAATACACAACTGTCCTCCCTTGAACAACAACCCCTCCTACATATTATAGTCTAACCATGGGCTATTATCCCTCAACAGTGGATTTTGGCATGCTTCATAGGCTTCCTTAAAATCTGCATCCATTTCATACAAGTCCTTAAGATGTTTGAATCCTAATACTTGTATTGTACTTTCTTGTAGGATCAAATTCCTCTTGCTTAATGCATCTGCCACTTTGTTGGCTTGACCGCTGATATGTTTCAAAATAAATGTAAAACTCTGCAAGTACTCCACCCACTTCGCATGTTTATGGTTCAGCTTATGCTGCTGCATGATGTACTGTAATGCAAAATTGTCTGAAAACAAGACAAATTCATTAGCCAGTAAATAATGTCTCCAATGCTTCAGTGCTTGGACGACTGCATAAAATTATTTGTCATAAGATGTGTACTTCTGCCTACTTTCATTTAACTTCTCGCTGAAATAGGCTACTGGCTTATCTTCTTGGCTGAGTACTGCACCAATGGCTATCCCACTGGCATCACAACAAACTTGAAAAAGTTTGTTAAAGTCTGGTAATCTTAGAATTGGTTTTTCAGTGATCTTCTTTTTCAGCAGCTGAAAACTCCTTTCAGCCGACTCTGTCCAATGAAAAGGTTGATTTTCCCTTTTAATGGTGTCCACCATGGGTGCACAAATTCCACTGAAATTTTTAATAAATTTTCGATAGAAACTCGCCAATCCATGAAAACTTCTCACCTCAAACAAACTCTTGGGAGATGGCCAGCTAACTATGGTTGCAACCTTCTCCGGATCCATCTTTAACTCATTCTCAGAAATCACAAATCCCAAATAAATCAATTCTTTCTTGAAAAAAGAACATTTTTTTAAATTTATCAGCAATCTATTTTGCTGCAATTTTTCTAATACATACCTGACATGTCAAAAATGCTCTTCTTTCATTTTGTTGAATATAAGTATATCATCCAAATATACAATCACAAATTTTCCAATGAATTCTTTCAGCATCTCATTCATCAAACGCATGAATGTACTGGGGGCATTACTCAGTCCAAATGGCATGACCAACCATTCATATAAGCCTTCATTGGTCTTGAAAGTTGTCTTCCACTCGTCACCTTCCTGAATCCTAATCTGGTGATAGCCGCTTTTCAAATCTATCTTTGAGAAATATGTTGCTCCACTCAGACAATCCATCATATCATCCATTCGAGGTAAAGGAAACATGTACCTGATAGTAATCTTGTTTATTGCCGAGGAATCAATGCACATCTTCCACTCACCTCCTTTCTGGGAGCTAAAACAGTCGAAACAGCACAAGGTGTAGAAATTTCACCTATAGATCACACTGATACATGCAATGTACTAAAGCGTAATACTTGATCTAGTTCTACAAAACATTAAGCGAAAGCATAATCGATTTCATGAGCAACATCAAGCATAAACACATATAAATGATCAAGAAAAATAATCAACCATAACACAAGCTATATCACTGGGGAAAGCACCAGCATAAAACCCCAACACTGTATTATCAATCAAGTGGAAATCCTCTTCAGGTTACAAAAAGAATCAGCTCAAGATCTATCCTGTACTCTTTGCAATCAGAAGATGAAGCTCATAGACTCCCTATGCCTCAATATATAGGCCACAAGTCCTCCAAGCTCCTATATCACGTAATTCTTTTGGAGATAAATTCTTCTCCATGTAAGGAATATTCACCTAAAATATCCTAGCAACTGATAGTACACTGTCCCACCATCTGAACTTAACTGGGTCTTAGTTATCCATGAGAGAATACTCAGTTATCTGAAAATAATAGTTGTCACATGCATGCAAGCATTAACAAATTGTATCTCATTATTTTAACAAGTTGTTAAAATAATCTAACTGGACTTGACTAAGATAAACTAAGTCAACTGATTCTCTCATTATAGAACTCATACTTAATTCCTCAATCAGTCGAGAGAATCAAGGATAAATTCCTCAATCAGTGGGACAACTAATTGCATGTTCTCACAAAGACTTCAAGTTTAATTTTCCATAACTAATTAACTCATGGAGATTAATTAATTAATATTTTAAATTGTTTTTAAGACCAAATTCGTTTTTACTTCCTATAGTTAGACCAGGGACTACTAAAAATAGGAAGGGACCATGAAATGCTATTTTTAGAAGATTTTATTTTTAGGAGTTTCACCTCTCACCCAAGGTGGCCAAAGTGCTCATTGGCCAAACTGCTATTTTTAGACATGCTATTTTTGGCAATTCTATTTTTAGCACTTTCTAAATTTCGCATTTCTTGTTGCACACTTTTCAACACTCCCTCTCAACAAGAAAGGGATTATCAGCAACCTCGATCCTATCTCTATGGAACTCAAACTCGCCCTTTGATGATGCCTTTGTCAAAATATCTGCATCCTGTTCCTCAGTCGAAATGTACAGCAACATCATGATCCTCTTGACCACACAATCCCGTAGATGATGATAGCGGATATCTATATGCTTGGACCTGTCATGAAACACTGGATTCTCGGAGAGTTTAATGCCACTCTGATTATCACAATATATCACCATAGGATCCATTATCTTACCAAACAATCCCACTAAAATTTTTCGCATCCAGATGGCCTCACATGCAGCCTGACTAGCAACCATGTATTCAACCTCCGCTGAGCTAAGTGCAACTGATCTCTGTTTCCTGCTATACCAAGAAACCGTAGCTAACCCAAGGTTGAAGATCCCTCCAGAATTTCTCTTCCTGTCTGATGGGATACCTACCCAATCTGCATCCATGAAGCCTTGGAGCTTCACTCCCCCTGTCTGCCTGTACCATAATCCATATTATGTAGTGCCTTTGAGATATCTCAGCACATGCTTTGCCGCCTTCCAAAACAAATTGGTTGGTTGAACCATAGCTTGACTCAGTTGTTTCATCGCAAAGCACAAATCCAGTCGTGTTTTCACCAGATACATGAGTGAACCCACAAGCTTCTGATAAACTGTAGAAGCTACTACCTCACCTGAAGTAGCATCCTCCTTCCTCCAGTTACCTGCTAGAGGAGTCTCCATGGGATTGCACATCTGCATGTGGAAGTGTCTGAGTATCTCATTGGCATACTTGCCCTGAGACACAAATACTTCCCCATGTTTCTGCCACGCCTCCATGCCTAGAAAGTAGTGCATGAGGCCCATGTCCTTCATCTCAAACTCTCTTGCACGGTCCTCCTTGCAAGACTTGATCAACTGATCATCACCTGTCAAAATCAGATCATCAACATAAAGTACAATAATCAATAGCTTACCTTCTACCATGATGTGGTAGAGGTTCGCATCCACTTCACTCTTGGTGGAGCCCAACCCGGTGAAATAGTTGTCGATCCTGGTATACCAAGCATAAGGTGCTTGCTTCAGCCCATACAATTCTTGCTTGAGCCGACACACATGTGACTCACGATCGAAGGTCTCAAATCCCTCAAGCTGCTCTATGTATACCTCTTCCTCAATCTCCCCATTGAGGAAAGTTGTATCCACGTCCATCTGATGGATCTTCCAACCCATTTGAGCTGATAGTGCTAGAATCGATCTGATCAATGAGTACCTTACAACAGGAGAAAAAGTCTTATCATAGTCAATCCCCTCAACTTGTGAGAAACCATGGGAAACAAACCTTGCATTGTGTTTCTCAATACTACCATCTGCTACTTGCTTTACCTTGTAAAGCCATCGGGAAGTAACGACCGACTTGTCCTCCAGTCTGGGGACAACATCCCACACACTGTTCTGCATGATAGAATCATACTCCTCTACCATCGCATCCACCCAAACCGGCTGTTGCACTGCCTCCTCAAAAGAAGAAGGCTTGGTCACTACACACTCCCCAACTAGGGCCATGTAGCCAGTGTATCTATCTGGAGATCTCCTCTGTCTGCGCTGAGAGGATGGCTGCCCCACATTCTCTCTCACATCTTGCATCAATCTGTCAACTTCCCTTGAGCGTTTCCACCCATCTTTGGAAGACTCTCCAGTAGTGGTGATCTCCACTACTGGAATCTCTTCATGCAGCTTATCTGCATCATCAGGAGTCTCCTCCTCCTTAGGAACTAACAGTTCCTCGTCATCACCATGCAACTTGAGCTCCCTCTCAAGTGACACTCGCATGGCTCGCTGCTCATCAAACTTCAGATCCCTTAGCACTATAGTCCTCTGACTAGTAGGCAGAAACACACGATAGTTGTGAGGAGTATATGTGTACCCCACAAGTATTCCCAACTTAGTTGTTGGGTCTAGCTTCTTCCGAGCATCTTTGGTCACATGACAAAAGACTAGTGATCCAAAGATGCAGAAGTGACTCACATTTGGTTGCTTCCCCGAAAAAGCCTCCATGGGTGTCTTCATCCCCAAAATACGATGAGGACTTCTATTCTGAAGATACACTGATGTATTGCATGCCTCAGCCCACAGATGAAGTGGTAGGCCTTCGTCATGCAACACTGCTCGATTTTCTCCCACAATAGATCTGTTCTTCCTTTCGACCATCCCATTTTGTTGTGGGTTATGAGGTACCATGAGTTCCCGTTTAATTCCTTATGAAGCACAAAAGTCCTTAAACTGTTGGGAAACATACTCTCCACCTTTATCAATCCGCAAGGCCTTTGCTTTCATCCCTGATTCTTTCTCTGCCAAAGCTTTGAACTCACAAAACTTCAAGAAGTTTTGATCCTTCTTTTGCATGAAGTAGATCCAACATGTACGAGAAAAATCATCAACAACAATAACATAGTACCTATGCTTTGTCGTGGAGGCTGTAGAGAAGGGCCCACATACATCTGAATGAACTCGCTCGAGAACTGCTCCTGCTCTACTATCCCGATCATGAAAGGAAGCTTTTGCATACTTACCCAAAGTGAAAACTTTGCATGTGCTCATTTTCTCCAGCTTGCGCGTGGGTAATCTGGTAGAAATTTGCTGCATGATCTTCAAGGCCCCATGATGCAAGTGGCCCAGTCTCCTATGCCATAACTCGCCAATATCTTGGCCATGCACCACCTCTGCTTTGGAACTCAATGCAGCACAGTCTTCTACCTGTAACTTATAGAGATTCTTAATACGAATCCCTATATGTTTGGTTTGTCCAGTGCCGATATGCCTTAGGAAAACCTTTCCCAAACTAAAGACTACATCATAGCCTTTATCCTCAAGCATAGCAATAGAAACAAGATTCTTTTTCAGCCTTGTTACATACATAACATTGGAAAAGTGAGGGGAAAACCATGCTCCCTCTGAAACACAACCGAACCTTCACCTGAGACACGGTACTTTCTGTCATCACCAATCTCGATCCATATCTGGAGATCCTTCTCCTCCAAAGTGCTGAAAATATTCTTGTCACCTGACATGTGGCAAGAGGCTCCACTATCCAAGTACCAAACACATCCCATGCTAGATGAAACCATGCATGCAATAAGCGAGAAATCCATCTCAAACTGTGAAGCTAGTGCATCACCATCTAATTCCTTGGAGGAACCTTTCTTGGACTTCTTCTTTGGACAGTTAGTAGCATAATGGCCCAACTCATGACAATGAAAGCATCTCACCTTCGACTTGTCAAAATTCTTCCCTCCTTGAGAAGACTTGGATTGGAATGCCTTCCCTTTCCCTTTCTTAGCTTTAGATGCTAAAGCCAAGTTCTCTTCATCATCATGTTTTGATGAAGATCCATCCCTAGTGCTTCGTTTGATCTCCTCCTCCATCAAATCCGACCATAGTCGTCCCCAATTTTGTAGTTTGTCCCTTCCATTCACTGAGTCTTGGTAGCTATTCCAGCTCTTAGGAAGGCCAAAGAGTGCTAGACTCACCATGTCATCATCAGCTGTAGTGACCCCTACACTTGCAAGCTCATCCTTGTAGGTGGTGAGCTTGTTCAGGAACGTAGAGATAGTGTCACCCTTTTCACACTTGATCTTGCGAAGTTTTTCCTTGAGTGCCAACTTCCTCTAATCACTTCTATTCTGATATAAATATTTCAATTTTTTCCGCATTGCATAAGGAGTCTCCTTCCTATGGAGGCTTGAGATTATGTGATCTCGAACTCCCTCCAAAATGATTCTCCTATCTCTAGCCACACACTTCTTCCATTCCACCAGTTGAGTAGCATCAGTAGGCTTAGGGACATCTTGATCAATGAAGTCCTTAAGGCCATTATCTTCCATATTCTTCCATTCCACCAGTTGAGTAGCATCAGTAGGCTTAGGGAAATCTTGATCAATGAATTCCTTAAGGCCATTATCTTCCAATACTGCCTCCATGCGATCCTTCCAAGCTATGTAGTTTGAGCTACCATCATGGGCATACTCAAGCCTCAAACCATAGAAAGCCATCAGTGAATTGGATGTGATAAGAAATTGCGATCTATATCCCGAATAATAAACTTTGAATTTCTCTTGCTTGTATATTGTTCTTCCTTGATCACCTATGATATGATACCATGTAGAAATTTCACCTGTAGATCAAATTGATATATGCAATGTACTAAAGCATAATACTTGATCTAGTTCTACAAAACATTAAGTGGAAGCATAATCGATTTCATGAGAAACATCAAACATAAACACATATAACTGATCAAGAGAAATAATCAACCATAACATAAGATATATCACTGTGGAAAGCACTAGCATAAAACCCCAACATTGTATTATCAATCAAGTGGAAATCCTCTTCAGGTTACAAAAAGAATCAGCTCAAGAGCTATCCTGTACTCTCTGCAATCAGAAGATGAAGCTCATAGACTCCCTAGGCCTCAATATATAGGCCACCAGTCCTCCAAGCTCCTATATCACATAATTCTCTTGGAAATAAATCTTTCTCCATGCAAGGAATATTCACCTAAAATATCCTAACAACTGATAGTACACTATCCCACCATCTGAACTCAACTGAGTCTCTATTTGAATTGACATACATCAGTTATCCATGAGAGAATACTTAGTTATCTAAAAATAATAGTTGTCACATGCATGCAAGCATTAACAAACTATATCTCATTATTTTAACAATTTGTTAAAATAATCTAACTGGGCTTGACTAAGATAAACTAAGTCAATTGATTCTCTCATTATAGAACTCATACTTAATTCCTCAATCAGTGGAGAGAATCAAGGATAAATTCAGTGGGAAAACTAATTGCATGTTCTCACAAAGACTTCAAGTTTAATTTTCCATAACTAATTAACTCATGGAGATTAATTAATTAATATTTTAAACTGCTATTAAGACCAAATTCATTTTTACTTCCTATAGTTAGACCAGGGACTGCTAAAAATAGGGAGGGACCATGAAATGTTATTTTTAGAAAATGCTATTTTTAGCAGTTTCACCTCTCACCCAAGGTGGCCAAAATGCTCATTGGCCAAACTGCTATTTTTAAACATGTTGTTTTTAGCAATTCTATTTTTAGCACTTTCTAAATTTAGCATTTCTTGTTGCACACTTTTCAACACAAGGACTTAGACTTTCTCGAACCCTTTATCCAACAACTCCTGCACCTGCTTCCTAATTACTTCATTGTCTTTTGAACTCATCTGATAAACAGCCTTCTTTGGCAAACTGGCTCCTGGGATGAAATCAATATGGTGACTAATGCTCCGCTTTGGTAGCAATTTGTCCTGTAGATCATCTACCACAATATCACTAAACTCCTGCAGCATGTCCTGTATCTCTACAGGAAAATCAGTAATTTCAGTATGTATCAATATTGTTCTTGGCCTTCGCACAACTGCATAGTTTACCTCATTATCCTCAATCTGTCGCAGAAACTCCTTTCCACCTATCAGTAATGCTTTTGTTCCACTAGTTTTTGTAGTATCCTCTTCCTTCATGGGAACTAGCGTATGCTTTATCCCATCCTTAACAAACCTATAACAATTCTTTTCCCCGTCATGGACAACCTTCCTATCATACTGCCATGGTCTACCCAGCAGAATATGGCACACGTCCATCGGCATAATATCGCAAGTCACCTTGTCCTTGTACTTGCCAATATGAAACTCCACTTTGCATTGTTCATCAACCAGCAGTTGGTGTCCTTTCTGCAACCAAGACACCTTATATGGAGTTGGGTGCTTCAACTTCTTCAAACCCAGTTTTTCCACCATTTGTCTATAATTAATTTGCAGCATTTTCCGTGTGATTTATACACAGTCTGGAACAATGATTTTCTCTGTGTCAGATCAGTCACTTCCTTAGCTGGCTTTAACAAAACCTTGTTCAACGCCAAGGCTTCTCCTATTTCAGGCATATTTTCCACCTCCTGTGGTGGTGCCTCTACTACATCAGGTTGAGCAACATACACTCCCCTCTATCCAACTTGTTCATTTTTAGGACATTCAAAAGACACGTGTCCCCACTTGTGACACTTGTAACACTGATAGGCATTTCCTCTGCCTCTGCCATTACCTCTTCCCCATTGGTATGGCCTTCCTCCTCTAGTGTTACCTTCCCTCTCAGTCTATCCCGAAGTCTTCAAACTATTGCCCTCTTCATTGCTATTGGTAGTCCTACCTCTGCCAAAGGACTTTCCTCTTCCTCTGCTAGAACCACGTCCTCTTCTTGCATTCTATTTCCTGGTGATCTTCTCTTCTACCTTCAAAGCACTCTAATATGCCTCCTCTATAGTCTTAGGAGAAAGAATACTAATTTTATCTAGGATCTCCATCCGTAGACCATTTACAAACCTCGTTGTTTTCTCAGGGGTATCTTCAACATACCCAGCTCTCAGATTTACTTTATAAAATTCTTCAGTATATTCCTTTACAGTCATCATTCTTTGTCTCGGGTTCTGCACCTATCTGTAAAGGGCAATTTGGTAATCCTTAGGCAGAAATTTTCTCTTCATCTTTGCAATCATTTTGTCCCATTTTTTATCGATGGTTTATTCAATCTCCTCCCTTCTGTCTACACACTGACCCACCATAGTGTTGCATGTCCTTTCAACTTGGTAACAACAAACATGATCTTCCTATCTTCACTGATTTCTTCATATTCGAAGTATTTATCTAACTCACTTATCCAGTCCAACAATGCCTTTATGGACAAGCTGCCATCGTAGTTAGAAAGCTTTGGTCTTGGCTTGCTGCTAGCCATCAAAATTGATTTTAACAGTTTAATCTCTAGTCCTTCTTCTTCTGACCCATCTGTCATTGTTGTGTTTTCTTCCTCACTGTCATCTCCACCTTCAGGATCTTTGCACCTTCCTGCCTCCATTGCTGCCAAACGTGCAGACAATGTTCTGATCTCTTCTCATAGCCCTTCATCTACTACTCCCCTGATGGCTCTGCCTCGGCCTCTTCTTCCTACTTCCATCCTTACTGAGAAGAGAAACTTTCTCTGATACCAAAATTGGTGGTGAACTTCGAGGAAGAAGTGTTAAGTATGTGACTTAACTCCCGCAGATATTTGTTGGTTATGGTAATGGCTATTAATTGAAATTCTTTATTGCAATTAATTTTACCCTACCCCTTGTACCGGGCCTTGGTTCCGTAACCGTGGTTAGCCTTCACAACTGAGTTGAATTGATTAAGGGTTTAGGGTTTACACTTGTTTCATTTTCATTTTTCGTCGCAATTATCGAGAGGGGAAAACTGAGCAGGGATCTTCAACCCTGTGGCTGCCTGTTTGTTCAGTTTGGTCCTTCGATTATGTGTATGCGATATCTCGATATTTGCTTGTGGAATCTCTGTTGGTTCATTGAGGTATCAATTTGATTGATAACACTGCAATTTTATTACTTCAGTTGCCTGGTTTATACTCCGTCGTATTATGTTCTCTGTGGTTATTGATTTTGGCTTTTTCTTGATCCTAGTCATGTGTATCAACAGGGTTTTCTTCTCACTATTTCCAAGGGTGGCTCAGCAAACCTTGCACAGGTAATTTCTTGTTCTGGTTTCCACTTGCTAAACCTTGTTTTCATGCTTCTGATCGTCAGGCTCATTGGTGAGCAGGTAAAATCCATTGATTTCTTTTGTTGGGTTGAAACCCTCTATTTATGGCACTGGTTCCTCTTCCTATGACTTGTGGTCAGGCTTCTTCAGGTAAGTTATTAGTTCTTCCCATTTTCTGCTATTCTCTATCACTTCATTTCAACTAGTTGACCTTGTTTTTTAAAGCTTTTTTTTGGTTATCGATTTTTATGTGCAGGTCTTGGACCTCAGAGAACTCTGCTCCACTACCTCGTCCTTGGTATTTTGGGACTTGGAACAGGGTAGGACCCTTCCGTAATTGCCCTGTTGTTTTCTTCTGGGTTATCAATGTTCTTTTCTATTTGATTTAGTACATGTATCCGACTGTTTAAAGAAATAGAAACAAATTGTATAGGACAATGCTTGAATATTATTTGTAAACGTACCTGGGATTTAAATTTGAAGCATATGATCTTTGTTGGGTTTGCTTTAACTATAGTTTCTGTTCTAGTATACTATTCTTCACGAAATTTCTTTAATGTTGTTTGGCTTGGAGATTATGTAGTTTGCTTAGTTATCAAAGTCTCACATGCATATCTTAATTATTATTTCATCACTCGTACACAAAAAAAGAATCATTTTACTTATAGAAGAAGCATGTATTTAAATTTCTTTCACGTACACACAAAATATTCAATGCAATTTATAACTCTTCTCTTTCTCTTCAAATATGGCAGACCCTCACAATAGGGATCTGGTTTGGCTTTTATGCCTTATTAGGGTTTCCTCATAGTTGAGAAATTGCCTTCTAGTTACCTAACAGTTTATTGAAACAAATTCATAGTATTTAACTAATCCTAATTTACTGTTTCAATAATTTTAAATGACAATGGCTGTGTTAGCCTAAATTTAAATAAAAACAAAAATGAGATAAAATTCGCAAATCTCTTCTTCTTTTCAGCAAAAGAAGTCAATTCCAGGTGTCCTTTCAATTGGATGCTCGTACATCAATCATCATCATTATGAAACATCAAAAACACTTTGATATCTTGTGAATCTATAGATGTAAAAGAAAACAACACCTTCAGTTAAATTGTAAACACCCGCTCCCAGTGAAGTCATTGCCACAATCTTGATGCATTCCACATCATTTGCATTGTGCTTTCTTTTAGCTGCAGATCTTAGTATAAATTTGTCAATACCCTTGTCGCATTGCTTCCCATTGATCTGCCTGCAACAAAAAGAAACCGATCTGAATCTTGTTTGTTATCTCATGTTGATTCACGACCAGATCTGGCCACTCAACATTCACCACTGATCGGATTTTGATCTTCTGCACGTTGAAGAATTTATGGCAGCAGGGAATTGATACACGAATTATAGACTATTCTGTCAGGCTGGGAGGAAAATGGTAGTGTCACACATTGACAAATCCCTTCAAATCGTGAATTGTTTGCAGTTGTGCAAGGAATTACGCCTGCGTGGCAATGATTGCGGAATTGAATATTGAATTTTCATGGTCATTTCCTTGAGAAATAACACCCAATGTAACTTTCATGACAGACACCTTTTCATCTGGGTGTAAGCTTCTCGGTCCCTATCAATACCATGGCCGAAATTTCCCTCTCTCGAACTATACATTGCAAGTCAATCGAGAAACTTGTGAATTTTTGTCTTTGTAGAATTCCATTTGGATAGATAAACTAGAGTGCAACAATCCTCCACAACTCTTGAAAGAATCCATGATCTTTGACCGAACCTTCTCCTTCAAAGATTCATAGCGGCTCAACAAAATGCTTCAACAAGCATCTCAGCATACAGATCTATAAACGTAGCACAATTTACAAGTATTTTACAAAGCCTGAAACCCAATATAGCTTAAACACACAATGAACAGTTCTACACAAAAATAAAATTTATTTACATAAAGACTCCACACATCACATTAACCCTAATCTATGTACAAAGTGATAAAAGTTAAGGCATTCTCATCTTTTTGGCCTTCCCCGGAGAGAGTCAAGCCAATGCCTGCTTTGACATCATGTTAGAAAAATAGAAAGATCAAAGAGCCATTACACACAACACAAAACACACATTGTGATATCTTTATTGATCACAACAGTTACACACATATATATAGGACATAAATCTCCAACTTCCACGCATTTAAATCATAACTACAACTCATAAATAGGAAATAACAACTTCTAGATTGACGGTTGGGAACACTCAATGACAACTTATAACAACACCTGGAAGCATAACTTCCAATATAAATTAATGCAATTTCCAAAAAAACACACGTTCAATTAAATATAATTTGAATAATTGAAATTTATCTAAATTTCTAATTAAACTTTAAACAAAACTAATAGAAAAATATACTAAAAAAATATACCATAAAAAAAAACGCACATATATATATATATGAAAAATATATGATACTAGAGAACATGTTTAAAAATAATAACTATGGTTAGCTATACATTATAAAAATTTGATATGATGTGTATCATTTGGTTATTAAGTGACCAACAATTGAATTAAGTGAACAAAGATTTTTAACTTGCAAAAATGGGTACCATAATTTATCAATGCTACATGCCAAAAAATCATAGTATTTATATATAGTTTTATTTTAATTTAACTTTATAATATTTTTTCAATTAAATTGAAAAACTAAATATTTGGTGTTATTTGTTTTATTCGCTTTTGATTTTAAACTGGGAATCCTTTATCCTACCCAAGTAATCTCCAAAGTATTGACAGAACCAACCTTATTTCAAAGAAAGTTTGACAATAAATATATAAATTTATGTATTAAATAGATAAATATATAAATAGATGAAGTTTTTATGGCATGAATATGAATTATTATTTTTTAAATTAATAATAATTTATTTTAATTTGATATATATATTATAGTCATTTTCTCATAATATTATTTGTAATTTTGTTAATAAAAAAATAATGAATTAAATTATTTTATTTTATTATTATTATTTTGATTTAATGCTTCATTTTATGGATACAATATTTATTTTTCATATAAAGCCAAGGTTTAAATGTTTGCAAACACTACAACATTTTAGCTACAATAAATCTAATAGTGATTTATAATCAATACATCATCTCCATTATAGTGGGTTATACATTAAATTTGACGTGTTAATGAAATGGAAATAAAAATTTTAATGATTATGAATATGAATCATTATTACTTAAATTAATTTTTATGTGGTGTATATTATGATTTTTTTTAATCAAAAAATTGTTTATAGTTTTGTTAATAAAAAAAATTACAATATTACTAATTGAATTAAATAGTTTTTTATTATTATTATTTTGATTAATGCTTTATTTTAGGGATATTATATCTCTCTTTCATATTGAGTGGAGGTTTCAATGTTTCTTTATAGACACTACAATATCTCTACTATACTAAATGTCTATAATCATTTACAAATAGTGCATCTCCACTATACTAAGTTATACATTAAATTTAAAACATGTTAATTAAATTTAAATATGAACTTTTATCAGTGAATCAGTATTACTTAAATTTGTTTGAATGCTATATGCATATTATGATTTCTTCCCATTAAAAATATTTAGAATTTTGTTAATAAAAAAAATAAAAATTATAATATAACAAATTGAATTAAACCATTTTATTATTATTATTTTGAATTACTACTTCATTTTACAGATATTGTATCTTTCTTTCATAATAAGGATGAGTTTAAATGTTTATAGTCATTTGCAAATAGTACAACATTTCTATCATACTAGGTTATAGATAAATTTAAAACATGTTAATTAAATTTAAATATGAAGTTTTGATGGTTATTAATATGAATCATTATTACTTAAATTTATTTTAATGTGATATACATGTTATAATTTCTTCCTCAAAAAATTGTTTATCATTTTATTAATTTTATATATATGTATATATATATAGAATTAATGGATTGAATTAAACTATTTTATTATTATTATTTTGATTTAGTGCTTCATTTTACGAATAATACATCTCTCTTTCATATTACGTCCAAATTTAAATATTTACAATCACACTACAACATCTCCACTATAATAAATGTTTGTATTCATTTACAAATAGTACAATATTCCACTGTACTATATTATAGCTTAAATTTAAAACATGTTAATTATATTTAAATATGCTATAGACTACGTCCCTGAGACCAAAACATGTTAATTAAATTTATATATGATGTTTTAATAGTTATGACTATGAATCATTATTACTTTGATTTCTTTTGATTTCTTTTTCTAAAAATTATTTATAATAATAATAATAATAATTAAATTAAATTATTTATTATTACTATTTTGATTTAATATTTCATTTTATATCTATTATATATATTTTCGTATTAAATCTAATTTTAAATTTTAAAACTTTACCAACACTATAACATTTCCATTACACTAAATATTTACAATAGTTTATAAACGTTATATTAAGTTATAAAATACCTCTAATTGCAATCAAAATGATATTTATAAACTAAAAAACACTCACACCCTGGAAAATCTTCAAACATAAGCAACTTCTATGTAAACGATTTAATTTAAAGTGATTTATTAACATAAATATTTGAAAACTTTCAAAGGGTTAGTTCATATTATGCTTTCCTTTTTTTAAATATTTTTACTATTTTTAGAACTCAGTGTACATAAATATCATTATTTTTTAAAAATAAATTAATAATATGATGGAAAAAAATATATATTATTATTATTAATAAAGAAGAAGAAGAGATATCATAGTTTTCCATAATATTTAAATTAGATAAAATTAAAATATATATTTTAATTACTTTATAAATTGATATTATATAAAAGAAGGAAAAAATGCTATAAATTTAAATTAAAATAAATTGTATAAATATTTTTATCGTGATGAATTTTTTAGCATATAGTATAGATAAGTCATGGTATTGATCCATAATGTTATAACAACTTATTTACAAGTTAAAAAAATTTGTTCGCTTATTAGTATATTTTTAATATTAATTTTGTTTAAGGTTTAATTAAAAATTTAGAAAAAATGTTGGATATGTAAATTTCAATTATTCAAATTATATTTAACTAAATCTGATTTTTTTGGAAAATGCATTAATTTATACATTTAAAAATCGAATTTGAATATATAGACCATAATTGCATGACCATATTCCACTATGAATTTAAAAAAAAAAAAAAAAAACATTTGAAGTTATCCCACATCATACACCATCTAGCTTTTGATAACAACTGGTTGAGTTTCAACTAGATAATGAGAAATGGGTTGTTTGTGGTGGGCTTTATTTCAATATTATCACAACTAGGGCATTTCTAATGGTTTTGAACTTGAAAATGCCACATACTACTTTTACAACATTTATCGAACATACTTATGCTTTCTTGAAATTATGAAAACGCAATGACATGTGTGGCCTTTGACAACTCCGCACACTCTTGTACTACTACATAATGAAAACAATATTTGGACCTTGTTGGCATTGACATTTTAAGCATCCAGAATATGTGTCTGGCATTTCTAACTGTTAGTATGATGTATAATATAATATATATTTTACTATTTCCCCCGATGACATCAACATTGCAAACAATATTTCCCCCGATGACATCAATATTGCAAACAATAATAATATCTCTGAGAAACTGATATAGAAACACATATATATATACATAAATGACTTTATTTCCTCTTACGGAGATCAAAGCACAACAATTTTATGAAGGAATGTGATTAAAACACGAGAGGCATGCTTTCACCATTTTTTTTTAGATAAAATTTAACAAGATTGTTTAGCGGACATGAAATTTCGTAAGTAGATGGCATAGTCTAATGATAAATGTATATTTTGAAATCAAACAGGATATTTCATGCACCCACCATTTCTAGCTAGAATTGTTTATAATGCTTGTGAGGAGACAGAAGATGAAAGTTGTTCAAAATGAAAAAACAGGTGGCCTCTACTACCTAGAGAACTAGCGAGGGAAGGAGGCGGCCTCTACCAGAGCTGTGAACAGATGGTAGGTGGACATCAAACAATTATTACGCTAAAACAATTCATTAATAATCATAACCATAGGTCGTGAAGTAATTTAGCCAATTAAAATATACATTTTACCAATAATTTTTTAATCCAATCTTAAAAACAGTTATGGGAAAGACAAATAGAAAAACTTGGCAATAACTCAACAAAACATAGTCTTGCTTTCACATTTCTTATAGACATCTCTCTACAGGACGTCTTCCCCTAAGGTTCTAGTAGCTGCAATTAGCTTTCCTGCTCAAAAATGAAAGTGTTCAAAAGTTCTCGAAACCAGTGCCAAATGTAGATCTCGCCGACCTGCATCCAACACAACTTGAATCGCTCAAACCCGATATCTTATGCTTCAAATATCGTAATCTGGTTGTTTTCCCAAACAAGTAAAATTTTTGCAGGTTGAAGTGTAGGACTGTTGACTGGGTAGGTTAACTGGGAAAGTTGACCATGTTTCTCGACTAATGGTAGTTTTCCAAGTGACCTCATAGGATTGTTTCAAATTGGTAGTTTATTGTTGATTAGTGGTTGTCATTGATGTTAACCCAATCAACACCAGGGGATACCCCGATCTTTCATGGGAATTTTGACTTGAAAACTTACTCTATTCTAAGTCAAGGATCTTCTAGATGGATTACACTCATTGATATGTTTCCATTGATATATTGAATGCCATGTAACTCTTAACGGTTTGAGAGATATTCGTATTTGAAGTTAGTAACCCCAGTTAGTGGGCTAAAATCCCATGGGTTTGTGGCATGGCACTCATCATTGGTTGTGGTCATTGAATAGTCAATAACTAATAATTTTTTAAGCTCCTAAAATCCCTCCAACATTCACTTGTTGAAGACCCTCTCAACCAAAGCATTTCTATAAATTGTGACCCTCATATCCTCCTCGTGCAAGCACATTTCAATGAACTATCTTGTGAAAAGACCTTTGTAATTTTTTGGCCCTCATGAGCTTCTAACATAGGATCTACTGCAAGAATTTTAAGGTTTTGTTGAGGTCTGGTTAGGGCACAAAATTATGATCATGTTTGAAGGTTTGCTTGAAGCAAGTTTAGAGCCTTGGATTCTAGGATTTTGTTGCTTCCAACATGTCATTTTCGCTATAACTTTTTTTCTACGAAGCTTCAAAAGCTGAAATTAAAAACCATTTGACCCGAAATATTTATTAACCTCGTGACCTAATTTCAAATCTTGGTTCAATATTTTCAGAGATATGATCTAAGGATGTTAGGGTTTTTGCACGCTCCCAAATTCCATGTCAAATAGTTGACCTTCGGAAAATTGTCATAACATTCTCTATGAGCATTGGATTCAAATTTTGTAAATAGTGACAAAAAGAGGACGGACTTTAGTTTGTTGGGTATCATTTTCAGGGCCAAAGGTTAAAACAGTGGCACATGGAACTTCGTACAAGTTCACTCTATTAAACCAGTCTATAATCAGGTCATCATGGGAGATTGGGCATAACTCCTTCTTGAAGAATCCAATCTAGCTCAAACTTGTGGGATTAGAAAGAGGACTTAGAAGGCTACCACAGGACAAAAATTTAGACCTTGGAGATCCAAAATTACATAGATGCAAAAAATTCAATATCGAACTCCTAGAAGGCAAGAAAATGATCACTGCAATAAGGACCACACATCAATGGTCAAGGGTAAGTCTGCTACAGCAACTTATGTATGATTAGTGTTTGCATTTGAATTTTGAATATCATATCTGACATGTGTTTTTGCAGGACAGTGTAAGTATTTTTTTGTGTATTGTTTTGGGTCTTGTTCATTACTGCATGTGCTGGAAGAAATATATTTCATGACAACTCTAACACATACTAGAAGGACATGCAGTGCCAACATACCATTACCTAAAGAAAGCACGACAGTACCTCAGCAGTTGCAAGCGATCCAAGAAGTCATGTCAAGTCAAGCGCCAGTTCTTGTCAAGAGTGAGTATTGTAAAATATCATCATTGTAAAATTGTAAAAGATCCATTGTTGTAAAGGAGTCAATATTCCTAGAGTTGAAGAGGCTGTTGGGAGGTATAGGAGTCATTGTTTAATTATGACATGATTAGGTTGTAGGTCATAGTGTGATTGGATAATTGGTCAAGTACAAGAAAATAATTGTAAATCATATTGCATCATGGATCATTTTCCCTGGTACGGGAGTCCATTCTCTTGTCTCATTTTTGGTCATTATAGGGTGGCAGGGAGGTGCTATGCAGGTGCATGAAGTCGCCTACAGGTTGGAGCCTATGAACATTTCGGGGTGGTAGGTTGGTTTAGTATGTTGGGGCATCCATTCAGTTGATTACTGAAGATACCAAGGCATTGGGGTGTCCTTCCAGTGGGAGCTAGAGAAGAATGTTTTTTCTAGAATTCTAGGAAGTTGTAACTTTCGTTTTAGTTGGGGTTGAAGATTAAAGAATTTATTAGAAAAGAGTTTGGTGGTTTTTGACCCAAAGGGGTTTTTACACCTAAAATTATTGTGTCTATTGTGTTATTTTGTTTACTGTTTTTACTGGATAAACATTAATAATAATTGACAATTAATAAATGCTCTAAAAAGATTTAAAAGTGATAATTTCTAAGGAATATTGATTCACCACCCCTCTCAGTATTTCCAAAAATTTGTATCGGAGCTTGGTTCCTTCAATAGAAGTCTAACAACTGGAAGGAGATCATGGAATACACCAAGAATAGAGTTCCTTAGTTCAAAGGAAATAACTATGCACTTTGGAGTGGAAGAATGCAGGTTCATTTGTTGGCACAAGGATACGAAGTATGGGAAATCATTGAAAAGGGCTTCACATCGACCCCGGATGAAGAGGTATGGGGCAAGCTTGAGAATATATATGTAGGTGACTCACAGGTGAAAGAAGCAAAGCTTCAAATTTCCAGGGCAAAATTTGAGCAACTCAGAATGAAGGAAGATGAATATATTGTTGCATACTTTCAACTTGTTGAAGAAACAAAAAATATATTGAAAGGCTTGGGAGAACATGTCGACACAAAAAAATTTGTCTGAAAGGTCCTCAGAACCTTTCCAACAAGATTCAACCCAAAGATATTTCTCTTGGAAGATAAATCGATTATAGCCAATCTCAGCATAGATGAATTGCATGGAATTCTTACGGCATATGAAATGAGGATTGAAGAAGAGAATGGAACATCTCACTTAGAAACAACATTTACCACATCCAAGAAGACTAGTAAGGACAAGCAGACTCCGAAAGCAAAAACTTGCAGTTGTAAGGATGAAGAAAAGGAAGAAGATGACGAAGAATTTTCAGATAAAGAATTTGCCTGCTTCACGCAGAAAATGAGAACGGGTATGGGAAAATTCAAAGGTAAACTTCTATTAATATGTTTTGATTGTGGTGAGGTTGGGCATTTTGCAACTAAGTGTCCTCACAAAAATGAGGTTGTTACGAAGGTGCTGTAGCGGATACAACCACCCTCCAAAATTTTGTCTTGGCTTCGTTTTGGAGCCTCCCTACCAACCTTCCTCAACAGCATGTCTTGCCTTTTCAAGTACACAAGATTCAGTGATTTTCTAGCAGATTGTTAGCCTGTGCATCATGGCTTGTTGCACCCCCTCATAGGCTGTTTCTCTAGACTTTATCCAGCTACATATTAAGAAACTCCCTCAAGAAATTGCACAATTCTGGAAGGGAACCAGCCTTCCCTCTATAAATTGTGCAATCCTGTCTAGCAGCCTGCTGGGCTCTAGAATTGTGCAAATCTACCTGTCAAGATTCACTGGAAAAACTGTGTGATTCCTCATAGCAGGCTTGCTTAGCCTAGAAATTGCGCAAACCTTCTGGGAAGCTAGCCCAGATCCCTCCCAGAAATGTGCAACTTTTCCCCTCAGCTGAGCAGGTTGTTGCATGTGCCATTGAGTTGACTAGTTCCACCAGGGACGAAGAAAAGTTGACTTGCATGCATGGGTTGCTTTTTCCAGGAATAGAAAAAGAAACATGCAAAAGGCATCCCTAGGTTTTAGGGAGCTATTTCTAGCAACTGGAGGTTACATGCAAAGTTCATTTTAGGATCTTTCCTCCAAGTGTCGCTTTTTCCTAGATTTGTGGCATGCACATCATAAGCCTCAAACTTGTTTTTTCGATGCTTCAGAGCTCACTTATTCACATAGATCTTGGAGCTCTAACATCCCATAGTACATCCAAGAATCTTTGACACATCCAACTCAGCTATTTACGGGTAAGTCCTCTTAACTTGTCTTTTGCAGCATTTCTGTCGCTTTTTGTGTTTTGGCTTGTGTGAATGTTGTTTTCTTGATTTCTGTGAATGCTTGTTGTCATTTACATACATACTAGCTTGTACTAGCACCATTTTAGTTTTGGTTAGCATCTCACTGTGGTCGCATGCATGAAATTATTTTGTACGAATGGTCGTCGATTCAGTGACTCGCTCCACCCACATGCAAGTTCTTCCATTTTCTGAATCTTTCATTCACTGTTTGAATGCATAATCATTCACTCCTGCTTACACTTAGCATCACCATGCATTCACTTTCACATTTTCTTTCAGTTTCTCGTCGGAGGGTCTGGGCAGCCTTGGCCCGAACTCTACCTCACCAAGACAGCATTGCACAATCCTGAGAGGGAAGGCTCTATCTTCCTCTCTGAAAATGCACATTTATGCCCAGTGACTATCCTCCAATCTTGCATTGCGCAATTCTGAGGGACAGTGACTGTTGGCCGAGAAAATTGTGTAATGCAGTCACTGGGCCTGCAGCCATCGTCAGCTGAAATTGTGCATTGTGTAATTTCAGTAGCTAGTAGGCCATCCTGGATTGCGCATTACATAATTCCAATAGTCATCCAGCCTCCCAGATAGCCCAGACTTCCTTTTTCACAGTTCTGGCAACTAGTCTCCCAGCCTCCCAAAACAAATTGTGCAATCCTTGCCAATCAATCCCCAGGTATGATTCATGTCATTCCTCAAGTTTGCTTTGGTTTTAGATGACATATTTCTTGCCATGCATGTTGCTATGTCTCTAGATATAGCAGGTGTTCATCTGTCTCTCAGCAGTTCAGGACCAATGGCCTCCAAGAGAGCAAGATCAAAGGACACTGAAGGAAGTACAACTAGAGCAGCAGTTGAGCGAGCGTCTACAAGTTTTTCATTATATGAAGACACCACACTGATTATAGACAAGAACATCAATATTAAATGGCAAGAGGTCAATGATGCATTTGCAGGCACATTTGTGGAAGACCTCGAAGACCGCCAAGTCTATGTGAACATCCACAAGTCTGTCTTGTACTGGATTGCATGCAAGTATCTCGTGCTCCCATGCGCAGACATGAAACATTGGATTGTCTCGCACACTGATCTTAAGACGATGACATTGAGTAGCGTCAGCAAGACGGAGATTGCTACCTTCAGGGCGCAGTATTATGAACAGATGTATCATATGTCGAAGCCCGTGATCATCAAGGAGACTCCCTTCAGCCTACCCAGCAGCAATGCCAACTCCAGAGATATCTTGAATAAATGGGTGAAGGAATCAACTAGATTCAGGATGACACCCAACTAGGTCTACAAGATAAAGATACTATGGAAGGCGTATCAATACTTAGTCATCTTTTCATGTCGTCTGTATGGCCAAGAAAGCACAGAAACCTTCCCACAAAGTTGGGTGATCATGTTGGACCAACTAGCCAGGTAAGAAAAAGCATGCAATTGGTCCAACATGTTGGCTCATCAACTAAAGGAACAGGTAGCAAGGGCTCGACAGCCACCCAAAGGTATGCAAGTAGAAATCCACATGTTCGCCTACATCTTGGATGCAACATATGCCTGTCAGGTTCCCAGGTTTGAAGTGGGAATGGACACCAACGGAAACCTCTATGAACACATTGTAAGATGTTGTTCGAATGTAGCTTCAGAAGAGTTATCACACAACTATCCAATCATTTTGTCACCCTGGTTTACAAGATGATATTCAAATAGGATCCACCCAGCATGTGGAAGGCAGTAATGGAGGCATTGATCAACATAGTTGATTGGTATACCTCACTGTCTGGCACGTTCAAATGGATGTACAGCATGGAGAAGCCTCTGCATGTTCTACCAAAGTATGCCTTGGACAAACACGTCATGCAGGAAGTATCATATCACATCTCGACAGGATTATCAGCAGGTTGCACTGGAAGAAGAAGGCACCTTTTCTCGCTCTTCTGTTGCTCATTAGGTTAAACGAGATACAAAGTTTCAAGCATGCAGATGTCAAAGCAGAGGAGATGAAGAAATATCCATTCGACACCCGAAGTTACAATCCTTATGACTCGCATTGTCTTGTGAAAGACCACTGCACGAGAGTACATTTTAACTGGATCCATAGGGCATGTCATTGGGCAGAGGAAGACCCATGGAGATATTGTCACAGCTTCTCCAGACCCAATGAACCAGCCGGCCTCGTTGTGGAATGGGTAGCGAAGCAACATGAAGCAGCATCCCTGAGAGTGCCAAAAGTAGCAGCAGTAGAGGTAAACATACTAGTGCATGACAAGGGAAAGAGGAAGATTGTCGACAGCATGGAGGAAGAGAAAAGTTGCAAGTTCTAAGCATACACACTTGTACAGAAAGCAAATTTGGCAATAGAGGCAAAGAGGCAATAGCGTGACAAGAGAAACATGAAAAGGAAGAGAGAGAAATAAAGAATGGAGGAAATAGAGAAGGAGTTGCATGAGTTGAAAGAGAAACTCCGGAAGGAACAAGAGTTGCGCAGACAGGAGAAAGAAGCGCAACAGGAACAGGTACAGCAGGGGTGCAACATGTACAGACAGATGAAAATGTTTCCGTACAAGTAGTAGACTCATCAGAACAGCTGGCATCAAGCAGACAAGGTGAACCATCACAGGTGCAGGACTTTGCTCAGGAGATAGAGCAAGCACTTGAACATATGGATATGGATATGGAGCAAGAAGAGTTAGAGAAAGACATCGACCTCATGCCTCACCACCAAGAGGTCGACCCACTGGCTTCACCACATCCAGAAGAGGAGCAAGTCCCAAGCGACCAAGGGGACATTGAGATCCTTGGAGATCACCTAGAAGGAGAGATGCACAAGATCTCATTCGACGAGTCTCAACATAGATTTGTGCAATCTCATAGAGTGTCAACTCTAGATGATCATACATCTCCTGCGCAGTTTGAGGAACGAGTGATCATGTCTGACGTTTGCAAAAATCTAGCAGGATTGGCCGATGCTACCAGAGCATATGCCAAAGCTACTAGCTCGAGTGTTCGCTTCCTTATAGCTGAGAATGAACGAATGGTTAAGGCGCTATAGACGACCAAGCAGGGAGGAGAATTGGTTGCAACGTCCACCCAAGCAGAGTTGAAGAAGGCAATACTGGATGAAGTATTGTCCCTTGACACAGTCATGCAGGGACTATATTCCAAGTTTGGTACCATGCATAAGGTAGTTGTCCATCTCAAAGGTTGGCAGCAACGATGTGCTAGGAGAGCATGTATCTTTTCGAACGTGCATGTTGTTGTTGATTACATGCAAACAGGGACAATGAGATACAAGGGAGCCCTGCTACACTTGCCTAAGATGATGAAGCCCAGAGCGGTCGAGTTAAAGGCACTCCTCCGTGAGTCAGATCCAGAACTATGAAGATGTCCTGCAGCTCATCACTAGTCTACATGCTTCCAATGCACGTGTATTCAGGAGTATGGATGTTTTTTTGTGTGCATATTCGATCCCATCTATTAGGATACTCACCTAGGCAAAGGCAAAGGCACAGGTATGACTGGAGCTTGACTCGTACTTTGACGAGTCGATGCGTATTGCCACCAGCCAAGACTTGGTGATCAGTGCAGACACCATGCACAAGTATGTTTCTAGTCCGGCGGCACTCAAGACAATGATGTGCATGCTATAAGAAGAGTTGGAACAATGTAAACTTTGAAACAAGAACTGATACGATTACCCGTTTCATAGAGGTAGCAAAAAAGTGACCCGATTTTGAAAAGAGGCGATGCAAAATACACATTTTTTTAGCATAGTTTTTGGCACTTTAAATTTTTTTATGTACATTACTTTTTAGAATGTCAATGATTTGCATGCTGATTTAAAAAAGTGATGATTCTGCATCAGGCCCTTTTTTTAAAAGACCCATTTTTTTACTTTAAATTTTCTAATGTATGAAATTTAAATAATTATTTTCTAAATTTAAAAACTTTTGAAGTGGTCTTCTTCTTCATATTTTCTTGTTTTTATTTTATTTTTTATTTTTTTGTAGTGAGGTTTTTATTGTTTTGCATATTTAAAGAAAAAGGTCGATATTTTAAAGTTTCGATATTCTACATATTTATACATCGTTAATTAATTTTTCAATGCACATCAAATAATTGTCTCTAAAAATCAATAATTTTTAACAATTGACATAAAAATAACCATTTTCAACATAAATATAACTAAAAATTTACACATTTTGATCATCTTTTGCTAGAAATGACATGTCAAAATCACAATTTTTATATGAAAAATTTAACAAAAAATGGTTAAATAATAGTTTTTTATGAATTTCCTGCCAAAAAAATAATAATAATCACTGTTTTTTTCAAAAAATAATGATTAACATAAAAATTAATCTGAAAATCACATAATACAAATATTGAACACATAAAAACATTAATTGAATGCTTATTCTTCTCATAAAATGTCAAAGTCAAAACATTATAAGTATAGCTAATTAATAGCTACAAAAAATGAGCATTATTTCCAATCATAACTTAAATTTAATCAACAATATCATGTAATACAAACTCTTCATCCTCTAGAGTTTCCTCATTGTCTTCTTCCCCAATATTTGTTGCTTCATTTTGCTCATTTTCCTCTTCTAGTGGATCTTTGATGTCTGTGAATCTCCCAATGTATGCCTTTCCAATCATTCCATGTAATGGTGGTTGAGGTTCCTTTGCCTTTTTTGCCACATGTGATTCACTAAAATCCTCTTTATTTAACCCAATTCCTTGCATTGCTTCTGGAAGAAATTGAAGAGCATTAATTCTTTGCTGAATAAAATTGCACTGTATTGGATCTTTTTCAATGGCAATGCAATTTCTTCCTTTTTGAAGGCAACATGCTAGTGTTGTACCTAATTATCAAGCACAAAATAAATAATGAAATAAATTAGTATAATGACATATAAATTAATAAAGAAGATATTGAAATTCAATTCCATATAATAAAACTTACTTGAGCTAGAAAATAAATCCAGAGCCCAATCTCTTTCATTTGAACATATGTCTATAATATAGTTAATCAATAACTGTGGTTTTTGATAAGATTAACTATCTCTCCTTTTGCTTCTTTGTCTTCATATGTTAGTTTTCTCACAACAGCATCATAAGCCAGTACTTGGCTATGACTCTTTCCATATACCCAATTAAAAAGCATAGACATATAGCTATCATCTTTTGTCCAACTATCAATATGGATGAACTCATAATAATTTATAAATGGTTGATATTCACGGTTAAGAAGATTTGACTTTTTCCTGTAACATGAAATAGTAAAAGTTCAATTAACTTGTACATAGATAATTTTTTTAACATTAATCAAATATAAATTTTCAACGTCTTACCATGTAAGCTGCATCCTTGGGTTTGTTTTCCCCTTGAAGCTTGACAATAACATTTCTAATAAAAAAAAAATAGAGAGGAAGACTAAAAACCTAGCATGAGGGATTCTTGGAGCTCTGCAACCCTAATGACCACGCGGCCATGAGGTAGGTAGCGTGGAACACCTTGAAAATCTAGCAAACAGACGATCAGAAGTGGACAGACGCTACAGAAATGGCAGAGGGGACTAGGAGGGGTGAGATCCCCTCCTATAGGGATGCGACAGTGAGAGAAGGAACTAGTAACAGTAAAGAGAAAGCTACTCAAAGGCCACTAGGACTTGTTCTGGCTACACGTTCGCAAGCAGGAAGCAAAGGACGTTGTTTTCCCTGTGCAGCTGATAGCCTCCTGTTGCAATAGGTGTTCATCTTTCATGATTGATAGTTGAAAGTGCCAAATATGTCATACTTTGCATGTTGCAATGCTCCGTATTTCCAAAAGAGGCCAAAGAAGAGGCCATGAAAGTGTGCCAGTCTAAATGCTACTACTGTATTCCAATTTTGATGAGTTAACCATTTTTGAAGAATTTTTTGTTAAGGGAAGGCTAAACAGCTTAATCTTGGCTTCCCTAGGTTTCAATTTCTTGTTATAGAATGTAGAGAATGATAATCTGTCCAAATAGTTTAATCTTGGCAAATTTGTAGATAGGTAGAGAAACAAAGGAGCCCAACTGTTCAATCTGGGCCCTTGGAAGAAATAAGTGTAGATTCAGATAGGAGGACAGCAAAAAGAAAAAAGGATAATCAGGGCCTGCAAGTCCAAGTGCACCCATGCAAAAAGAAGAAAAAATGTTAGGTAAGTAGGCTGGGTAAGTAGTTTTATGGTTGCAGAATCAAACTGTGTGATCCATTTCATGTTTTCAAGTGTTATATCTATTCAGATCACAGTTATGATGTAGTTTTTCATTTGGAGGAGCTCAAGCGAGGCATGTCTAACTCCCCCTTCTTCTCATTCCCCAAATCACTCACTAACATCCCCTTGAGGACCTTGGGATCTGCCCAACCAGTCCTGTTATCACTTCATTTTTTGTAAAGTACAAAATCAAGCTTTGACTTTCTTCTGTGAAAAGAAGCCACATTTCTTGTGTAAAATCATGTCTCCGCAGTCCATTCACTTCCTATGTCTAAATTTCAGCCCACAAACTTAGCCTCTCCCCTACACTTCACCTCACAAATTCATATTAACTCCTAACTATTATCTAGCTCCCTAGATCATCTCCTTATCCCCTATTACACAAAAAACTATATAAAAAACCCCAAAAATATTACATATCCCACCCTATAGCACTATATCTATGTACATACAGTTCTGGGATATAATAGTCCACCTGGGACTATTATGAACCCATCCGTGTCATAACCCTGGAATTGGTCTAAACCTCTGGTTAGGCCAATAACCTATATCTACCCCTTTACCCTTAAAAACCTCATATTCCTACCCTTCCGTAGTCATTTTCCCAAAATTAATGTTTAAATGTTTTATTAAACATTAATTTATCATTCCCCCGCTTAAAACCCAACCCTCAAAACCCACATTTTCTAAAGTTTTAACCCCCGCGGCATAATATTATTTTTTATATTCGCGCGGGCCCCGCTCCAAAGTAGTGCGCTCCCCCAATCAGCCCGCCAACCATCCGATGCCTAGCGCTTCAGATCCAACGGTGGGCGGGTGTTCTCATACGTCGATCTGTCGGAGTTTAACGTCCGGGGAATGGGCGGTTTCCCCGTCGTACCCCCGCCACTTGTCAGCCTCCCGATGTGTTCGGAGGCCCCTCCCCCAATACCACCTACGCGGAAAAGCGGTGCGGGAGAAAACCGGATACCGCCTTCCGTCCTCCTACGTCAGCACCACATCATCATCCTGCGTCAGCCTCCTACCACTGTGTCCTTGCCACGTCGCTTCCACCGTACTACCACGTCATCACCTCTACTGTACCGCCACGTCACCCGACCGTACTGCTGACGTCACCCTGCCACGTCACCACCATACTGGGACCCACCGCTGACGTCATGTTGACGTCATCGTCAAAAAGGGCACGAAATCTGCACCAACAGATGCCCGGAATAAAAAACCGAGGCAGTTTTTGATGCGCGATTACCGTAATCGCACATCGCTAGGGGAAATAGGCCAAAATGGAAGCCCTCTCATGGCGCGGCTACCAGCAGGCCCGAAATTCGCAAAATTCACATGAATTTCTTCGCAGAGATTCAGAAAAGGGGCAAAGACAGTTCTAAAGGCAACAGAGGGCCGAACAGCAGCCATAAAAGGTCGATGGGACAGTTTAAAGCATTCAGAAGACATTAAAGAGCCCAGGTTCAGTGAAAGTGTATCAGAGGAAGTGGCAAAGAGTATCAGTTAAACGTTTTTAATGGAAGTTAGAGAAAGATTTCGGCAAAAATCACATGGAATCTCATTTTTCGACGCGTTTCGAACCAACTAGTGTGGTTCATCGTCAGGACAAGATGAAGAAACAGATCTAGCTCCTCATGCTAAATAGTATGAGCAGAGCCTCCAACAGCTAGCATATCTAACGGCTAGTTTGACTTAAGGACAAGGGTCAAAATTATTATAATATTTTAATTCGTAAAAATAAATAAATTAAGGTAAATGGTACGAGACCTAATAATTAAAAACTATAAGTTAATTAATAATTAGTTACAAAAACGGCCTAAAAATATAAATAATTATAATTTACAAGTATTAAGAATAAAAGTTAATAAAAAATTATAATTTAATTAATAATTAAAAGGAAAATTAGTTAATTAAATGACCTAATGGATGAATAAAAATTATATGAGATCTAATAATTAAAAAAATTATAAGTTATAAGTTAATTAAAATAGAAGAAGGTAATTAATAATTTAAAAGGAAAATAAGTAAATTAAAGGATATATAAAATAATTTTATATAAAAGTATTATTAAAAAATATGTAATTGAGGTAAATGGTACGAGACCTAATAAAATCAAAACTATAAGTTAAATAATAAAAATGACCTTGAAAGGCCTAAAAAGTATAAATAATTTTATTTAAAAGTAATTAAGAATAAAAGGTACTAAAGAAAATCAAAGTTAATAATTAATGGAAATCTGTATTTCCAAAGCAGGAGAACATTGAAGGCCTCCAGCAAAGTCAAAGAAAGCGGTGGAGCTATTTCAAAACTCTCAAATCACAGTTAATGCACCTCAGAACCACTCAAGAGCAGGGATCAAAACCCAAAGCACAGTTATGGCTAAGTGATCAGCACAGAGCCATAAAGACAACACATTAACTCTTTTTGATAGAGCTGCCCCCAGCGCAGCTCAAAGATATTTTATTGCGTTTATTTCAGGCATATGTTAGGTTAATGACACCTATTTCCTCAGATCTTTTATGATCTGTTTTGTAGATATTTTACTTATAAAACCACCCTAATTTACTGTTTAGAGGGTTGGTTGGTTGATTTACTCCAAGAGAGACTCGCTCTATATATCTGATATGTTTTCCTTAATCAAAGACTGCTGAAAGCTTGGAGAATGGACTGTGTGTTGTGTTATTACTGTTTTGAAGAATGAATATGGAATTCTTGTGCTGCAACATGACTCAATAAGTGTTTCTTACCTCTGTTTTAAATTCATATATGTTTGTATCATACATATATCACCATCTAAGTTACAGAAAGAAAGATTAGTTTAGAATTTGCGTGGCTACACTCTATTCTTAGTTTCTGTGACTTCTATATGTTTTCCTCTGATTCAGGAATAAATATGAATTCCTCATGGCTCGTATTTGCTCTGTTTCATTCATGTTTGACAGTTATCTAGGGATTATTTATTGCTCCTAGATAGAGCTCATTCACCTTCCCTCTGTTAAGCTAAAAGAGAGATTCTTAATTGCCTCTCATTCCTTAGCCTTCAATCCATCTCCATTTAGCTTGAAAGTTGTTTCATGTGTAGCTGTCTTGCTCCGTATTTCTCTGTTGTGACCAAGAAAACGCACCAGCAATCCTAATCCTTGACTCCATGCCCAATGGTTTGAAACTCTCATACTATACTTACCTCTCTACTTGAAAGCATCATCCTTCCCACCAAAACTCAAACAAAACCCCTTGAGTTCAATAACTAGCCTAAAATCATCATCAACAAAGCTAAATCCTAAAGAGAGAGCCCTCTCTGACTACTGGTAGGCTAGGACCTGCAGTCCAAAGATTGGTTTGTGGTTACCTCGGCCGTATCCTTTAAGGAGCTTTAAGGACAACCTGAGTGATAACATAATGGCGACTCCACTGGGGATAATCCTCAGTTAATCTCACAAATCAAGTTGGAAAGCTCCACTGGGGAACCAATGAATTTTCCAATTGCTGTATATTCCTTTAAACTACTGATGAAGCCTGAACGTCAGCCAGGGAGCCTAAATAAATGTTGCTTCAGTCAATCTTCATGCTAGTTTTAAGTTATAGATAGTTATTCCAAAATTTGATTAGCTCCTTGCTAATTCTAAAAACATTCACAGAAAATACCAAAACAAGTTCAGAATCTGGCTCCCAAAAGAAACTTACGTTATACAAGGTCAAACCCAAACCCAAATCCCCCAGCTGCTTTTGAAAATCCGAATTTAATCCCAAGGAACCTCAGGAAGCTAGAGCAAAGAGAAGATTTTGTCGATTCTAGCCCTGAAACAGTTCAGCCGAGGTGTGTTCCAACCCCTGTCAAAGTTTTATTTCGTTCAACCCCTACTTCCCCTTGTTCATCATCCACCTCTCAAAGCACTCCTTCCATACCTTCGTTCACTGCACATACTCCCATTACTCCTATTATCCCAGTTGTTCCATTTATTCCTGTTATTCCATTTATCCCTGTGAACATGGCTAATAGATATGCACCCCTACAATTACCTGCAAATCCTGGGGCTATGCCTCAGGATTATCAAACTAAAATCACATATTTTGATGGAACTGGTTCTTGCACAGCCCTTCAGCATACCAAGAAGATGCAAGACTATTTTGAGAACTACGAGATAGATGATGATAGCATGAGAATGAAGATTTTTGTCCAAAGTTTGACAGGTGATGTCAGGACTTGGTTTAGAGCACTCACAGCCAATTCCATAGCAGACCCAGAAGCCTTATACCAGTCATTTATCAACAGATGGGAGAAAAAGAAAGACCCCTTGCACATATTATCTGAATATGACACCATCAAAAGAGGCCCTCAAGAGTCTGTCTTGGATTATTGTGCAAGATTCAATAATGTTTATAATGCAATACCACAGAACTTACGACCTCCACCTGATATTGCTTTGTATAAATTTCCTGATGGTTTTGATACTGACATGGCTTATCAGTTAAGGGAAAGAGCCCCTCAAACCCTTGCAGACATGCAAAATGTTGTTGCTAGCGTAGAGGCAAATCTAATTGCCAAAAGAAACAGAGCTAGAACTGAGAGAAGAACCACCTTTAAAGAGGAACCCTCAGCCTTAGATCAAAAGCTGGATGTTATTATCAGTGGCATGCACAGGCTGGGAGACAGAGTAGAGAGTGTTGAGAGGAAATCATCATGGGAAGGACAACAACCTAATACCATAAGGAACCCAAATTTCAGGAAAACTCAGAACACAAATGTTGGTAGGTCTAGTCCAGACCATGATGTAAGGCCTCCTTTTCATGAAAATTATGTTGAAGCATCTACATCTAGTGAGCCCACAGAGGACACTCACATGAACTTAGTGGAGTTGAAGGTTGAGCAACAAATTTTCCTAACCCAAGCAGACCAAGATGAGCATGACTTTAATCAATTTCAAACTAAATCTGGTGAGTCTTTTGACTTTAAACAGGGTTATGATTCAGCTATTTATGAGGTCCAAAAACAGTATAAGCTGAGGACAAGGACCATAGATGTGCCTGAAAAGGTTAAACCAAATGATACCAAGCAGCCGAAGAAGATCAAAGAAAAGGTTGCCCTCATAGAAACTGCCGATAAAACAGTCCCTAATCCAAAGGATGTCACCATATAGGATGTCACAGACATGCAGCCCTCTAACGATCAGCCTCTGCCACCTTCTTCCTCGAAAGAGAACTCAAACAGCGTCTCGAAAGGCCCTCCTAAAACTGAAAAACTGTAAGCAATCACTTCCCATAACACTGATAAACAAGAGAAAATTGTTGATACTCCAATGGAAAAAGGGAATCCTGCCTCTCACAATACTAAAACCAAATCTGAAAAATCATTTGACTTAGAGGCAGAAATAGGTAAATTGAAGATATTTGTCCCTCTCTCGGAACTTGCCAAACATGATGTGTATAGGCAACAAATTCAAAGATCACTTCAAATGCCAGAGGTCAAGGATGATGTGAATGTTCTAGATGATACCCCTGAACTGTTGTTCAGTCCAGAAGTTAATGGAAAATCAACATATGGATCTGTTTTACCCTTTTATGTCAGTTTACATATACATGACAAAGTCTTGCACAATGCTATGTTTGACTCAGGTGCCTCACACAATCTTATGCCCAAAGCTGTAATGGAGACACTAAACCTTGATGTCACTAGGCCATACAAAGATCTATTCTCCTTTGACTCAAGTCAAGTCAAGTGTTTAGGCCTCATCAAAGACTTGTGTGTCTCCTTAGTCCAATATCCCAACAAGACAATCCTCATGGATGTGGTGGTTGCTGACATTCCACCAAAGTATGGCATGTTATTGTCAAGATCTTGGGGAGCAAAACTCCAAGGATCCCTCCAATTAGACCTCTCTTATGCCACTATATCTGTCTTTGGGCAACCAAAGAGACTGTATAGAGAAACACTGATGAAATATGTGGTAACTAGTGAGGACAAGCCCCAAAATTTTCCTATTCACTCAATCCATTCTGATATGGATTATTTTATTTTATTTAATGATGAAACAAGTCCTCCCACTGATGACAAGCCGTTGGCTTTAGAACTGGACACACGCATCAATGAAGAATCGGTTGCCCATATTGATCAAACTGTCAAAACAACAGATGCAACCAGCATACAAGAAGAACCTCCCCAAATAGAAAATTCAAATCTGCCCACTGCAAGAATGACTAAAACTCTTGATACTAACCGCAAGCAAGAAATCACATGGTACTTAGAGTTTGATGGCTCCGTCAACAAGTTAGGAGCAGGGGCAAGTGTATGGATTCACAATACACATAACAATCATGCGGAAGGCCATGCCTACAGATTGAATTTCAAATGCACCAATAACATGGCAGAGTATGAGGCTCTCCTTTTAGGCCTTAAATTGCTCAAAGCTCTAGGAGCTGCAAAAGTGTCCATTCTAGGTGACTCTGATTTAATCATACAACAAATGAAAGGCAACTTCGTTACCAATGACAATAGAATGAGGGCCTATAGGATTGCTACCACTAATATACTCAATACATTCACTGAATCTAAGCTTGCCAAGATATCAAGAGATCATAACATTCATGCACACAGCCTAGCCACTTTTTCTAGTACATGCAAGCTGCCCTTTGAGCCAAATCACCATTTCACTGTTGAGATAAAACATAGGCCTGTTGTCCCAAATAATGTTAAAGATTGGCAAGTATTCGAAAATGATGCCCATATTAACAATTTCCTCACTCTGGAGCATGAGTTTTCAAATATTAACATTGACATGGATGCTATGACAGGTGAACAATAGCCAACAAATGAAAATCAACTAGTTGTAACTGTTGTAACAGCCAAGCAAATTCTAAACCCAACTGTTTTTGATAATATAAACATAGAAGAGCTGAAACAGATGCATTTGGAGGAAATAGCCGAAACAGAGGCCGAGATTGTTGATCTAAAGGATAACTTTCTCCCTGCTGGCCTCACTCTGTTAGAAGATATGTTTGATGCGAATGATGTGCCCAAAAAGCCAAAAATGCAGCCCCTAAACATTGTTATAGAAGAACACAACATTGGGACAACAGAGAAGCCCAAAATGATCAAACTATCTAAATATTTGCCACCCAATCAAAAGCCCAAATATGTTGATTTATTCAAAGAATTCCAAGATGTATTTTCTTGGAGTTATGAGGACTTGAAGCCCTATGACACCTCAGAGATCCAACACACCATTCCCTTAAAACCAAATCAAAAGCCATTCAAACAGAAACTAAGGAGAATCAATCCTGTGCTTCTCCCTTTGATTGAAAAGGAAGTAAAAAGAATGTTTGAAGCAGGTATCATAGCACCCATCAGATTCTCTAAATGTGTATCCAACCTTGTTCCCACAAGAAAAAAGATAGGTGAGATTAGGCTATGTGTAGATCTAAGAAATTTAAACCAAGTCTCCCTAAAAGACCACTACCCCTTGCCAAAAATGGGCCACATCCTACAAAGAGTAGTGGGGTCATCTAGAATCTCTTTGCTAGATGGCCTTTTAGGTTTCAATCAAATACTGGTTCACCCGGATGACCAAGACAAGACAGCCTTTACCACACCGTGGGGAACATTTAAATATGTGAAGATGCCTTTCGGACTTAAAAACGTTGGTGCTACCTTTCAAAGGGCAATGTATATTGCATTTCCCAAGGAAATACATGATTTCCTAGTTGTCTACCTCGATGACTTAACCCCTTTTTCCAAATCTGATCAAGAGCACCTCAAACACCTAAGGCAAATATTCATGACATGTAGGAAATATGGCATTTCCTTGAATCCCAAGAAGTCTCTCTTTGGCCTTGAAGAAAGCTGTTACCCTTGCCTCTTAAGCCCATTTCAACCGAGAAGCCCTTTCAACAATGGGGTCTTGACTTCATTGGAGAAATTCACCCCTCTTCCTTAGGCCAACATAAGTGGATTCTAACAGCCACCGACTATTTCACTAAGTGGATTGAAGCCATCCCATGTAGGCAAGCCAATGACTCCACCATTATCCAATTCCTTGAGTGCAATATCCTTTCTAGATTTGGCTTCCCTGAAAAGATCATCATTGACAACGTTGTTGCCTTCAAATCCAAAAAGATGATCAGTTTTTGCCATAAATTTCACATTACCTTGGGCCACTCCACAACCTATTACCCTCAAGGTAATGGCTTGGCCGAGTCATCTAACAAAAGCCTGCTTAGTATTATCAAGAATATCTTAGAAGAAAACAAGAAGAACTAGCATAAAAATCTCACAAATGCCCTATGGGCAGACAGACTTTCAACAAAGAAATCCATTGGGATGAGCCCTTATGAGCTGGTGTATGGCATGGAGGCCAGGTTTCCATCTTCTTTGGGCATTCCCATTATGAAGCTGTTACAAGAGGTTCAAGCAGACCCAAATGACATTCAACGAAGAATCAATCAGACCATTCATCTTCAGCAAACCAGAGAGCAAGTTTATGACAGAGCTCAAATTTTGCAAGAGAAGCTCAAAAAGATGTTTGATAAGAGAGCTAAGGCTGAGGATTTCTACATTGGCAACAAAGTTCTAAGATGAGACTCACGAAGAGAAGACAAGGGCAAACATGCAAAATTTGATTTTTTATGGAAAGGGCCATTTGTTATTTCTGTTGTTCAGTGAAATAACACATATTTCCTCAAATCTGTAGAGGGCAGAACTGTTGAAGAGGGCCCTGTTAATGGCCGGATGTTAAAACATTACCATGATCCCTTTTAAAGGATACAATTCAGCTCTATATATATCTCTTTGTACATTGATATTTGTATATATCAGCACTTTGTTTTTATTTTCATTTTTTGTATAAGCAGTCTGAGTGTTAGAGGAGCAGCAGCAAAGTTTGTGAAGACACAGCCAATGCAAGTATTCCATTTTTAAAAGCTCTGTCTCTACATTAATCTCAGCAAAACAACAAGAGTAGCGTTGTCATATCACAACAATTCATGGTAAAAAGAAACTGTTTGCAGCTTGCAGTGTTCAGTCAAACAGTATCAATAAGAGAGAAGCATTTTTTAGTTTCACATCAGCAATTGTTTCTAGACCAAAGGCTAAGGGGAATACATCAGTTTTGATCCACGTTTGGATCTATTTCAAATGCAATGCTTAAGCAACATTGTATATAATATCAAGCAAGCAGTGCTATGTATTTCACAATATTTCAGTTGAGGAGAGGGCTGCTCATATTTCAAAGTTTCACACTTTTAGTAGCCAGCACAAAGAAATTTTTCAGTCCACAGCAATAATAGAAGATCAAGGCAGTCTGACCTGTTGTTCTTGGATTTTCACAAGGAAAAGCCATCCCCAAGTGGAGCCACTTTTAGCCTCCTGTTGCAACAGGTGTTCATCTTTTGTGATTGACAGTTGAAAGTGCCAAATATGTCATACTTTGCATGTTGCAATGCTCCATATTTCCAAAAGAGGCCACAGAAGAGGCCATGAAAGTGTGCCAGTCTAAATGCCACTACTGTATTCCAATTTTGATGAGTTAACCATTTTTGAAGAATTTTCTGTTAAGGGAAGGCTAAACAGCTTAATCTTGGCTTCCCTAGGTTTCAATTTCTTGTTCTAGAATGTAGAGAATGATAATCTAAGTTTAATCTTGGCAGATTTGTAGATAGGTAGAGAAACAAAGGAGCCCAACTATTTAATCTGGGCCCTTGGAAGAAATAAGTGAAGATTTAGATAGGAGGACAGCAAAAAGAAAAAAGGATAATCAGGGTCTACAAGTCCAAGTGCACCCATGCAAAAAGAAGAAAAAATGTTAGGTAAGTAGGCTGGGTAAGTAGTTTTGTGGTTGCAGAATCAAACTGTGTGATCCAATTCATGTTTTCAAGTGTTATATCTATTCAGATCACAGTTATGATGCAGTTTTTCATTTGGAGGAGCTCAAGCGAGGCATGTCTAACTCCCCCTTCTTCTCATTCCCCAAATCACTCACTAACATCCCCTTGAGGACCTTGGGATCTGCCCAACCAGTCCTATTATCACTTCATTTTTCGTAAAGTACCAAATCAAGCTTTGACTTTATTCTATGAAAAGAAGCCACATTTCTTGTGTAAAATCATGTCTTCGCAGTCCATTCACTTCCTATGTCTAAGTTTCAGCTCACAAACTTAGCCTCTCCCCTACACTTCACCTCACAAATTCATATTAACTCCTAACTATTATCTAGCTCCTTAAATCATCTCCTTAACCCCTATTACACAAAAAACTATATAAAAAACCCCAAAAATATTACATATCCCACCCTATAGCACTATAGCTATGTACATACAGTTCTGGGATATAATAGTCCACCTGGGACTATTATGAAACCATCTGTGTCATAACCCTGGAATTGGTCTAAACCTTTGGTTAGGCCAATAACCTATATCTACCCCTTTACCCTTAAAAACCTCATATTCCTACCCTTTCGTAGTCATTTTCCCAAAATTAATGTTTAAATGTTTTATTAAACATTAATTTATCATTTCCCCGCTTAAAACCCAACCCTCAAAACCCGCATTTTCTAAAATTTTAACCCCCGCGGAATAATATTATTTATTATATTCGCGCGGGCCCGGCTCCAAAGTTGCACGCTCCCCCAATCAGCCCGCAACCGTCTGATGCCCAGCGCTTCAGATCCAACGGTGGGCGGGTGTTGTCATATGCCGATCTGTCGAAGTTTAACGTCCGGGGAATGGGCAGTTTCCCCATCATACCCCCGCCACTTGTCAGCCTCCCGATGTGTTCGAAGGCCCCTCCCCCAATACCGCCTGCGCAGAAAAGCAGTGCGGGAGAAAACCGGATACCGCCTTCTGCCCTCCTACGTCAGCACCACGTCATCATCCTGCGTCGGCCTCCTGCCACTGTGTCCTTGCCACGTCATTGCCACGTCACTGCCACCGTACTACCACGTCATCACCTCTACCGTACCGCCACATCACCCAGCCGTACTGCTGACGTCACCCTACCACGTCACCACCGTACTGGGACCCACCGCTGACGTCATGTTGACATCATCGTCAAAAAGGGCGCGAAGCGAGAAATCTGCACCAACGGATGCCCGGAATCAAAAACCGAGGCAGTTTTTGATGCGTGATCTAATCGCGCATCGCTAAGGGAAATAGGCCAAAATGGAAGCCCTCTTGTTACACTAAAATTTGTCACCATGACTATTTGCAGTTAGTATGGCTCCATCAACTGTCATACTATCCTCCTTGGCAAGCCTCATACCTCTACTCTCCATGTCAAACTCCAAGAAAGAGAGAAAGTCATTAAAAATCTATATATCTCTGGGTACGCAGTTTCTCTTAGCCTTACCTGCGTGTACGCAACCCAAGTTCACAATACCTGCATACTTGTACGCTCTGTCTGTAAAGCAATGGGTGCGTACTCCTGTAAAGGTCAAAAGGCGCAAGTTTCACTCCAAAAAAGTTACTTGTGGTCATTTCTAGAGCATTCTAGAAGCTTGTTTGACGTGTATGAAGCGCCTCCAGATGGTTCATGTATCCCTACCAAAGAGGAACTTATCCCATCAAGAGGGGAGCTATCCCATCCAAAGAGGGGATTATCCCATTGATGGTGGACCTGAATAACTTCCTCTAGAGCACTATAAATACAGGCATTGGTCCAAAGGGAGGGGAGGTTGAAAGCTGAACATTCCTAAGGGTAGATGCTGCTGGAATTAGGACTCCCTTGTAAAGCTTGAGAGGAGAGATTCCCATCCTTTCCTAGCCTTATTTGAGAGTGGGTGAGCTGATCAAAGTAAAGGAAAACTCTTGCTGGACCCTAGGAGGGACTTGCACAACACCAAGGCTCAGGTTCTAATGGTTCCTTTTGTTTCCTCTTAATACAAATGAACTCATTTTTCTCAACAGATTGTTATTCATGATTTGTTTCATATACTCCTTGGTCTGTATGATAGATATGTATTGTTTTATGAGTTTATCAGGTGCTATTTAATCTTTTGGCTTGTTAGTGAATGCAGGTTTCGAAGAGAAGGAGGAACTCATCCGGATCGGTGAGGCTAGACTACTACAAAGCGTTGGACTAAAGGTATGTTAAAATCACCTGATTACTTGTATTCTCAATGCATGTTTAGAGAAAGGTAGTGTTTATTTGTCTTGTTTGTCACTAGAAAGCTTTTGCTTCTAGGGAGGTCGATTGTTTCCACACTATCAACTCTTTCCACATGACAAAATGGCGACTCCACTGGGGAATCCATTGATGTGAATGTTTTTTCCTTTGTATGAAATTTTGATCTGAGAAAAGTTGTTTGTTTTCTGGTTTTTGGCTGTCTGACTGTGTTTTTGGGTGGGCTAGCTTAGGGTTAAATTAGATTTTAGTATTTCTTTGTTTTGCTAGAAGTACGCAGCCTCTGAGTTGAGCACAGTGCGTACCTGTACGCACTGTAGCTTTGTGCACAGAGCGTACCCGCACCTGTGCAAACAGGTCGCCTGCGTACCCTGTCAAAATTAAGAAAATTTCAATTTTCTTCTTTTTGCCTTTTAGATTTTAGTTTTCAATTTGTTTTTCTGCCCAGATCCACTGGTTTTCTGCCATAAATCTTCACCTAAGCTTGTTTCGTCAGTGTCGAGAGTTTTAGTGAAATTCATAGAGGTTTTGCCTTAGGGTTTGATTTTTAACTGGTCCTGTAGTGACTTTGGCATTAGAGGTTGTCAAACTTTGGATCTCCCTGGTTTTGTTCAATCCTCTTAGGATTCGGGCCTGTCATAGAATTCACCCTTGTGAGAGACCTACCTTTGTGTCTTCTCTTTGCGAATCTCGAAAAAGTTTGTTGATTGGACTTTGAATTTTATTCTTGAGAAAAAGAACAAAAGATTTTGATTTTTGTTTTTGACTGGTTTTTGGTTCTGCATTAACTAGTCCTTAGTTACATTTTGACTGAGTAAAACATCCAGGAATCATCTTTAGTAGGCTTTTGCCTCGTTAGATTTACTTTTAGGTGCTTTTCTCTTAGATTTGCTTTTGAGTTGATTTGATTGCCATAGCTTTTTTAACTTTGATTTTTGTTAAAGTAAGTTTTACATGCTTTATTAATTAGGAAAAAATACAAAAATATCTTTTGAAGGAAAGTTTGCTTTGGTAGCATTTGAGTCTTTGAAAGAAAAAGGAATTTTCGTGAAGTGATTAGTGGTCATGTGTCGTATGTTTTGAAAAGATAAAGAGTTTGTTTCTTTGATTTTCATTGCCAAGAAAGTTGTCTTTATATCAATTTTGCATTCTCCAACTCTCTTAGCTAGGGAATTCATTGAAAAAGAAAAAATTAGTATAAATCATCCTAAGTGCATCTTTTTAGTGGATTTCGGTCGAGTCTACACACCATCAGTTTCATCTCCACTACCTTTTTGTCTTAAAGAAAATCCATAAAAATTAACGCTTAAAGTAAAATCAACTTAGTAACTTTTTATTTACTAGGGCTCTGAAACACCAATATAGATTAGGCTAGTGTCTTGGAGTAAGAGAGTAATTAACTCTCCAAGACAGCAAAACCAAACAAGTAGCTCATCTTGTGGTAGGATAAATCCAACTGTTTCATTTGTACTCTGGGAAAGCTCCTCTTAAAGGAGAAGCACGAGACCCTGTCCGAACCAGTGAGGGGATCAATCCTCCTTCATTGGGAAAGACGCCAGATACGCACATACTACAAACGGTAAACCTCAGATTATTGTCGAGGAGCCTGGGGTCACTTGTCAGTAAACCTTGGATTATTGTCAAGGAGTCGGCAAGGGGATTGAGCTTGTTACTCTGCCCTTGCGTGCTATTGGGTCGTAGACTGTTCCCCCAGGTGCATTTGTTGTTGTTGGTAACCTTAGTGACCATTATCTTTAGGATTCTACCGAGGTGACGGTGGAGGGAAGATCCCACTGTACCTGGAGCAGACATCGGCTAGACTCACTTGGATTTTCCGGGGGGTTCACTTCACTCGAGAAGGTTAAAGTGGAGGAACTTGTGCCGATCTATTCATTAAGCAGGTTGTCGGGGTAACTGTTCCGCCCACCACTTCTGTACTGAATTCGGCGATGTTGGGTTTCATCTCCAACTAGTATTTTCGGTCCGGAAGGCTACTGTTTGTGTATGGTTTGACGCCCTAGATTCTTTAGGCGTGTGCTTCAAATTTGTTTGGTTCTTTAGAGACTTTAGGTGGTTTGCTTTGAGTTTTTACTTTGTTTGCGTGTGCAGTAGTTAAAAGTTTTTAACTGTGGCTGAATTACCGAGACAGTCCCGTAGACTTCGGGGCAAGTCTCCTGAGATTGTTACCGTGGCCGATTTGTTGAGGAAGTCCCGTAGATTGTTGGGCGAACCTCCTGAAGAGGTCCCGAGTCATTACGAAGGTTTGAAGGTCCTTGTAACTCCTAGTAGCAGTAAAGTAGGTTCACCTGAAGAAGGAGAATCGTCGTTGGTAGTCCATCCAGATTACCAAGGTCTAGAAACAGGTTATAATCCCGAAGCAGTTGCAGTATCTGAGCTTGCTGGTAGTTTTTCATCTACTAGTGATATAGGCGAAGAACCTGAAATATCTGAACCTGTTACTCCAACTTCTAGTGCACCTGATTCACCTAGGGTAGAAAGAGTCATCACCGAAAATCTTCCTGCTGGTTTGATAGCTATTGAAGAACTTGCTCCAGAGGAAGAATTTGGCGTATCTATCCTTGAAGATCAACCTACTATTGATCTAAGGGAGCGTGAATCTATCTTTTACAGTCCTCCTAGAAGTACTACTTGGTACCTTTCGTTAACCAATTATTTAGACAACTCAGGGATAAGTTTTTCTCCACCTCGTACTCCTTTTCCACCTGGAGGTATTTATACTCCTGTAAATATGTCTGGTCAGTCGTCCGTATTCACTCAATCTCCTGAATCTTTCTTGTACGGCGGTCCTTCTGTTCCCTCCGGGTATCAGTCACTTTCTGGTACTTTTGCGGGAGCATCTCCTCAACCCATTGAACATGGGTTATTAGCTGGAAACAATGGTAATAAACCGTTGGGTGTAGGAGACATTTACATGATGTCAGGTTCAGTTCCCGGTTCTCAACCTCAAGGTGGCCAATTACCGCCTGGGGGGCAGCCTCAATTAACGCCTGGGGGGCAACCTCAAGGTACACAAATCGCGTCTGGGGGGCAACCTCAAGGATAGTATGTACCCATAGTACAATACATTCCTCAAGGTCAACCCCAGACTCAATATGTACCCCAGGGTCAACCTCAGTATCAGTATTTACCTCAAGGGTATCAACCTCAAGGTCAAGGTCAACCCCAGTATCAATATTTACCTCAAGGTTATCAACCTCAAGGTCAATACTCGAGTCAAGGTTATCAACCACCTCAAGGTCAATCATATCTTCAAGGTACGGGAACTGTGCCTTTCAGTTATCAATCCTACCCTCAATCCGGTTATGGATCTTAATATCCTCAACCTGTCATGGGTCAATACCCCGGAATGAACATAGTGTGGGATCCATCGCAAGTTCAACAGGTGTTGCAGCCAAGTGTACAGTTGTCATCTCAAGCTGGACAACCCTTAGTTGCTGGTCCATCCCAGCAACCAGTCCAGTCTAATGTTCAAACTTCTGTACCTTCGGTAGTTACTCAGTCGCCAATTGCACCTAGTACTCCATCTCAAACGACTGTTGCAACTACCGCAACATCTGCTCCTTCCACCACACTTGCTTCTGGAGTATCGACAGCTCCGGTTTCTACTGTCTCTGCAACTACTCCTCAGACATCTTTACCATTGTCTAGATCTACGATTCAAACTACGGTTCAGATGCCTGTAGGACAACCTGGTTTAAGTACGGTTGTCACTAGTCAACCACAATTCGCTTATCAACCGTACCAGGGACAGTACCAATACGGGCCTGCTGTCCAACAGCCGGTTTACCAGTATCAACCGTATCCTGGGTACACTTATCAACAACCTCAACAACCCCAGTACGGTCCGGTTAATCCTGGTTTTCCAAGAGGGTATAATATCCCGAATGCGATTCCTATTCCAAGTTATCCTGGATATCCTCCTCCTGGGACTGGTCTAGTGACCCAGAGTTTTAGGGATCCTAATCGGCAATTACCGTTTATCGCAACTTTGGATTTACCAGACTTGTCGCGCCTAACGAACGATCCAATAAATTATCTTCCGTTTTGGCCGCCAATGCCAAATAAGTTTCCCAGTGATATACCCAAGTTCAAAGGTAAGTCTGGAGAGGATCCGTCCAATCATGTGATGACTTACACCTCTGGTGTGCTTCAAATTCCATCTCGGATGATTCGATCCGCTTACGTCTTTTCCAGCATACGCTCATTGGTCTCACGGCCAAGTGGTACATTGAGTTACCACGGGCCTCTTTTTACAATTTTAGTCAGTTAGCTACCTCGTTCCTAACTCATTTTTAGTTGCCGGTCAGATATGATAATGGCACGGAGCTACTAACTTCATTAAAACAGTCGACGTCCACTTATATTTGGATTTACCAGACTTGTCGCGCCTAACGGACGATCCAATAAATTATCTTCCGTTTTGGCCGCCAATGCCAAATAAGTTGCCCAGTGATATACCCAAGTTCGAAGGTAAGTCTGGAGAGGATATGTCCAATCATGTGATGACTTACCACCTCTGGTGTGCTTCAAATTCCATCTCGGATGATTCGATCCACTTACGTCTTTTCCAGCGTACGCTCATTGGTCTCGCGGCCAAGTGGTACATTGAGTTACCACGGGCCTCTTTTTACAATTTTAGTCAGTTAGCTACCTCGTTCCTAACTCATTTTCAGTTGCCAGTCAGATATGATAATGGCACGGAGCTACTAACTTCATTAAAACAGTCGACGTCCACTTATATTTCCGATCATATACATGAATGGATACGTCGACGGCAATTAGTGAAAGTTTTTATCCCGGACCAAATCTTAGCTGAATGGTTTGTTAAATCATTATTACCGAAGATTACTGAAGACGTAGCTAAGGCCGGAGTAGTTACTGAGGAGCAAGTAATTGCTCAAGCGCAGTACCTTGACTTAGTTTACACTCAGTCAGGTACGTTACATGAAAAGATCTCAGATCTTCCAAAGTCAAATCAAATCGCTGCCAGGGAATATTTTAAGAACCCCCCCTAAATTTATAAATATAATAAATGGGCGAATCTCCATGGTATATAGGAAAAATGGAAGGCGATTTTATCAATAATATAATATGTATATATAATTTTTTGGCGAATCTCTCACCAGGCATGGCGAATATTTTACTCAATTATAAAATCTTGTAAGATCTTGGCGAGTCTTTCACTAAATAATAAAACTTTGTAAAGTCATAGTGAATCTTAGCATAGGCTACATGCTCGTTAATTCCCCCATTTAAATAGGCTACACTCCAGGTGAATACCATGGTTCAATACCATGTGCCATTTTGGTGAATACCATGGGTCAATACCATGTGCCATTTTTATTTTTATTAATTCTAATATTAGGGTTAATAATGGTTTTTTGCATGGTATTAATAACAATCTAGTCCATGGTATTTGTCCCATAGTATTTTGGCCATAGGTTTCACCTAAATATAACCCATTTTTTGAGTGTTCATAAATATAAGGTGACTTATGGAGTAAATATAAAAAAATGTTTTATTTGTTTACCATACCTCTCGTTTATTTATATTTTTATTAATTTACCATACCTTTTGAGTAAGTATAAAAAGATGTTTTATTTATTTACCATACCTCCACTTTACTTATATTTTTATTTGTTTACACCCTTACATGTATGTAAGGTGACTTATGGAGTAAATATAAAAAATGTTTTATTTATTTACCATACCTCTCATTTATTTATATTTTTATTAATTTACCATACCTCTTTTATAAATATGGTATTTGACCCATAGGATTCACTTAAATAAAACCTATTCTTGAAAATGGGCGAATGGATTCACTTAAATAAAACCTATTCTTGAAAATGGGCGAATGGAAGGTTGTAAGTCCTAATTTCAAGGGCTAAATTTACCTTTTTTATCCTCTCCCTTAAAATAAGGTGGGCTATTTGAGGTGATTTGTAAAAATGTACTATGATACAAAATATTCGCCCACTAAAAATTTAAAACCCCTTAATTTCGCCAAAGGGCGAACATTCGCCCCTAAAATTATCCTTGATCGTTGCTGCTCCTTCAGGATCGCATGCTGCTGATGGCATGATTGGTACGGTAAATACTAAAAGTAAGAAGAAATCTTCAAAGAATTCTTCACCCATTATAACCTTACCAGATTCCCCGACAGGAGAGTCTTCTCCTGAAATTTCCGCTGATATTCACGTTGTAGAGTCATCTACGGCTAAATCAAAAAACGGTGGGAAGAAGAAGGGTAAGAAGAAGGGTAAAGCAAACAAGACTCCAAAGGAGAAAACAGAAAAGTCGGAAACCAATGACGAAAAGCGCAAACCTCGATATCCTTGTCTTATTTGTGAAGAGGATCATTTTACAAGAGATTGCCCCCATCGGGCCGAGGTTGTGAAAATCGTCAAAGGTTCCTCAACTCCTGTTGTTTTGAAAGATCCATTTCCAAAGCAGGAGAGTAAGATGATATGTTCCTCCTCGAGTGCCACTGAAGAACCCATATTGATGATGTCTCATGTAAGGATTGCGACTCGATCACACGATTATGGTAGTAAAAGTCCTGTTGATGGATCGAAAGAAGCAGAATCTTCTCATTCAAATCCCTCAACCTCAGCTCCCGGTTCCGATCCACTACAGATCGAGAAACCTAACCCTGACTTAGTAATCAAACCGCCCGCCAAGGGTGTACTTCGAAGGTCTGCTTTCAATCCACATGCGAGAGTGGCCCAGAATTACAACATTGCTGAGGATTTAGCTATTTCACCCTCAGCAATGTCGGCTTTAGAAGTGCTGCAATCATGCCCAGCACAACGAAAATTACTTTTGTCGGCTATAGGAGTTGTTGATGTTCAGGACCCGAACCTGATAATCTTTGATCTAGAAAATAGGTACACCGCGTTTTCCTCATCAGATGGCTTTCCAGATTCCAGTGATAGTCAAAAACAGGCCTATTCATCGGACTGTAATTGATGAGGGAGCTTCCACGTGTATTATGTCGATTCAGTGTTGGAGATCGCTTGGTTCTCCTTCGCTGAACCAATCCCCGACAATTCTTAAGGCCTTTGATGGCCGTGGGTTCCATCCATTTGGCATTTTACAGGATTTGCCTATAGGGGTTGAAGGAAAAACCGTTAGTCTAGATGTGGAGGTGGTTGTGGAGGTGGTTGATGCCCCTCTGGACTACAACCTTCTTTTGGGTCGAAGTTGGTTTTACGCTATGACAGCGGTCGTTTCATCGGTCTTTAGAGTCATAAAGTTTCCACATAATGGCAAGATCGTAACCATAGACTAGCTGGCTTATTTTTCGTCTGACCCAGCCTCTTCAGAGAGTATCCAGCATGCCGGTAAAACGACTATCCCCTATAAGGATGTTGGCATAGGATTAGTTAAAGATTCCAGTTTACTGGGAACTTTTCCTTTTCCTCCAATCAACGCAGACCCTTCATTCGCATTCATTCATATGATTACTTCAGACACTATTATTTATGACGATCCTTGGATTGTCCCATCTGAATCTGAGATAGACTCATTCGGTGATGCAATGCCTTTGAGTCCATATGAAATTGCCTATGAATCCGTGCAGTCTTTTTCCAACCCAAGTTCAACCCAAATCGACCAAATGAATGTGGTCCGTGAGGAATCCCTTTTCGCGTCAACCTCGGAGTTAATAACGTTTCCCGAAATTGTGTCATCTGACGAACAACTTTGTGAAGCCCTGTGTGTACACAATTTACCATGGGAAGATCTCCATCATAGATCTTCGTTTTTACCTGAGGATGATCGTTTTGAAAACGATTTCTCATCAATTTTTACAGCTGAATATGTCAAAGACGCTCAGAGTCCAATGAAACATCCTGATTCAGAGCTGAATTTGGGAAACGTTTCTCGCACTATTCCAATTGACATTTCAGTAAAGCCAGGAATTGTTGAACACATTCATATAGGTGCCTCATGTTCAGATGATGAAATTCAAACATACAAGGCCCTATTTCAAGAATTCTGCGACGTGTTTGCCTGGTCCTATGAGGAAATGCCAGGAATTGATCCCTCCATTGTTGTTCATGAGATCAAGACTTACCCGGATGCTAAACCCGTTCCGCAACGTCTGCGTCAGATACACCCTCGGAAAGCGGCTGCAATTAAAGCAGAAGTTGAGAAGTTGTTGAAAGCAGGTTTCATTTATCCGATCCCGTTAACGGATTGGGTATCGAATATTGTTCCGGCTAACAAAAAGCAGGGAACAATAAGAATATGTATCGACTATAGGGATATCAATCGTGCTTGTCCCAAGGACAACTATCCAACGCCCTATATCGATCAAATAATTGATGATTGTGCCGGCAGTGAAATATTTTCCTTTATGGACGGTTTTTCCGGTTACAACCAAATCAATATTCTACCTGCCGATCAACCAAAAACGGCTTTCATTTGTCCATGGGGGACATTTGCTTATTGCAAATTACCTTTTGGGCTTAAGAATTCCGAAGCCACTTTTCAAAGGGCGATGTCTTATGCATTTCATGACATCAAGCACATTGTGCAACCCTATCTCGATGATTTTCCCGCTCACTCCTTACATCGAGTTGATCACCTTGTCCATTTACGAGCAATTTTTATGAGGTGTAGGCATTATCGTATACGGTTGAACCCACACAAATGTGTCTTCTGCATAGAAGTGGGACGATTGCTGGGATTTGTAGTTTCAAAACCCGGCATTCGCGTCGATCCCTCGAAGGTTGAAGCTATCATCAAATTGCCTCCTCCTTCGAGCCTGCGCCAACTCCAAAATTTGCAAGGGAAAGCAAACTTTTTACGCCGATTCATTCCTAACTACGCCGAGATTACCAAGGGTTTTACCCGGTTGTTGAAACAAAATGATCAATTCTCTTGGGATGAGATAGCTCAGAAATCTTTTGATGCGCTAAAGCACGCGTTGACCCATGCACCGTTGCTGCATCCTCCCAACTACAACCAGGATTACTTTTTGTACCTCATCGCCGCTCATTCTACCATTGGAATGGTTTTAGTACAGGAAGATGAATTCGAAACGGAACATGTGATATATTATCTTAGCAGGACGTTAAATCCCACTAAGCTCAAATATTCACATGTGGAGAAATTGGCCTTGGCAGCTGTTCAAGTTGTCCAGCGTTTTCGTCACTACATTCTTCTCCGTAAAACTACAGTCATTTCGGATTGCAACCCTATGATCTACATTTTGACTAGCCAATTGCTAGGGGGCAAGTACTCTAAATGGATTGTTATCTTGCAAGAGTTCGACTTGGAGTTTTAAAAATCTAAGTCTAAGAAATCTTTAGTTTTTGCAGAGTTGATGTGTGACTTCTCGCGTGCTGACACGGAAACTGTGGCAGAGGAACCCATTGCGGACGAATCTCTGTTTCTCATTAGCACTTTAGATCCGTGGTATGGGGATATAATCGTCTATCTCCAAACCCAATCCTTTCGGCCCGAAGCTTCAAAGTCAGAACGTCGGAAAATTCGATTTCAGTCCCAACAGTACAAAATTATTGGAGATACTCTTTATCGTCGTGGGGCAGATTTGGTTTTTCGTCGTTGCTTAACTCATGAAGAGGCAGAAAGGGTTATGAATGTTTGTCATTCTGGAGTGTGTGGCGGTCATATGTCTGGGTATGCCACAGCCCAGAAGGTGTTGCGTGCTGGCTACTCCTGGCCGTCCATGTTTAAAGATTGTATCATTGCGGTCCGAAAATGCCACAACTGTCAAGTGTTTGATCGCAAGATGCGCGCACCACCTGCTCCTCTCCACCCTATAATTGTCGTTGGTCCTTTTGCTAAATGGGGTATCGATTTTATTACATGTAACCCTCACTCGGCTGGGGGGCATGCGTATATCATCCTTGCGGTTGATTATTTTACTAAGTGGGCCGAGGCGATGCCTACATTCGAAGCAGACAGCAAGACAGCTGCGATTTTCGTATTCAATCATATTATTGCTAGGTTTGGTGTCCCACAAGCAATAATCACTGACCATGGGCGCCATTTTCAAAACATTATGATGACAAAACTTACAGGCCAGCTTGGTTTACGTCATGATAGTTCAACTCCTTATTATCCACAAGCCAATGGCCTGGTTGAGTCTACCAACAAAGTTTTAGTTATCATGATCCGACGAATCATTGGTATTCATCGGTCGAATTGGCACAACATGTTATTTTCCGCGCTTTGGGCGTACCGAACCTCAGTGAAAACATCAACAGGGTTCACTCCTTTCCAACTAGTTTATGGTTTAGAAGCAGTGTTGCCCATTGAATGCGAAATCCCGTCACTTCAAATGGCTGTCGAATTACTTCCAGCTACTTCCGAAGAGGAGAAGCGTCTATTATACTTAGCTAAATTAGATGAGACTCGACGTGATGTTGCATTGGCAATCGAGACTCACGCAAAAAGGATGAAAGCTCAGTATAATCGCAACGTGACCCCTCGTAATTTTTCGGAAGGAGACCTAGTGCTATTATATGATCAAGCTAACGATAAATTAGGTGCTGGCAAATTCGTTCCTATGTGGCATGGGCCCTACATTTTCAAGCGAAAGCTAGCAAAAGGGGCCTATGAGCTGGTAGATTTTGATGGGGACTCTTTGGGTAAGCCCAGAAACGGACTTTACCTAAAGAGGTATTATGCTTAAATGATGGGTATGGAGATTTAGTTAGGTTAGTTTTTCTTTCTAGCTGGTGTGTTTGTTAGTATAGACAGTGTGCTTAGCATAGAGAGAGTGTTTTTAGTCGTTATTCTGGCTTATCTTGGTTTTACTCTTGATATTACAGATGTCGACGCCTCTCCAAACGTACATTGGATTCGCTGATGGTGCTTGTCATAGTACACGGAATATCTCTTCTGCAGCTTGGGTTATCTATTCACCCTCTGACGAGTTAGTTTCTATGCATGGGGTGAGCCTCGGTCAAACAACAAACAACATTGCAGAATACAGTGCAGTGATTGAGTTATTATCTGAATCTATTAATTCAGAGTTTGATAGTGAGGTTAGATTATGAACTCGTTGTATTACAGCTTAATAGAGTATATGCCATTATAAATCCAGTGTTATTAAGGTTATTTTTTAGAGTGCGCCTCTTGGAACGTGAATTTGATTACATTGAATATCAGCATATTCCAAGGTCGTTAAATACATTAGCGTATGCAATTCCTTCTCAAATGTTAGACAGACATTTGCGATAATCATACATGTAAATTTAAAAATATTTCATCATACATGTTTAACAAGATAAGTCGGTAATAATGATATATATAGATAGGAGTGTGTCAAAAATATACATCGTCTTCGATCATAGGTTGAAAAAAACCTTATGATCGGCAAAAATGATAAGTACAAAAAACCAAAATGTCACATGTGTCTACAAAAAGTGACTAGCCAATCACTAGTGGTGCTCTCTATACGACACCACTGCCCACGCTACCCTACATAGGAACCTCCTGAAAGGTCCTAGGGCTGCGACCACATAGCGCTGAAGTCGGATAGGAATATCGTCTATAGTCGTCTCTGGTATGTCCACCGTGAGACGCTCTAGGTCCTGTTCCAACTCGGCTAAGGTCTCTGCGGCCGCATCCTGTGGGGCCGGTGTTGGTGCAACTGGTACTCTTCTCTCGAATGGCCGGAGATTGGCTAGACGCTGTGGACCTACATCTACATTTTGAAAATTGTCACTGTCAGTTTTGAGACGATATAAAAAACAAACAAAAAAGTAAAAAAAAATTAAAAACTTGTGAAAAATGAACTACCTCTATCGTCCCATTGTTCTCCCTGTGGAAGAACCATGTCCAGATCACCACAAAAATCTACTCTGGCATAAGGAAAATCCTAGATCGCAAAGACCTGGTCCTCCAACCAGTGAAAGTAACCCGCAGGAAATCAGACAACTCCCACTCCCTCATCAGGATGCCGGGCCATCACCGCAACCCATCGCATCAACTTTGGCTCCCAAGGAGGCCCAGCTGCAACAGTGAGATGCTGTGGGATCAGCATCGGAACCCTCTCTAGGGCAAAGCTCACAACTAGAGGCCCATACCCAAAGGTCTTTAATTGCCCGTTCTTTGCCCTAGTCAGTTGGCCTTTCATATTGGCCAACACAGCGTCGCACCAATTGAAAATGGTGCCTCGGTAGCAATCAATCGCCTTCCGCATTTGGGACTCGGTGGCAATATGCAAAGCGGTTGCGCCGCAGAGTCTGGTAACTGTAAAGGCAATTACCATAAGTTCAGGCAGGGATATGTATTTGATTTCTATCCCTTTCTCCTGGTGCTGATTATTGCACCACTCTAGCCGGAGGCTAGCAAGGGATTGGCCACCCAGCCTAGTCTCGGACAGAGTCAGTTGCTCGCCCCTATTAGGCAAACCAGTGAGAAAATATATGTCTGAGGGCTCTATCTCGAGCTGGTGCCCTCCGATGTAAAAGCATTGATCCTGAACGTTCCACCTTTCGACCAGCCATTCTAAGAATCGCACCTGGGCCCTCATGCCAAGTATGGCCCAGTATTTGTAGAGACCGCATGCCTTCAAAGCATCAATGGAAGGTTGATGATCTATTGCGGCCAAATCGACATCTTCATGTTCTCTTTCGCGCCAATCAAGCATGGTGGGCAATCTACACACCAGAAAACATTCATTAGAATTCATTAAATTAAAAATTAATGGTTTAGTTTTGAGATTTGGGGTTTTAAATTTACTTTGCGCAGAGTACGCACCCCGTTTTCAGAAAACAGAGCGTGGGTACGCAGCTGTTCTGAAGGTAGGCTGCGTACTCCTGCCATTTTCCCATTAACGAAAATGTCGGGGTACGCAGGTCGCCCATGGGGCACCTGCGTACCCCACAAAGCGGATCTTGAAACCCCAAAGCCCCCAAAAAATCAAACTAGGGCTTAAAATGAAATTCTAAACGGATGAAAACAAAGAGGAGGATGTTGTGAAATACCTGAAAGAGACGGCGCTCGATTCCGACAGTCGGATTCTCCGCAAAGTCCACGGGAAGTTTCTTGCCAAAAGCCCTTTTCTCTCCCTCAACAGTAAAATGGTAAAAATGACATGGTAAAAGGTCTTTTTATAGGTTTTTTGGATAAATGAATGCTAAGTTTGTTTATTTTTTACCATAGAAGGATATTTTTCAATGCATTTTTGCTTATCTTAAACAGGTATGAGTAATGTGTCGTTTTTGTGCAGGACAAAAGGACTTTCAGGTAAAATTATCATTTTTCACGAACCAAAAAATCAGAGTCATCTTTTAAGCCCTTTTCTGACTCCTAAAACATGAAAATATTGCCGAGCGTTTCTTTTACACTCGTTAAAACGGAATTAAAAGACAGTCCCCTTATAGCCCTTTTTTGACCGTAAAAACAGGAAAAGATTGCCGGGTTTTTGTCGTTTCAAACTCGATACTGGAAATAAAACGACGTGCCCTTGATCGCTTTTTACTTTTCAAGTCAAAGACACTAATCATGAAAGTACTCCTTGGTCGCAAGACTAAGCGGTTCTCTCAAGTATTATTTTATACTTTTTTGGGCTTGGGAGACACAACTTTACGAAAAAGTTCAACCTGGAGTCTTCTTAAGTTTTTTTAGACTCTCTAAAAATGAAAAACGTCGAGTTTCTCCTATACTGGACTCGTTAAAATTTCACAGTAAAGGACCTGTTCGATTACAAACAGGAACGGACCACTCCTTCTTAGGTTTCGAATCAAAACTAAGTTGGACTCATCCGAAGGATGAGCTTATAATCAAGCATATGTTATCCTCCTCAAGCTTGTAAAAAATAAAGAGGTACTTGCCAGAAATGGTGGGGGAAAAGAGAGAAAAATGAGCCCATTTGTTATCCTTTGTCTCAGAAGAAGCCTTATTACCACTCTTGAACACGACACTTTGCATTCACCTGGGTTGGGAAATCCTTTGCCTCATAGTTGATCAAACCACATTGAAACTTTTCAGCCGGGTATTAACTTTGGGTCAAATGTCACCAAACCATCTGTCGTGTCGTTATGTGTTCAAGAGGTCTCTGCAATAAACATTCATCTGCAAAATACCCGTCATCTATTTTGACCATCCCTGAGTGAGTCCTTACAATTACATTTCTTCAACTTGATCTATGATTTCGTGTTGTGGGCTTGCCTGCAACGGGTCGCTTTCTATCGACATCAGCACATTATCTAGAAAGATGACCTAGGAATCATCAGTACCTTAAAGTCTGCATGCATCAATGGCAGGTTTCTCGCCTTTGACGACAGTTTACATCATTGACTTTCGATCGAAGGATTCCGTGAAATGTTCGACATCAACTCATTCATTCACATCTCATGGATTGTACTAGGTACTTTGAGAACTATTGACATCACTGGTGGTCTCTCTCACGCTTGTTAACAGTTTACATCATTGACTGGTAATCAAGTGGTTTCTACCATGTTCGACATCAACTCATTTATTCGCATGGATAGAATCGTACCTGTTCGGGAAGTAGAAATCAAGACCCTGGATCTAGTTTCCACCATCGAGGCTGCGAGGAGTTTTGTATTCATTATACAGTAGACTAATCATAAACAGATGGCTGCGTCCATACTGTGTCTACAAAAGTCTATGATTGTGATGTACTGCAAAATCATTCCTGTATCAGAGCAGTAGATAGTCAATTAGTTAAAGTTTTCAATCTGAGTATGGGAATGCCTACCTCAGCGATGATATGATCTTATATATGTATTTTGTGTTGAATACTTGCAGGTTCCAACTGGGCTCTCCACAAGATAATCCTTGAAATGATAAAGTACTTCACCCTTCCTAGATGACATGAAACCCTAATCTACTACAGGCTTCGCACTTTAGGGGGCAATCTGTTACACTAAAATTTGTCACCATGACTATTTGCAGTTAGTATGGCTCCATCAACTGTCATACTATCCTCCTTGGCAAGCCTCATACCTCTGCTCTCCATGTCAAACTCCAAGAAAGAGAGAAAGTCATTAAAAATCTATATATCTCTGGGTACGCAGTTTCTCTTAGCCTTACCTGCGTGTACGCAACCCAAGTTCACAATACCTGCGTACTTGTACACTCTGTCTGTAAAGCAATGGGTGGGTACTCCTATAAAGGTCAAAAGGCGCAAGTTTCACTCCAAAAAAGTTACTTGTGGTCATTTCTAGAGCATTCTAGAAGCTTGTTTGACGTGTATGAAGCGCCTCCAGATGGTTCATGTATCCCTACCAAAGAGGAACTTATCCCATCAAGAGGGGAGCTATCCCATCCAAAGAGGGGCTTATCCCATTGATGGTGGACCTGAATAACTTCCTCTAGAGCATTATAAATACAGGCATTGGGCCAAAGGGAGGGGAGGTTGAAAGCTGAACATTCCTAAGGGTAGATGCTGCTGGAATTAGGACTCCCTTGTAAAGCTTGAGAGGAGAGATTCCCATCCTTTCCTAGCCTTATTTGAGAGTGGGTGAGCTGATCAAAGTAAAGGAAAACTCTTGCTGGACCCTAGGAGGGACTTGCACAACACCAAGGCTCAGGTTGTAATGGTTCCTTTTGTTTCCTCTTAATACAAATGAACTCATTTTTCTCAACAGATTGTTATTCATGATTTGTTTCATATACTCCTTGGTCTGTATGATAGATATGTATTGTTTTATGAGTTTATCAAGTGCTATTTAATCTTTTGGATTGTTAGTGAATGCAGGTTTCGAAGAGAAGGAGGATCTCATCCGGATCGGCGAGGCTGGACTACTACAAAGCGTTGGACTAAAGGTATGTTAAAATCACCTGATTACTTGTATTCTCAATGCATGTTTAGAGAAAGGTAGTGTTTATTTGTCTTGTTTGTCACTAGAAAGCTTTTGCTTCTAGGGAGGTCAGTTGTGTCTGCACTATCGACTCTTTCCGCATGACACCTCTCATGGCGCGGCTACCAGCAGGCCCAAAATTCGCAAAATTCACATGAATTTCTTCGCATAGATTCAGAAAAGGGGCAAAGACAGTTCTAAAGGCAACAGATGGCCGAACAGCAGCCATAAAAGGTCGATGGGACAGTTTAAAGCATTCGGAAGACATTAAAGAGCCCAGGTTCAGTGAAAGTGTATCAGAGGAAGCGGCAAAGAGTATCAGTTAAATGTTTTTAATGGAAATCCGTATTTCCAAAGCAGGAGAACATTGAAGGCCTCCAACAAAGTCAAAGAAAGCGGTGGAGCTATTTCAAAACTCTCAAATCACAGTTAATGCACCTCAGAACCACTCAAGAGCAGGGATCAAAACCCAAAGCACAGTTATGGCTAAGTGATCAGCACAGAGCCATAAAGACAACACATTAACTCTTTTTGATACAGCTGCCCCCAGCGCAGCTCGAAGATATTTTATTGCATTTATTTCAGGCATATGTTAGGTTAAAGACACTTATTTCCTCAGATCTTTTATGATCTATTTTGTAGATATTTTACTTATAAAACCACCCTAATTTACTGTTTAGAGGGTTGGTTGGTTGATTTACCCCAAGAGAGACTCGCTCTGTATATCTGATATGTTTTCCTTAATCAAAGACTACTGAAAGCTTGGAGAATGGACTGTGTGCTGTGTTATTACTGTTTTGAAGAATGAATATGGAATTCTTGTGCTGCAACATGACTCAATAAGTGTTTCTTATCTCTGTTTTAAATTCATATATGTTTTTATCATACATATATCACCATCTAAGTTACAGAAAGAAATATTAGTTTAGAATTTGCGTGGCTGCACTCTATTCTCAGTTTCTGTGACTTCTATATGTTTTCTTCTGATTCAGGCATAAATATGAATTCCTCATGGCTTGTATTTGCTCTGTTTCATTCATGTTTGACAGTTATCTAGGGATTCTTTACTGCTCCTAGATAGAGCTCATTCACCTTTCCTCTGTTAAGCTGAAAGAGAGATTCTTAATTTCCTCTCATTCCTTAGCCTTCAATCCATCTCCATTTATCTTGAAAGTTGTTTCATGTGTAGTTGTCTTGCTCCGTATTTCTCTGTTGTGACCAAGAAAATGCACCAGCAGTCCTAATCCTTGACTCCATGCCCAATGGTTTGAAACTCTCATACTATACTTACCTCTCTACTTGAAAGCATCATCCTTCCCACCAAAACTCAAACAAAACCCCTTGAATTCAATAACTAGCCTAAAATCATCATCAACAAAGCCAAATCCTAAAGAGAGAGCCCTCTCTGACTGCTGGTAGGCTAGGACCTGCAGTCCAAAGATTGGTTTGTGGTTACCTCTGTCGTATCCTTTAAGGAGCTTTAAGGACAACCTGAGTGATAACAGCAGTGAAGAAACCGAGGTTTGTCATTCCAATGAACAAACTGGAGAGGTATAGAAGCTACATGAAAGATCATGCACTGATTTGCAAGTTCATCGGAGTCTGGCCCTTAGAAAAAGAATTGACAAGACAAATTCAGCAGAAATGGCAGCCAAGAGGCCACATCGAACTGAAGTTGGGAGCACGTGGCTTTTTCACGGTAATCTTATCAAACCTACAAGATAAAGAGAAATTGTTTGAAAACGGTCCATATTTCCATAATAATGTAGGGTTATTTATGATGTATTGGGAGGAATGCTATAACCCAGACCAGGAAAAATTCCTAGCAACACCAGTATGGGTAAGATTGTTTGGACTGCCTATGGATTTTTGGGACCCAAAGATTCTTGAAGGAATAGGAAACACCATAGGAATTTTCGTAAAGATATCAGAATCAACAAAAGGAGGGAGATACACATCATATGCAAGAATATGTGTCTACATGAACATAGGAAACCCTATACCAGATACTGTTGAACTCCACTATCATGAGGAGATCTAGCAGCAAGCTCTAGACTATGAACACATACCATTTAGATGCAGAAGATGCCATGAATATGGGCACCTATTCAAGGAATTCCCTCTAAATTGAGAGGACGAAGAAAGAAAGACTAAGCAATAGAGGAAAACTAATGAAGATGAGGAAGGGTTTCAAGAAGTAAAACACAAGAAGCGACCTACTAAAGAAACCCAGCAGAAAGGTAGGAAAGATCAGCCAAATACAAGTCAAAAGACAAATAGGTATGAAGCATTACAAACAGAAGAAGGGGAGGAGGAGACCAGAAAGATGGATTACCAAGAAGGGACAGATAAGGAAGGAGGAAAGGAAAATATGGAAACAAAGGAAAATAAGTAGAAAAACCAAAAGGAACCAGAAGAACAGGGGACCCAAGAAAAGAAACCATACCAGGAGTATGAAGTGATGGAAGTAGATATAAATAAAGGGGAGGACGCAACATCAAAATAGGAAATCCTAAAAAATCTACTAGACAAGTGGAAGAATTTGGATGAAAGGTCTATAACAGAGGAAGATAAAAAAACTATACAAATATATATTCCAAAAATACAAAGAAAAGAAAGAAAGTGGGAAAACAGGGATAAATGAACAGCTAGGAATACAAGATAATAACTAGGAGTATCCACAAAAAGGGAAAGGGGGGAAAAAGAGGAAGGAAGAACCTACAAGAATCTATTCAAATAATGGGTGAAATTCTAGTTAACACAGGAAGAGTTGTACTGCTTTCGGCGGTCTTCCAACAAACAACCCAACAGTCTCAATGATTGTAACATCTTGGAATATAAGAGGGCTTAACAGCAAGGGTAAGCAAAGATACCCAGCTGAGAGGATTAAAAAAGAAAAACCTTAGATAATGTTGCTGCAAGAAACAAAAATAACAGGAGCAAAGATGGAGGAAATCCTAAAAAAAATTAAGCCATATTATGAAAGTATGACAATAGATGCAAAAGGGAGTACAGGGGGAATAGTAATATTATGGAACCCAGTAGAAGTAATGGCAGACCTTTGGATAGGAATGTGAAGGATTCTATCAGGGAGGTTCAAAATGGTAGGACACAAAGAGTGGTTCTTGGTATCAACGGTTTATGGACCCCACATACTGCTTGAGAGAGAGACTTTTCTAACATAGTTGTGTCGAAAGGGCGACCTACACAGAGAAAAAATCTAGGTGATAGCAGGAGATTTCAATATGATAACAACCATAGAGAAAAAGAAAGGAGGATTGCAACGGGAAGATGCAGATATGGAGAGATTCAAGGAAACCCAGACAACCCTCCAATTGATTGACATCAATACTATTAATAGAAAATATACCTGGAACAACAGACGAGGAGGTAGTAGGCAGATAGCATCCAGACTAGACAGATTCTTAGCCACAAAACACTTCCTAGGGAAAGATATATTTTATGAAGCAACGATCCTACTGTGCCAAGGATCGGATCATTGGCAAATAAAACTGGAAATTGCCATAAACAAACAAAATCAACATAAACCTTTTAGGTTTGAAGCCTTCTGGCTAAGAGATCCAACTCTTGTTGAAAAGATGGAAACCTGGTGGAAGAAAAGTGAAGGAGTAATACAAGGCAAGAACAAGATGCACACACTCCAACTACGACTCAAGGAGTTGAAAAGTGAGATTAAGACATGGAATAAAGAGGAATTTGGTAACATCCATCAAGACAAGGAACAACTCCAAATAACAATGCAAAGGATACAAAAAAATACCATAGAAGAAGAAAGAACTGAGGAGAGAGAAAAGGAAGAAGGGGAAGTGCTACTCAAACTGGAGGAAAGGAGAAAACAGGAGGAAATCCTGTGGTGCCAAAAGTCAAGAGTTCAGTGGTTAAAAGAGGAGGAAAGGAACACAAAATTTTTCCATCGAGCAATGCTGCAACACAGGCAACAAAGCCGAATCTTCTCCCTCAAAAACAAACAAGGTAACAGAGTTATCCAAAAAAGAGAAAATGGAAAACCTACTAATCCAACACTTCAAGGGCATATTGACAGAGTCGCAAAGCAATCGAAATGAAGAGATAGCTAAGATAAAACAAGTCATTCTTAAAAAAGTAAGTAGGGACCAAAACCTTGCACAACTTCGAGTGATTAAGGAAAAGGAAGTTGCGGAAGTAATCAAGACAATGGCAAAAAACAAAGCCCCTGGGCCGGATGGTTTCACAGTGGAGTTCTTTCAAGCAACATGGAGGTTCATGAAAAAAGATCTTGTTAATGCAGTAGAAGAATCAAGAAGTCACAAACGAATGCACCCAGCATGGAATGCTACCTTCTTGGCCTTAATTCCAAAAGTAGACCAAGCAGAAGAACCCCATAACTTTAGACCTATAGCTCTATGCAACGTAATCTATAAAATCATGGCTACCATAATGGTAAAAAGATTACAACCTTTGCTCCCAGAATTGATAGCAAAAGAACAAACAGACTTTGTGAAAGGTCATCAGATAGTGGATGGGATTGTAGTCATACAAGAGGTGATCCACTCCCTAAATAAAACTGGAAATAAAGGAATGGTGATCAAACTTGACTTAGCAAAGGCATGTGATAAACTCAATTGGAAATATCTACAAGAAGTTTTGCAAGCCTATGGATTTGATGAAAGATGGATTGCATGGATTTTGTCCATGATATCCATTTCTAGTATGTCAATCCTTCTAAATGGAACCCCAACGGAAACTTTCAAGACCATCGGTGGCCTAAGACAGGGAGACCCTCTATCTCTGTTCCTGTTCATCCTAGCAGTGGATGGCCTAGGTCACTTAATAAATGACAAAGTAAGAAGAGGAGAATTCAAAGGGCTCAGCCTATGGGGAGAGGACTTAACTATCACACACTAACAATTTGTGGATGATGTGATGATGTACAACCAAGAAACCCTTAAGGAAGCTAAAAAAATTAGGGAGATCCTAACAGAATTCAATAAAGCTTCAGGAACAGAGGTGAATAAAGAGAAAATTGAAATCTTCTTCTTCAACACACCAAGAATGAGTCAAGCCTTTCTACCAAGAACTTTGGGGTTCCAAATTGGGAAATTCCCTACAAAATATTTAGGAATTCAACTGAGCGATCAGCAGAATAGAGTAGCGAATTGGCAAGGACTGATAAGGAAAATTCAAAAAAGGATGGAAAATTGGACATCTAGAACACTCAACACACCAAACCGCCTCATACTCCTAAAATCAGTCCTCCAAGCTATGACAATCTACCAAATGGTAAGTCAAGCAATCCCGAAGACCATATGTCAGAAAATGGTGCAAATTTTTAAAAAAATTCTATGGCAGGGGACAAACAAACAAAAAAATGGGCGTTGCTTTCATGGACATGGTTAAGCAAGTCGGTTCAAGAAGGAGGTCTAGGACTTAGAGACCCAAACATTCTGAACCAAGTCATGGGGGCAAAATTATGGTGGAGATGGATTCAAGGAGGGAATGACCTCTGGAAACAACTATGGGATCAAAAATATGAAATAGCACGGACCCCGGAAGGTAAACTCCGAACATTGACAGAAAAAAAGGCTCAGCTATTTGGAACCTAGCTAATATGAACAAAGCTCTGATAAGAGACAACAGTTTCTGGGAAATTCGGGAAGGAAATAAAGTAGACTTTTGGCAGGAAGCATAGAAAATTTTAGGGGCGAATGTTCGCCCTTTGGCGAAATTAAGGGGTTTTAAATTTTTAGTGGGCGAATATTTTGTATCATAGTACATTTTTACAAGTCACCTCAAATAGCCCACCTTATTTTAAGGGAGAGGGTAAAAAAGGTAAATTTAGCCCTTGAAATTAGGGGTTACAACCTTCCATTCGCCCATTTTCAAGAATAGATTTTATTTAAGTGAATCCATTCGCCCATTTTCAAGAATAGGTTTATTTAAGTGAATCCTATGGGCCAAATACCATATTTATAAAAGAGGTATGGTAAATTAATAAAAATATAAATAAATGAGAGGTATGGTAAATAAATAAAACATTTTTTATATTTACTCCATAAGTCATCTTATATACATGCAAGGGTGTAAACAAATAAAAATATAAGTAAAGTGGAGGTATGGTAAATAAATAAAACGTCTTTTTATACTTACTCAAAAGGTATGGTAAATAAATAAAAATATAAATAAACTAGACGTATGGTAAATAAATAAAACCTCTTTTTATATTTAGTCCATAACCCTCATTCTATTTATGAAGGCTCAAGAAAGAGGTTTTATTTAAGTGAATCCTATGGGCCAAATACCATATTTGTAAAAGAGGTATGGTAAATTAATAAAAATATAAATAAACAAGAGGTATGGTAAACAAATAAAACATTTTTTTATATTTACTCCATAAGTCACCTTATATTTACGAACACTCAAAAACTGTGTTATATTTAGGTGAAACCTATGGGAAATATACTATGGGACAAATACCATGGACTAGATTGTTATTAATACCATGAAAAAAACATTATTAACCCTAATATTAGTATTAATAAAAATAAAAATGGAACATGGTATTGACTCATGGTATTCACCAAAATGGCACATGGTATTGACCTATGACATTCACCTGGAAAACCAGCATAGATCCATTTTACTCTCAATCTACTAACCCCCGAGAGGTATCAAATATTGTGATATGCAAACTAGCATAGAGTGAAAAAAGATTTGATCCCTCTGGGGGCTTCGTGAGTAAAAATGGATGTTGTAATTTAATGTATGTTAAACATTTTAGCTTGGTTAAAATAAAAAATAAAATAAAAATCAACTATTAATTTTATTAATTTTTATAAATTACTAATAGTAATTTTTAAACTAGCATAGAGTGAAAAAAGATTTGATCCCTCTGGGGCTTCGTGAGTAAAAATGGATGTTGTAATTTAATGTATGTTAAACATTTTAGCTTGGTTAAAATAAAAAATAAAATAAAAATCAACTATTAATTTTATTAATTTTTATAAATTACTAATAGTAATTTTTAAGCTCCAGGTTTATGATAACCCATGGTAATTCCAAGATCTTACAAGATTTTATAATTGAGTAAAATATTTGCCATGTCTCGTGAGAGATTCGCCAAAAAATTATATATACATATTATATTATTGATAAATTGGCCTTCCATTTTTCCTATATACCATGGAGATTCGCCCATTTATTATACATATAAATTTAGGGGGGGTTCTTAAAATTTTCCCTGGCAGGAAGGGTGGCAACAGAGAGGTATCCTGAGTCAAGTTCCTCAGCTCAGGAAGTACAACATTACACAACCCAAATAGTGGAGGACGCAGTAAGGAACTACTGGGTGGGGAACCAAAACAGCTATTGGAGAAAATGGAAGAGGAAAAGTGATTGGCCTGAAGCCCGAGAAACTGAGCAATGGAATACATATCACAATGAACTGGAAACTAGGAAAATAGCTATCAAAGAAGGACCAGACATAATAAGATGGGGCAAACGAATTAAAGGCATGTTTACAATATCAGAAAGATACCACCCGAAAACAAAAGAAGCGAACAATGCAAACATGGAAAAATGGAAAAGACTCTGGCAATTAAAAGCCTAACCAAAAGTGATGTTTTTTACCTGGACATTGCTACATGGGAGAGCCCTAACTTGGGATCAGCTAAGACGGAAAGGAACGCATGGACCCTCACACTGTGCGTTGTGCCAATGGCAAGAGGAAACCATGGAACATGTTACCAATTCCTGTAATGTAAGTAACATCCTATGGCAAAAGCACCAACAAATCTTTGGGATTACAGAAAGAAAGTTAGAAAGCATTAAAACACCAATTGAAACATGGAGTAGCAAACCGTATCGAAATATAATCCTTAACCATGCCTGGAACTTATCAATTGGATTCTTCCTGTGGAATCTTTGGAAAGCTCGAAACAGGGTAATATTTAGAACAAATAAAAAAGACACAGAGGAAATCTGGAACCAAATTATGGAGAATATAAAGGAAACAATAAATCCGGGAAATTGGACAGAGGAAGATTGGAAGACAGAAGGCATGGAAACTAGCATCATGAACGGACTGGAAATTCAAGTAATAAATATAAGTAGCACAAGGAAGATACAAGATGCAGAACGGGTAAGAGCGAAAGAAAGCTATAAGACCCCCGCCCCCCCCCCCCCCCCCCCCCCAACAAGGATTCACAAAACTAAACTTTGACGGGGCAGCCAAAGGCAACCCAGGGGAGGCAGGGATAGGAGGGATATTCAGAGACGAAGAAGGAAGGATCAAAAGGGTATATGCAATGGATTGTGGCACTGCTACCAATAATGAAGCAGAATACCATGCATTAAACAGAGGACTGGAGATAGTGATACGAGAAGGATACCAAAGATTGCAGATAGAAGGGGATTCTAAGCTGGTCATTGACACTATAAAACAACTACAACAAGGAGCAAACGTAGAAAAAATAAGAAAAAGATAGCGGATGGCGTGGGTAATTTTAGAAGTCGAAAAGTAACTTCAATGACTTGCATACCTTATCTGGTCCCATGTGAAGAGGAAAGGAAACGCCCCAGTGGATCTCCTTGCGAATTGGGGATGCCGAAACAGAGAGCACCAGTTAGATGTGGGAGAAGCAGATCTCAACAGGAATGAGGAATTGAACCAGATAAAACAGGCCGTCGAGGAAGATTAGAGGCAACTAGAGAACCCGAATGACGTTGAGAGGAGGGAAGAAATACGAAAGCATATGCAGGCAGATCAGCAAAGATCATCCATGGAATAGAATAGAACGGAGGAAAGGATGGAAAGGATAGGGATGATGGAGGAGGAAAGAGAAAGGATAATCCCGAGAAGCGTGGGAGTAGAAATGGAAGGAAGTTGGCACAGGGCGAACAAGACAGCAGGATTGAGAAGAGACAGCAGAGGAAAGCCAGATGGCAATGCGGAGTCAGCACAGGGACAACAAGAGCAGTCGGGAGAAGGTAGTCATAAATGAAGCATGGAGGACAAGACATTTGGGCAGCATCCCAAGGAAAGTGGGACGGAAAGCGTGCCACGGATCGTCGGAAATGGAGACAGCTGGAGGTAAGGTTAAGATAGAAGAATGTTAAAAGAATAAATTTTAAGGGAGTCCATGCATTTTGCATGTGGACGCGGGAGAAGGAAGGTGGCGAGAGAGAATGCATCGACAGCCAAAGACAATTGCAGAAGAGAGAATAGCGGCTCCAGACTGATGGGTATGTGAAATCTTCTCCCCTTCACTTGGATAAAAATTCTTACATGAAGAAAAACATAGGCATGCAGATAGATAGGAATAGTCTGCATCTCCCCAGACTCAGTTATCAAGTTAAGATAGCTTAGGTCGGGAGAAAACCATGCGACTCCATGGCTGGAAAGGAAAATTATAATAGTAATGCGAAGGGTTCACAGGAAAAGAAGGTCCCAATACTCCTTGACCCCTGCAACAGATGGGAAGGCCCTGGAATGCCAAACCCTGAGATTATGCCTTCAGTAAGGCGAACCTGGAACACCCGAGTGAGGAAGAAGATCCCTTCCACAGATTCTCGAGAACTGAGGAAAAAATGGGAGGGGGACCCTGAAGCTGTGGAAATCAAAACAGGAAGGGGGTCAGGAAAACCTCGAAGAAATGGGAGGGGTATGGATTACAAGGCAGCCCGCGCGGCTCAGATAAACTACACCAATTATAATCAAGTAAACCTCATCAAAGAAAACTTGGGCCAGGAGAGCTTTAGAGAGGCTTTGGATATGTATTTACGAGTTAGACACAACTCGGAAGAACCTAGGAGGAGGGGTAGTAGCGCTATCCCCTCCAAGTACTTGCCCCCAATAGACAAAACTGACCATTGTGTTTATACTGTGATAGGGCTAAACCATAGTGAAGGGTCAACTGTAACCCAGCAAGCAATCTTGAAGAACCAAAGCACCAGGAAACTGCCCAGTAAAAACATGGCGCCCAGGAGAAGCAAAAGGAATGTCAAGTAGGAAGCTGAAACAAGCAGTAGCGGCCAGAAAAAAGGCAGAAAATCTACAGATGAATAGGTAAAGGAACTTGTGGATGCCTACATGAAAGCAAATGCGCAAGAAATTCGGGAACAGATATGGAGCTGGGAATGTGAATTAAGACAAAGTCTTCAAGGTAGAAACCTTCCCCTACATGAGTGGGAAGAAATGATACATGATCCAGGCACTACAAATGGCAGACAATATCTCTATACTATAACTCTGCAACTTTATTGGATCATGAAACACATAGTCGCTTGCGCTATGACCCTCCATCAGGAACACATGGAAGGAGAAGTGGAGAACCGACAAGAGCGAAACAAATAACCAAAACTGGTCAACCGAGAGATAATGAAGGATTTGGCAACCATCCAGATCCAAACTTACAGGAACAACCTCGCTTTGGGCCGCATTGAGGAAACTTTGTCTGAGCTAAAATGGAAATTTCTTCAGCAAGGACGAGAACTCCTAGGCCCAGGGGTAAAGCGCAGAACAAAGCAAGTCGATGATGACTCTGGAAGAGCAAGCAACTTTCCAGATCGCCTCCTCAAATGAGGAGTAGTTGGTTTTTAGTTTTTGTTTACAGTTTTTGAATGTTTTTGTCTACAAGACTAGAGAGAGGTACTAGGGAGATACAGTTGTTGATGATGAACTTATTTAAGTTTTGGAATGGATACAATGTTTATCGATGGCCACCTGGTTTCCTTCGGGCAAGTGGCTAGTTAATCGATGTCTTGGGACTGTAAATTTTGAAAAAAGTAAATATAGAAAGTACAACCTTGTTTACAAAAAAAAACATTTCCAATTGTGTGTTTGAATGAAATGTCACAAATCTGAATAATGGTGATGATGTGACTTCTAAAAATCCCTCAACCACTTTACTAAGAGCTTGATAAGTATAAGGGCCACTATCATAGTCAATGTTTGGGATATTGAAACCAAGGGGAATATCTACAATAACTAGGGCCTAATCCCTTTTAGGTATGACTTTAGCAATTTCTTCAGAATCGCCTTGTATTACTTGATATTGAATAGTGTCAAGTCCATTCCAAATGAAATGAGTAAGAGTTAGATCAAGTTCAACATTCCTAAGACGTTTCTTCTTCAGTCTTTCGATCTTAATTTTTTCAATAAAGGTTCTGAAACTATTGGATGATCTATTTGCATCCTTCCTCATCTTTAATAAAATAAACAAATATATGTATAAGTTATAAAATAAAAATAGTATAAAGATGAATAAAAATGAATGTATAAATCAACATACCTTTTTGAATGCAAGATAAAAAGAAAAGAAAAAAATTGTTGTTGATGTAGAACTTGAATCTAGATAGTTGCGTACAAAATCATCCCAACTATCTTCATTCAACAATTTAACCATTTGTTCTTGTATTTTCATTTAAACTTTGTGACTATATAGATAAAGTAAAAAAAGTTAATATAATGATATGTATAACAAATACTACCAAGAACAATGTGTTATATTTAAAGGAAAATTATAATCTAGAAATAAGTAAAAATAATCAACAAACTTACTTTTGAAATTCCTCAGACATTTCCTCCAATGATAATTCCCCTGACGTCGCACAAGATAATATTGCTTTGACAAATTTTTCATCCTTCACACCTTGCAATGCTCTCCAAGGTGTGATAGTCATATCTTATGGAAGCTGCTTCATTTCAAGACCTGATTTATTATTGCTACATATCAATGGTTTAGACCTTTTGACCTTTTGGTTTTTGATGGCAATGTTCTCCCACATGCTAAAAATCTCATTAATCAATTCCCATATCTCTCTAGTTATAAATGCCAACTAGAAAATGTTATCAATACCTCTAAATAAATCAGTATTTACTATGTCGCCTTTTGAATTGATTTTCTCCTCAATTTGGTAGCCTATTTCCATACAACATTCCTTTCAGAAATATGCAGTAACATTTATCTGATCCACACCACATTTTTCTTCTAATTCACTATGAATAAATCTAACCCTTTGAATGAAAGTCATAGACATCCTATATTCATTATCTAAATTATGATCCCATGTCACTAACTTTGCTTCTATATCTGATAAACCAACATAAATGATACATTTCATTATTTCAAAATGTGGGTTATTGGGATATTCCTCCATCAATTGTCTTTGAGCTTCTATAGAATGGTTCCCCCCAAGCACATAATAATTTTATTCAAAACATTTTGACTTATCAAATGTTTCTTTGTTTGGAACTTGAATTGGATCAACAAGAAGCACATAATTAACCACATGAGAATATGGATTGTACCTCATCAATGCCTTCAAGTTGTGAACATGCAGGTGGTGTGGCTTTCTAATTTGATATTTACATTGTCCTTCACTTGCATTATATATTTGTCTCACTTTAAGCTGAAATGTACAACCACCCTCAATTAAGTTTCTCTTTGTCAAATTCTGTCGAATGGCATTTTGTTTTGTTTTAATAATGTCATCCTCTAAATCAACTCTTAGTGTAATGATTTATCTACTTCATTTTCTTCCTCATAACATTCTCATCATTAACTAGAACAGATTTATTCTTGGGAATTGTTACTTTTGGTCTTTTACATCTCTTCTCCTTTCCTACATTAGTTCCAATGTCATCCTCAGTAACGACAACATATTTTTCAGTGTCAATTTCAACTTCCTCATCTTCAAAAGTAACGTGTCTACCTTTACTAGATTTATCCACTAGAGGCATTTTTTCTGATCCCTTGGATGTAGTTTTGTAGCATCATGAATTACTACCTTTTGCTTGTTTTCCATATCTTCTTCTGACACTGAGTAGAAACTACTGAAAACATTCATAATATCATGCTCTATGAAATGAATGCCTCCCAACATAATTGAAACACTTTCAAAAAAATTATGTCAAACAAAATATCATATGTTAATAAAAACTAAGTTATAAAAATATAATGAGATAGTTACAATAACGCAAAACACAAATATAAATAACACTACTTACAATATTTTGTGTAATCTCATTTACGATTTGTTTACAAAACTTTGTAGATACCTCTCTAGTGTCATATAATGAATATAATAACCGATATTTAATCCTTTCATGTGACTTGGGCGGTTTTGTAAGTATATAAACAATTTCATTGTCCAGTACCGAACACATTTCTATGACTTTACCCAGCACCTCATAAATTCCACTATCGTTAGGTATATCAACATATAGATATATTTGCACATCTTCGCTTTCTCTTTCTTTCACATATCATACATTTTCTGGAAGTTTCACTTCTTTTGATTTCTTCCAGTATGAAATCGTCTTCTTATCATTTAAGGCACTTGAAATATTTGTAGCTATCAGCTCAGGTTTGGTTTGTTCAACAGTGCTTTTTTAGGATCCACCTTTAACAGTATTTGGTCCAGAAAGATTCATAGAAATCTTCTTTGATGTCATTTTCCTGCAAAAAAATACACATATATAAATCAGTAAATTACAAAAAAAAATAGCTTAAATTAACAAACATAATGATAAATGATAATTAATTTTATTAAACATAACAATTTTTAAAAAATAAGAAATTTAAAAAGTACAGGCCCCTACCGCCCCACCCCAGAAATCGGTCCGCCACCTGAGTCGGCTGTTGGGTCGTCGGGGTGGGGCAGGGGGTTGGGCACCAGCCCCCCTACCCCACCTTGGCAGCCCAACGGTTGCCCCCTCACCCCACCATGGCGGCGCAACAACCTGCCACCCTGGTCGGCTGTTGGGTTGTCGGGTCACCCTAGCGGCCCAATGTCCAGCCCAAGTGATCGTTGGGCCATCGAGCGGGGGCAGGGGGTCAAGCACCAGCCCCCCTGCCCCACCCCGGCGGCCCAACGGCCCGCCGCCGAGGTGGGGTGGGGGACCGAGCGCCAGCTCCCCCGCGCCACCTCGATGGCCCAACGGCCCGCCACCCCAGCAAGGCGATGGGTCTCCGGGGTGGGGCGGGGGGCTGGGTAGCCAGCTGCCTACCCCTCCCCCACTGGCCCATTGGGCCACCGGGAGCATGATCGGCCCCACCACACCCACTGCGGACGTAGTGGTTAAATATGTATCATTTAAATTTTTAATTTCTAAAAAAAATCATTAAACTTGTTTAATTTTAAAACTTGCACATGGCAAAAATTCACTCCAAGTCTTTTAACAAACCTCAAAAAACTTGATATGATGTGAGGAATAGTGATAATGAAATTTATTATACAGCAGAAATTACGAAATTGTTTTACCATACGGTTAATGTGGGACTAATTTGTTTTATAAAAAATTTAACATGTAAATTTTGTTGTGATATAGTGAACTATGATAAAGCAAACATTACAGAATTGCTTTATAGCATGGTAAATGTGTGATTAATTTGTTTTAGAAGGTATAATAAAAATTTAAAAAAAAAACATTCAATTGTCTAGTAAATATTATATAGTTGAAGTAATAAATTAATTTAGGTAAAAGATTTAGTTTACAATTTTAATTTAAAATATTTATTTCATAAGAAAATTTTAGTTAAATTTTTTCAAAAATTGTAGAAGAAAATTATGGAGGGAAACACATGAAATGAAATTTTTGGAGGGAAAAAATTTAGCGAAAAATTTTGGAGGGAAACTTTGGAGGGAAATTTTAATTCTTTAAACTATATATTAGCTTTAGGAGAGTCTGCATTTGTATCATTCAACCTCTTATATTTGAAAGGCATGGATTCTTCTGATAGTGAAGTTTCGCTTTGTGAAGCATCAACATTTTCGTCACATAACAACTCTATTCATATTGATGAATATATTGTAAATTCTTCCACTATGAATAGAGAGTCAAATCTTCCACTTAGTCCTAATCCTAAGGACTATGAGAGTAGCACTGATGAAAGATGGGATGAATAATTTCAAATAAATAAAGAGTCACAGCTTCCATTTAGTCATAATCCTATGGATTATGAGAGCAACAGTGATGAAGAGCATGATGAAGAATTTCAAAAGAATGGAGTGTAATAGTTTCTACTTAGTCCTAATCCTATGGACTATGAGAGCAGCAGTGATGAAGAGCATGATGAATAATTTCAAAATAATAGAGTGTCACAATGTCCACTTAGTCCTAATCCTATGGACTATGAGAGCAGCAGTGATGAAGAGCATGATGAACAATTTCAAAAGAATGGAGTGCCATAGTGTCCACTTAGTCTTAATCCTATGGACTATGACAATAGCGGTGATGAAGATGATGATGAAGAATTTCAAAAGAATGGAGTATCACGGTGTCCACTTAGTCCTAATCCTATGGACTATGAGAGCAGCAGTTATGAAAAGCATGATGAAGAATTTCAAATGAATAGAGTGTCACATTGTCCACTTAGTCCTAATCCTATGGACTATGAAAGCAGCAGTGATGAAGAACATGATAAATAATTTCAAAAGAATGGAGTGTCACGATGTCCACTTAGTCCTAATCCTATGGACTATGAGAGCAGAAGTGATGAAGAACATGATGAAGAAATTCAAATGAATAGAGTGTCACCGTATCCACTTAGTCCTAATCCTATGGACTATGAAAGTCGCAGTGATGAAGAACATGATGAATAATTTCAAATGAATAGAGTGTCACGGTGCCCGCTTAGTCCTAATCCTATAGACTACGAGAGCAGCAGTGATGAAGAACATGATGAATATTTTCAAATAAATAAAGAGTCATAGTTTCCACTTAGTCCTAATCCTAAGGACTATGAGAGGAGTAGTGATGAAGGACAGAATGAAGCACTTAGTCCTAATCCTAAGGACTATGAAAGTAGCAGTGAAAAAGGGCAGGATGTAGAATTTTTAGTAAGTAAATAGTCACATTTTCAACTTATTCCTAATCCTATGGACTATGAGAGTAGCACTGACAATGAACATGATGAAGAATATCCAATAAACATCGAGTCAAATTTTCCATTTAGTCCTAATTCTAAGGACTATGACAGTAGCACTGAAGAAGGGGAAGATCAAGAATATCCTCCAAGATAGTATTTCAAAATCACAGATAATCGTAGTGAGGATAACATTCCTCATAATGATGATGAAAATTCTTATACAAATGATGATCCAATGATGGAGATGTCGCCAGGAAATATTGTATCAAGGAGTAGGAGTGGACCTTTTTGTATCAACCCAATACGTTCTAGTTATACAAGGGGTAGAGAAGAATATCTGACGAGAAAAAGTTCTATCAGCACTCTCATTTCAAGTGAATGTTGTCAAAAAGATTGCTTGAAACATATGGATTTCAAGTTTGCATTAGAGAAAAGGAAGAGATATTTTTCAATGAATAAAAGCATGCAAAATTCATATTTAGTGGGGTGTATGCAATCTACATTGTTAGGTTATGATTATCATATTGGGTCCTTATTTATCTATAGAAATGCTTTCAAAGTGTTTCATTCAATGGGTAATTTTCATCTCTCAAGAATCCAAGAAAATTTGGAAAAGGATCCCACATTTTATTCAAAAGTACTTCATAAACGACATTTTGGGCCATTATCAAACACTGCAATGTCATGGATGAAAGATTTATTTTCAAAGCATGGATAGTGTATGCCAAATAGAGAGACAATACATATTCTAGATAATTTCTCAAGACAAGAAATCTACAACTTATACAAAGAATATGCAGAACGTGTTGAGGGACATGGTCAATTTACTACATATCAATATTTTGTGAAGGTATGGAAGAAAGAATTCAACAATGTCTGTATTCCTAAGAAGACAAGGATGGGGATTTTTAGTACATGCGCTTCTCTTAAATCAAAAAGGGATAAATTTGAAGGGTTAGAAAGAGGTAAGCATTCATAACTTTAACTTTTAAAATTGTTTAGTCATCAACTATGAAAATGTATTTCTTAATGACCTTCTTTTATGTTGTGTAGATTCCATTGTCAAATAACTTCAGGAGCATCGCGAACAACAAACAAGTGAAAGGAAAAAGTTGTACAAGCATCGAAAGAAGTGTTATGATAATCTGAATAAATATTTGGGTTTGATAATTGATGGTATGGACCAGAAGAAAACACTTTTACCACATTTTGTTCGCACACCCAAAAATTTACAGGAGGAAAATTTTATTTAGTATCACTTGGTCAGTTGTATGGTCTTCAACGAGAAAATGCTACCAAGGGTGTATTTCACAGCTCCAAATATTCATAATTATGCAAATATGACAATAACCATAATTCATTATGTGCTTTATCATTGGTCTGGTAATCTTCTTGAAGTTTTATATCTACAATTGGACAACACTTGCTGAAAACAAAATTCAGATTGTTTTTCGATATCTAAACATGCTTGTTGAATTGAGAATTTTTCAGAAGGTAAAGGTTGGTTTCCTTCTTGTTGGGCACACTCATGACCATATTGATCAGATGTTCAGTCATTTTTTAGTCACATTGAGGAGGAAGGAAGTTGGGAGCTTGTCATCATTAATTGAATGTATTAAGAAATCATACATGCCAAATCCTACTTTTGATGTGTTGGAAGAAACTGTTGACATGCGAAGGTTTATTCTGGGATCGCATGGTGAGGAGAAATGCACTAAAGAACTTAATGACATTAGCTTCCAACATCAATTCTGTATCAAAAAAATTGATGGGAAAACACTAATATGGGGCAAGAAGTATTCAACTATTGTAGAATGGGTGCCGTCATCAGGTTTGGAATTTTTGAAGTTCATTCCAGATCATCAATATTTGCATCAAATATATTGTTATTACAATCAGTTGTTGAAGTTCATAATGCACGTAGACAAAATAGAGATATAAATTATTCTGATTTCCTAGAAGAAATTAAAAAATGTATTAGATATACATATGATTACATTTATATTGTTGATTCAATTTGGTGGGAGTCTTTTTTCAATAATCAAAGTGATAACATTTCAAGAATAAAAAATGAAGATATACCTTTGAAAAATCCATTTATTTGGCCACAAAATGTGTCAAATGAACATGAGGAAAGAAAAATTATAGAAAAACAACAATCTCAAGGTATTATTAATTCTTCACAGGCAGAGGAAAGAGAGATGTATATTGGTTCCATAAGATCTCATGCACAACATGAAGCCATGGAAGACCTTTATAGGGGTTCAGTACAGGATATTAAGGAGGGTTGCATGATCGCAGTCCTAGCAGATGGAGATCCCAATGGCTATCCATTCTGGGTTGATAAGGTTATAAAGGTAATTACAGAAAATGAAGATGTTACAAATGTTGAAGTACATTGGTATGCCACAAATACACACCCATTCAATGGTGTGTATAAGCCAGAGATGGTGGTTCATAAAAAAATTGGTGGAAAGAGAAAAATAAAGGGTACAAATATAAATCATCAGCGCACAAACCTCTTAAAATTGGAGGATGTTGACATACTTGTGTATGACTTCAATTTAACAAAGAGAGGAGCTCTTCTTTTCAAGATGATAGAGATTCTGAAAAGGTTGTTACCTGAAGGAACAATGTTGAGATGGGATTCTGTTGAAACTAGTCGTAGATACTGAATAATTTTGAAACCTAAAATGGTGGGCATGCATGTGGACTCAAATGGGGCACTAGTTGATCAAAGAGAAGAATATGGAACATCTTCATCTGCATCCAGTCATTCATCTGAATATGTGAATTCTGATGGTGTGCAAGAAAATATGAGTGATTTTGAATAATTGTCTAAGACAATTTATATAACTGATGTTTGCATCATATCTTGAAATAAAAAAATTGATTTCCATATGGTGTTAAATCAGAAGTTATGAGTCTTTTTTATGTTTGTTGGATTATATGTTTTAATTATGATGATTTTTATTGTTTAGAATATCTACAATGAAACAATAACTTAGAGATATAATATATGTTTCATTCAATCTACAAACAATGACATTTTGATTAATTTAGTCATGGAATTTGTTCATAATGTCATGGTTTTTTAATTTTATGGTTGAAAATTTTCCAAATTTTTTGGTATCTTTAATGTTATGGTTGAAAACAATTAGAATTTTTGCGATCTTTAGTGTCATGTTTATATGTTTAACAACATGGATGAAAACTAGTAGAATTTTAATGTGTTTCGGATCCCATTATTTTATCTTTATCGTCATTACTAAAACATGTTGAAATTATATTTAGGAAAGAAAAATGTTATTGTACCAAAAACATTAGTGTGTTTTTTCCTCAAAAACATCTTTTCTTTTGCACCTAAAAATTCGGTTTTACTAACATTTTTTAAAAATGTTGAAAATTGACCCTAAAAAAATCCATCGTTCTAGTATCAACACTTTTCATTTTCAAGGTGTTTTTTTGCACAATTTTTGCACAAAAAAATTGTTTTCACTACCATTTTTAAACATGTTCAAAATTGACCCTAAAAAAAATACCATCTTTCCAGTATACACACTTTTCGTTTTTAGCACTATTTTTCATGTTTCCTTGGGGTTTTTTGGCCACAGTTCCCTTTTTCAATTTGTAGTTCTCGTTTCAAAGTTTACATTGTTTTGGATAGAGGAGCTCGATTAGTGTACCTGGATGCTATGGAGGCAAGAGTTCGTTTCCATAAAGATGTCACGTTAGAGTACACGGACACCATCGTGGACTACCGAGCTTAGCATTAGTTCGCTATTGTCGATCATCACGAGGATGTCGAACAATTGGACTTCCCGCGGTTGTCTGAGTCATAGTGATGTCTTGCATGGCTTTCTCATTCCTATTTAGTCTCACATGGGTACATGTGCATTGTAATGTAACGTTTTGTTAAGTGTAAGTTAAAGTGTCGATAGTTGGAAGTAACAGTCATAGAATAGATGAAGAATCATGAGGGTAGATGAACTGTCACAAAGGGGAATGTCAAGGGCCACCCCACCCTTTGCTATATGTAGTCCCTCATAACTCATTACAAAGGATTTTGGTCAGCCAATATTTTGATAGGACAATCTTAGAGAGATCTTGGACAGTATTGTAATGAGCCTTGGCTTCTTCACTACGCAGAGCTAGTATATCTCTTTGGAGGAGCAGGCAGCAGTGACTGTAACATTTCATTGTCGAAAATAGTGTTTGGACATGGATTTATTGTATGACTGGAACTTACACTTCTTAATATAAAAGATCCAGCATGTTTCATGCATATGTCGTATTGTATTTCAACTATCTCGTTTACTCTAAATGATATATGTATTTGTTTGCTTACGCGTGCATGTGTATCTATTTTTTGTATATGTATGTATGAATCTTTCTGAAACGTGTTGTTGGTTTAACCATCACTTTATACTGCTAGCTTACTTGCCTTCCGTGTTGTGATGCATCGTTGCTCGTGTGTTCCCTTCTTAACTATGTGCTTTCAAAGATTTCCAAGGGGTGCATTCACCTCACCCTCCGTGTGTTAGAACCGATCATGCACCTTCCTTGACTTACTGCACATGTCACCCCCTTGCTACCAACATGGAAATCTTACTTGCCTCTGTGTGAAACCGTGGTCAAGGCGATACTGTATGACCCACTTTTGGGACGCCTACACCAAACGGTCTGAGGTCTAATTGGGACTTCTTACCAGGGATATCCCCTGACATGTTGGCAGGTCCAACACCATCAATAGAAGGGGAAGAGAGGTCATAGGAAGTTCAATAAGAAAGGCAAGAAGAAATGGTTTAAGAGGAGTTTATTCTCCAAAGAAGATAACTCCTCATCTGATGAAGACAGTGATAACGAAGAAGAAATCAATGGAAGAGTATTTTTTATAGCCAAGCACAATAAGCAAGAGGCATCTAATAAAGAATGAGAAGAAGAGATGACTGAGGTTGAATTTCAAAACGAAGTGATCAGGGTTATCAAAGAGCTCAAGGCCGAGAAGAATCACGTCAACACTCTTGAAGATGAATTGAAGACAGAAAGGGAACATGTCCTAAATCTTAAAATCAAGGTTGAAGAATACAAACGAATTGAAGAATTTCTAAGGAAAAAATTAAAGGAAAATAACAAGGAAATAGAGGAATTGGAAGCTAAAATAGTCTCTCTACAAAAGGAAGTAAAAAATGGAAAAAATATTCAAAACTACACCAACAGCGTAAAGATATTGGAAGAACTCATCAGAAATCAACGATCATGCACTAACAAAGAAAAATCTTAAAAGGAGTCAAGTCCTTCTATGAAAACAAAAGAAGGTGGATATGCAAAATCTACCAAGAAAATAGATCTCATCTAAATGAAGAGATCATGACTCACAGGAAGAACCATGGAAAATAATTTCTCGAAGAAGATTTCCTCCCAGGTATCAAACTATCTTTTATGGTCATTGCTATTCATGTGGAAGGTTTGGACATAGATATGTAGAATGCCAAATGTATGTTTGGAATGAATATAGTTCCCAGAGGTCTTTCAGAAATGGATATTCCATAACTGAGTAGAATATCAATAGATTTGATCATTTGAGAGATGATGTCGAATGTTACAAATGTAACAATTTTGGACATCTGGCTAAAGATTGCAGACTTGGAATATCTTCAAAGGAATTCTCGAAAAATAAAAATGAACAAGTATGGAAAAAGAAGACTGAAAAATGTGTTATCTCTCTCAAGGCTTAAAACAACAGAAACATTTGGTATGTCGACAATGGTTTCTCAACGCATATGACTGGAGATAAAAATAAGTTCATATCCTTGAAGGAAAAGAAAGATGGAACAGTGCCTTTGGAAATTACGGGTCTCCAAACGTCATAGGAGTAGGTACCATCACACCTAGAAGTAAGGATGCATTAGCGAAGGATGTGTTGTTGGTTGAAAATATGAATCAAAATCAACTCAGTGTTTGACAGATGTGCGATCAAGGACACATGATATTATTCAACTCTAAGAAATGTGAAATCAGGAGGCAAATTTGGAAAAATTATGGCTACAATGAGTAGAGCTCCAAATGACATATACATTTTGGATTAAACACCTAAGGGGTGGTTTTTGGCAAAAGAAGATGAAATTTAGTTATGGCACAAACGAATGGGACATATAAATTTTGACAATTTGGTTAGGATCAGCAAAAAAGGAAGTAGTGAGAGAAATGCCTAAAATTTCAAAACCTACCAATACAATATGTGAATCTTGTCGGCACGGAAAAAAGACAAAATTTGAGTTCAAGACAAAGGAACACTTTGCATCACATCCATTGGAATTAATACATATTGATCTATGTGTTATGAACCAGCTCATAAAATATAGAAAAGATAGATCAACGACTTCAAAATCAGCCTCTTCGAGGGCGCGACCTCCTTTACATTACACAAATGAACAATTCTTGGATGATACAAATGACTAAACCTCCTTTCTATATATAGGAGTCTAAGGGGTCACAATATAATCAAAGCTGACATAAGATTATAATATAAGTTCACAACAATAACAATAGTGGGCTTCTATGGGGCACACTAATAACAATATGGAGATAATAGGGGCACAATAATAACAATAAGGGCTACAATGACAATAGTAATGGGGGAATCACTAGTATTATAGGGACCTAACATGCCCCTCTCCTTCAAAAAAGTGTTGTCCTCAATGTTTGAGTAGTTCTGGATGCTCCTGTATAAAATTATCATCCTCCCATGTGGAATCTTCAGTGGGTAGGTTCTTCCACTTTATGAAATACTACGAAATTGATCGATTTCGTAGTTGTTGAGTTATTGTTTCTGTGACTACTTCAAGTTCCAATATGATTTTTCCTTCCTTGTCAAGTTCTGTCAATATTGTTTGAATTGGGATCTTGTCACCTATAACCTTCTTTAAACATGAAACACGGAAAACTAGGTGCATTGGGGAAGTTGCAGGAAGCTCCAATTTGTATGCCATAGTACCAATATTTTGCAATACCTTGTATGGACCATAATACTTTGGTGATAATTTATTATCCTTCTTAGCTTGCTTGAGAGACATTTTTTTATATGGTTGTAGCCGTAGGAATACCCAGTCACCTACGTCATAACTTCTTTTGTTGTGATGTTGATTTGCTTATTGTTTCATTCTATTATGCGTCAAAGTAAGGTTATCCTTTAAGAGTTGGGAACTTGTTGTTGATGCTCGATGTGGTATTCCACTACTTGAACCTTAGAATTTCATCTTAAATATGATGTGATGGATGGTGAATGATATCCATAAAGTGCTATAAATGGAGTCATTTTTATTGCAGTATGGAAGGAAGTGTTATACCACCATTCAGCCAGAGGAAACCTTTTGACCCATTGTGTTTGTTTATCAAAGACAAAGCAACGAAGATATCCTTCCAAACATTTGTTTACTATATCAGTTTTCCCATCAGATTGAGGATGATAAGATGAGCTATGAGCTAACTGAGTATCGAGACAAGAAAATAATTATGTCCAAAAATTTACAGTGAAAATGAGATCTCTATCACTTATAATAATCTTTGGGTTTCCATGTAGCTTTTGAATTGTTTCCATAAATGCAGTAGAAACCGTACTAGCTTTAAATGGATGAGATAATGCACAAAAGTGTGCATACTTGGTAAGTTTGTCAACTACCACCATGATGACACTCGTTCCTTTAGACTTGGGTAAACCTGTGATAAAATCCATTAAAACCTCCTCCCAACATTGGCTTGGAATGGATAAAGGTTGTAATGGACCTGGGGTATTACTTGTTTCAACTTTATTTTGCTTGCAAACCAAACATTCCACCACAAAATTTTGGATATCCGATTTAAGGCCATCCCAAAAAAATTCCTTCTTAACCCTGTGGTAAGTTTTTAGAAATCTTGAGTGCCCTCCTAAGGGAGAAGTGTGCAATTCCATAATAATTTTTTGTTTTAGTTGGGAATTCTTACATAGGTATAATCGATATTTGTACCATAATGAATCATTTTAGTATCAGATGTGCTAGGATCTTGTTGTATCTTTTGAATGAGTGCCCACACTTATTTATCATTCTTCCATTCATCCCTTGCTTCATTTATCCAATCTAGTTGGATAATAGAAATGGCGCAAAGCAATGCTTCCACATCCTCATCCTTTCTTGAGAGTGCATCTGCCACAACATTTTGCTTCCATTTTTTGTACATGATTTCAAAGTTATAACCCAACATCTTTGTGACCCATTTTTTCTGCTCTTTTGAAGATAATCTTTTTTCTAAAAAGTATTTAAGACTATCATGATCCATTTTTACCTTGAAGTGCCTTCCCATTAGGTAGGGTCGCCATTTCTTAAGTTCATGTAGTATTGCCAACATTTCCTTCTCATAAACAGCTTTATGTAAATACTTTCCTTTGGTTGGACAAATTTTAGAAGCAATGGGTCTTTCTTCTTACATTAAAACTGCACCAATTCCATTTCTAGAGGCATCACATTCCACAATAAAGGTTTTTGTGAAGTTCGGTGTAGATAATACCAGTGCTTGGCACATTGCCTCTTTAAGATGTTCAAAGGCCTTTGTTGCTTCTGGAGTCCATGAAAATGTATCTTTCTTCAATAATGTTGTTATGAAAATGTATCTTTCTTTAATAATGTTGTTAGAGGTGTTGTTATTCTCCCATCATTCTTAACAAACTTGTGATAATACCCTGTCAACCCGAGAAATCCTCGCAAATTCTTTATGGATGTGGGGATTTTCCATTCTTTAATGGCTTTAATTTTTCTAAGGTCTACCTTAACACCTTCATGAGATAAAATATGACCCAGATATTCCACCTCTTGTACTCCAAAGAAACATTTGGAGATTTTTGCATATAATTGTTTCTCCTCCAATAGTTTGATCACCCTATCAACATGTTGAACATGATACTTCCAAGACTTTCTTCAGATTAGTATATCATAAAAAAAATACTAACACAAATTTTCTAAGGAAGGGTTTGAAAATGGAATTCATCAAACCTTGAAATGTAGAAGGTGCATTGGTAAGGCCAAAAGGCATGACCACAAATTCATAATGACCCTCATGAGTTCTAAATGTTGTTTTCGGAATGTCTTAAGTCTTCATTCTGATTTGATGATATCCTGAATGAAGATCCAACTTGGTGAAGTAAATTGATCCATGCAATTCATCCAATAATTCATGAATGACATGAATGGGAAATTTATCTTTAATAGTGAGTTTGTTTAGCTCCCTTTAATCTAGACACATGCACCATGATCCATTCTTTTTGTGCACTAATACTACTGGAAGCAGAGAAAGAACTTTGACTAAGTTGAAATATTACCAACCTCTAGCATTTTTGCAACCATACATTCAATTTCACTCTTTTGGGCATAGGGATATATGTAAGGCCTGATGTTTGGAGGAACACTACCTAGAATAAAATGAATAGCATGATCATGATCACGAATAGGTCGGAGGCCTTTGGGAGTCTCAAATACCTTGGAATGATTGTCCAAGACTTTTTGGAGATATGGAGAAATAGATGATTTCGATGTGGGAACCTCTAGCGAACATAATTATGCAATTATGCCTCGTTGTTCTTTCTTGAGAAGCTTTGTCATTTCGTTAGAGCTGATTATCTTTCTTGGTTTCCCTGTGATACCTGTTAATTCAACTTCCTTTCCTTCCAAACAAAATTTCATGAAAAGTTCTTAAAAATTAAAAGCTATTATACCCAAGGATTGTAGCCATTCGACTCTTAATACAACATCAGCACCACCCATTGGAATGGAAAGCATTGGGTTATTCAATACATATTTTCCCATGGATAGCTTGATATTATGGCACTTTCCAAATCAATTTATGGTTCCTCTGCTTGCAACCATCACTTGACACTCTGGTGTTGGATATAGGAAGCAATTCAATTCCTTGGCTATCTTACAATGAATAAAATTATGGGTACTTCCCGAATCAATCAACATTGTTACCTTTTTCTTCTTGATATGTCCTTCTATCTTGATAGTTTAAGGAGTGGTAATTCCAACCAATGCATTACAATATATGGTTGGATTAATTTCTTATTTCTCTAGAATTTTTTCCTGGTGTGTATCCTCTTCTTTTGACATTTCTTGTTCCTTTTCTTCCTCCTCTTCACAATCTATGTAGAATAATTTCTTCCCATCAAACTTATGACCTTTAGTGTATTTGCTATCACAACTATAACAAAGCCCTTTTACTCTTTTTTCTTCCAATTTTTGTGGTGTCAACCTTGTAGGTTGTGGAAGGCTAGGGGAAACAACACTTCCATCTTCATAGTTGTGATTTGTAGGCTTCCTGGTTGCCATAATTTTGCTTTCCATTTATCTTTCCAACCTGAATGCCTTTCCCAATGAATCAGGTTTCCAAAGGCAAACCTCATGTTGGATGTTATCCTTTAAATTCCCTATGAACACATCAATCCTATGCTCCTTTGGAATATCTTTTACCCTTATATTCAATGTTTGGAAGTCCTCAATGTGCTTCATCATTCAACCCTTTTGTTTGAGATTTATCAATTGGCTAAAAAAGGTGTTTCTTTTTGTATCCTCATAATGTGCTATCATTTCTTCCGTCCCAAGTGACAATTTGTTTACGAGAGCAAAGCCATTGATACCATACAAACTAATTTGATTTCAAATATAAAGTTGCAATGCGTACCTTTTGTGTGTTTTTCACATTATGGATATCGAATATTGCTCCATCTGTAGTATCCATGTTACGGGATCATTTCCATCAAACTTCCTCATATCAATATTTGGAACATGGTGGGTCTTCAATCCAATGTTAGAGTCTATGAAATCATGATTAACATTTCTTTTGTTCTCATCATGAGTTTCTTTCATTGCCCTTTCACCATTAGTAAACATTTCTTGTTTATCAAATTTGTCTTCAAATCTTCCATTTTGCCTTCCATCTTAGCTTCCACGTCATTCATCTTAGCTTCCAAACCATCCATATTATCTTCCACGTAATTCATCTTAGTTTCCATGCATTTCTTTAAACCATCCATATTATCTTCCACGCCATCCATCTTAGCTTCCATGCATTTATTTAAACCATCCATCTTAGCTTATGTTACTTTTTGTGAGAGTGAATTTTGTTGCACTCAGTCTCGTAATTTTGATATATCATGTTGCATTTCTTCCTCTTCTTCATGAGTCATGCTAGAGCTTTCAGGTTGCTTACTAGATGTTTCCATTTTCTTTCTTCGAGGCATCAATTAATGATAATTATGCTTCACTATGCCCTCTGAATTCCTTCAAACTAATTTTTCAAACCAAACTGCAAAATTTTAAAAAAACTACACCCCTTTTTTCACTTTGTAGGATCTCGATATTGAATCTCACGTATCTCTGAAATTTCAAATCTCCAAGGTGTGAAACTACAAACTGTGGTATCCCTATGAGTCCTCTTTCCAACACCACTAGTTTGATCGAAATTGGATTCTCCAAGAAAGAGTTATTCCCAATCTCCCAAGATTACCTGATTATACACTTTTTCAGCAGGGCGAACTTGTATGAAGTGCCACGTGTCACGGTTTCAACCTTCAGACCGGAAACTGATGCACAAAAAACTACAGTTCGTCCTCCTTCTATAACTTCTTATGAAATTTCAATCTGATACTTAGAGATAAAGTTAGGACAAATTTTCTCATGGTCACCTCTTTGGGATGTAATTCAGGAGCTTCCAAAAATCCTAACTTCCTTAGATCATATCTCCGAAAATATAGCGAAACAAGATATGAAATTTTGACCCGGAGGATCATCGAGATTTCGTCTCAAATGGGTTGTTTTTGTAGCTTCTAAAACATAAAAGAAAAAACATTAGAGCAAAAATTCCATCATGACCTGTTTGGAGCAGCGAAACCCTATAATCCAAAGCTCTAATACCAAATGTTATGAACCAGCTCACAAAACATAGAAAAGATAGATCAATGATTTCAAAATAAGCCTCTTCAAGGGGGAAACCTCATTTACATTACCCAAATGAACAATTCTTGGATGATACAAATGACTAAACCTCCTTTCTATATATAGGAGTCTAAGGGGTCACAATATAATCCAAGTCGACATAACAATAACAATATAAGGGCACAACCCCAAGAGTTAGCTCAATCGGTCAAATCAAGTGCCTTGCCAATGGGAGGTCACAGGGTCGAATCCCGAAAGCTCTTGGGGTTAGGTCAGTAAATAGGCCGAGGGGTGTTGATGCCCTTCGGGTGGCGTCCACTCAGTGTTTAAAACCCTGGACGTAGCGGCTACCCACTGACCCGGGTATCCGTGAACCAGTAAGTGAAAAAAAAAAACAATATAAGGGCACAACAATAGCAATTGTGAGTTTCTATGGGGCACACTAATAACAATATGGAGACAATAGGGGCACAATAATAACAATAAGGGCTACCATGACAATAGTAATTCAAGCATCACTAGTATTATAGGGACCTAACACTATGTGGTGCTATGAGAACAAAAGTTTTAAACAATGAATTATACTTTATGCTAATGATAGATGATCACACTAGACTGACAATGGTCAGTTTCTTAAAGAAAAAGTCTGAGGCATTCGAATGTTTCAAAATCTACAAGGAATTGGTCAAAAATGAAACTGATTTGAAGATCAAATGTCTGAGATCGGATAATGGCAGAGAATTCATGTCCAAATAATTTTAGCAATACTGTGACGAAAATGGAATAAAAAGGCAATTCTCAATAGCCAAAACACCACAGCAGAATGGAGTTGCTGAAAGAAAAAACAAAATTGTATAGGAAATGGTTAGAACAATGTTAAATGAATCAAAATTAGATAATAAATTTTGTGTTCAATCAATCAATACAGCCATATTCATTATAAACAGAGGTCTACTCAGGAACAATTGTAACATGACTCTGTACGAACTATGGAAAGGAAGACCAACTAACATCAAATACTTCAAAATATTTGGAAGTAAATGCTACATCAAAGAGAAGACCAAAAATTGGGAAATTTTTATTCTCGTGTTGACGAAGGTATTTTCATTGGTTATTCACGCAAAAGAAAGGCTTATAGATGCTACAATCTAAGGCGAAAAAAAAATAGTTGAAAGCATAAATGTTACTTTTGACAAATACTATGTTCTAAAGGATGACAATGAGATCGTCTCTTCAAGCAAATTTGAGGGGCTTGAGGTATAATTTTTGAAGGATAAAGAAGAAGCTCCTGAACAAGACAAATCAAGTAAGGAAACAACTATCAACCAAGAGGAAATAAGAAATGATTAGCAGGATCTACAATAAACTTCTCCAAAAGTTTTAAAATAATGGTGTCAAAAGAATCAATTGTCATATCAAATCATCAGCAACATGAATGAAGGAATTGGAACCAGAAGAATTCAACAGCTTTGTTCATCAGAGCAAGCCCACATTGCTCTTTTAGCAACTTTTGAGTCTAGCAATTTTGATGAAGCTAGTCAAGATGAACACTAGGTAGCAGCTATGAATGAAGAACTAGATCAAATTGAGAAGAATGACACTTGGGAATTAGTTCCACGACCAAAGAATAAAAATGTTATTGGAACTAAATGGTTTTTCATAAACAAATTGAATGAGAATGGACGGGTGACTAGGAATAAGTAAAGATTATTCTGCAAAGGATATGCACAAGTAGAAGGAATTGATTTTGAAGAAACATTTTCTCTCGTTTCCAGAATGGAAGCTATCAGGATGTTTCTTGATTATGCATTCTTCAGAAAAATCAAGGTGTACCAAATGGACGTTGAGTCGGCCTTTCTAAATGGTGAATTGGAAGAAAAACTTTACATCGAACAACCCAACGGATTTCTACTCTCTGACAAGGAAGACTATGTCTGCAGATTAAAGAAGGCATTAAATGGTCTCAATCAAGCTCCTATAGCTTGGTATGCTCGTCTTTATGGATATCTAGATCAACAAGGATTCAAGAAAGGAAGCGCCAACATCAATCTCTATGTGAAAGTGGTTCAAGATAACCTAACAATTATCGAGGTATATGTGGACGATATAATATTTGGAAGCAATGATGACAGATTAAGTAGAAACTTTTCCACAAAGATGCAAAGTGAGTTTGAAATTTATCTACTTGGCAAGCTGACATACTTCTTAGGGCTTCAGATATCTGAGTAGGATAAAGGAATATTTATATATCAAACCAAGTACATCAAGGAAATGCTCAAGAAATTCAAGATGGAAGGTTGCAAGCTTGTCCTTACCCCAATGGCAATAGGTTGCAAGTTAAGTTTAGAAGATTCATCAAAGGATGTAGAACAGATGTTGTATAGATCTATGATTGGCAGTCTTCTATATGTGACAGCTTCTCAGCCAGACATAATGCAAGCAGTTGGACAAGTGGCAAGATTCCAAGCAGCACTAAAAGAATCTCATATTATTGTCATCAAAAGAATTCTTCGATATCTTAAGGGTACAATATAATATGGTTTATGGTATCCCAAAGGAAATGATCTAGTTATCCAAGCTTATACATGTGCAGATTGGGAAGGAAGTGTTCATGATCAAAAGAGTACCAATGGAGCGGCATTCTATCTAGGTGGTTGCCTTGTTTCATGATTAAGTAAAAAACAGTGTTCAATCTCATTATTCATAGCGGAAGTAGCTTATTGTACTCAAGTTCTTTGGATGAAACAAACTTTGCAAGATCTTCAAGTCAAGTTTGATGAGCCTATTCCCATATTTTTTGATAACGCCAGTTCCATAAGTATCTCCAAGAATCATGTGATGCATTCCAAAAGAAAGCACATTCCGTTCAAATATCATTTCGTTAGAGAACAGGTCGCTAAAAAGAATATCAAACTTGAATATGTTGGCACAAAGGAACAAATTTCTAACATATTTACCAAACCATTACCTCGTGAATCATTTGAGTATCTTCACCAAAATCTTGGGATTCTCCCAAGTTCTCATGAGACTATTTCTCTTATCTAACTAAGTAGAAAGGGGGAGTGGAGGTGTGTACAGGTCCGCAGGATGACAGTTTGTCAGGGGGATTTACCCTTTGTCATTGATGCCAAATGGGGAGAGAAAATAGTAGGAAGAGGTGTCATGATCGCACAGGGAGTACTTGTGTTGCCATCAATGCCAAAGGGGAGATTGTTGATCATTGGTTGTCATTGATGTGAACTCAATATGCACCAAGGGCTATCTCAATCTTGCATCGACATTTTCACTTGAAAACTTACTCTATTATGAGTCAAGGATCTTCTAGATGGATTTTACTCGTCGATATGTTTCCGTTGATATATGTCACACCACATTATTCTTCATGGTTTGAGATATATTCGTGTTTGAAGTTAGTAACCCCAGTTAGTGGGCTAAAACCCCATGGGGTTGTGGCATGGCACTCATCATTGGTTGTGGTCATTGAATAGTCAATAATTAATAATGTTTTAAGCTCCTAAAATCCCTCCAATGTTCACTTATTGAAGACCCTCTCAACCTAAGAATTTCTATAAATTGTGACCCTCATATCCTCCTTGTGCAAGCACTTTTCAACGAACTATCTTGTGAGAAGATCTATGTAATTTTTCAGCCCTCGTGAGCTTCTAACACAGGGTTTGTTGCAAGGAGCTTAAGGTTTCATTGAGGTCTAGTTAGGGCACAAAATTATGATCAAGTTTCAAACAGGTCATCTTTGAAGTTTTGCTATAATTATTTTTCTACGAAGCTTACGAAGCTGAAATAAAACCCATTTGAGCTGAAATATTTATGAACCTCTTGAGCTAATTTCATACATGGTTTGATATATTTTAGGAGATATGATCTGAGGAATTTAGGGTTTTGGTAGGCTCCCGAATTTCATGTCAAACAGGTGACTTTGGGAAAATCATCATAACTTTCTCTCTGAGCATTGGATTTGCCTTTCATAAATGGTGATAGAAATATGACAGCCTGTAGTTTTTTGGGTATCATTTTCAGGGTCGAAGGTCAAAATAGGGACACGTGGAACTTCGTACAATTTCTCTCTACTGAACTAGTCTATAATCAGGTCATCGTGGGAGATGGGGCATAACTCTTTTTTGAAAAATCTAATCTGAAATAGACCTATGGGGTCAGAAAGAGGACTCAGAAGGATACCATAGGATGAAATTTCAATCCTTGGAGATCTGAAATTACATAGATACAACGAATTCAATATCGAGCTCCTAGAATGCAAGAAAAGGATCACTACAGTAAGGACCATACATCAACAGTCGGTAAGTCTGCTACAGCAAGGTATGTATGATTAGTGTTTGCATTTGAATTTTGAATGTCATATCTAACATGTTTTTTTTTAGGATAGTGTAATTATTTTGTTTGTGTATTGATTTGGGTCTTGTTCATTAATGCATGTGTAGGAAGGAAGACACTTAAGGACAACTCTAACACATACTAGAAGGACATGCAACGCCAACGTACCATTACTTGAAGAAAGCACGAAAATACCTCAACAGCTGCAAGTGATCCAAGAAGCCATGTCAAGTCAAGCGTCAATTCTTTTCAAGAGTCAATATTGTAAAAGATCATCATTGTAAAATTGTAAAACAGTCATTATTGTAAAAGAGTCAATTTGCCTAGAGTTGAAGAGGAATCATTGGGAGGTATAAGAGTCATTGTTGAATGATGTCATGATTAGGTTGTAGGTCATAGTGTGATTGGGTAATTGCTCAAGTTCAATAAAATCATTGTAAATCATATTGTATCATGGATCATTGTCCCTGGTATGGGATTCCATTCTCTTGTCTCATTTCTGGTCATTATAGGGTGGCAGCGATGTGCTGGGTAGGTGAATGAAGTTTCCTACAGGTTGGAGCCTATGAACACTTTAGGGTGGTAGGTTGGTCTAGGATGTTGGGGCATCCATTCAGTTTACTACTAAAGAAACTAGGGTGTTGGGGCGTCCTTCCAGTGGGAGCTGGAGAAGAATGTTTTTCTAGAAGGAAGTTGTAACTTTGAATTCATTTCTGTTGGGGCTAAAGATTAAATAATTTATTAGAAAAGAGTTCGGTGGTTTTTTACCTGGAGGGGATTTTCCACCTAAAATTCTTGTGCCTATCATGTTCTTTTGTTTACTGTTGTTACTGGATAAACATTAATAACAATTGAAGATTAACTAATGCTCTAAAAATATTTAAAAGTTCTAATTGCTAAGGAATATTGATTCACCCCCCTTCTTAGTATTTCCAACATTTATGATTGGTTGTGGATGGTTTTGATTATAACAAAGAATGGGCGCCACATGGCCCACTCACAAGTTGACATGTAGCACCCTGGGGTTGTGCAAAATTTGGTTACGACCCGATTTGGACTCCATGGGGTTTGACCCCGTAACCTCAAAGTAGACAGTGCAGTGCTCTACCGTAGAACTACAGGTGGTTCTTAAACCATTGCAGTCATATTCTATATAAATTTTCAGCGGATTTTCATTTGGGAATGGGGTTGGGGCTAAGCCCCTAACCCCAAGTCACCTCGCACCCCCGAGACCGTAGGTGGAGGGAGCCGAGGGCTCGGGGCTTAGCCTCAGCCCAAGGTTTCGAAAAATGACATATAACCATAGTGGAGGTCACGTTGAAAGCTAACATCAAAAGGGGCTTGTTAAAGACCCAAGTTGAGGGCACTTGGGTTACACGGGACCGGCATCAGAACGCGAGATCGCTGACAAGAGGGGGGCTAACCCTCAACCCTAACCAAGGTCCTACGTAGTGATGGAACCATGGGCACGGGAACAAAGGTCCCAACAGACAAGTGTGAAGTTCGGGGGCAGGGGGAGCAGTCCCAGGGTCTGTGGAACTTGTTGAGAGCCAAAAATGTATGCCTCAACATTGGGGGATAACCACCCGGTCTGAACCTTAAAGCATCTCCTTTTCCGTTTGGAATGGTGGCTCTGACTGGTTTAACTAGGTCCAGATACCTTTTCCCTATTGCTATTAGTTTAAGATGTATCTTTAACTACCAATAGACAGGAATATCATATCACTTCTTCTTGTTGATTGGGCAAGAGAATGACCCTTAATCTGATTTGGGTTCATCCAAGCCACAACTACAATTTTGCCTCTTTGAGAAGAGGACTTAAAAGAATGTAGAAATTAATCTAAATGCAAACTTATTCTAAGATGCAAGCAAAAGAAACTATCTTAATCCTATCTCAATTAGGCAGATATAGATCTAACCCAACCAAGAGCAAGATATTTAAAGTATTGGGATTTAAATATGTCTTGTTTATAATGAATATCAAGTTAATGAAGTAGTTCAATTAACTGACATTATGGATACAAAAACACCTCTTATTGAGACCTTTTAACTAAAATAATCAATCAACAACACTCAGGAATAAATTCACAAAAATGATGTTGATTGTAAAATCAGTAAATCCAATAATTAAATAATAATATGTAGAAATAGTTCATAACACATCACTATTTAATAAATTAGTTTTATAAGACATCTTTATGAGTAAATAGTTACTCAGAAATCAGAATTTAATCCATAAGAACATAGATACATAATAACAATATTGAGACAAATTACCCATATCAACACAAGTGCACAAACTTGAATAAAATGACACATTCTTATTATTATAAAAATGAAACTGATATTTGAAACAATAGTATTATAAATACCAATTTATTACATCCATTTTTCTGACCCTGGTCTCCAACAGTCATTTACATTGCTTGAACTTTTGCTTTCAAAACTAGAGTTGCAATAGTGCAAACTCTGCCCATCATACATAATTCAAGATGCAAAATTAAAATTTTCAATAATCCCCAGATCTAAGATTTTCTCTTCTCCCTCCTACGACTCTAAATTCCTATTGCAGAAATGCTTTTAGAAGTCCAAAATTGCAAAGGAGAGTAGCCCCTTTTTACATTCTGCAATCTGTCATTTATAATGTTTCTAAAGGTAATTTTGAGAGGAAAGTTTGTTGAAGGTAAATCTGCTCAATCCAATTTTATTTGCTCAAAATTCCAATCATTTAATTGTTGGAGCATTCTCATTGATTGAGATCTTTTTCTCCATATATCTTCTATTGTTTTCCTGCAAAAAGAAATCAAAATAAATTAAAATGCAACAATAAAATCAAAATGTCATTTCTAGCATTAAAACAAATCCAATCAAATGCAATTAATTAAATAATTGAAAATAAAATATAAGCTTTATATTGATGCCTGGGATGGTTTAATTGGCCAAGGATATCATTGACGAATGAATATGCACTTAAAAGAGGCTTAGGCAAATGAAAATGAAGAAAATAAAACTCAGAAAATTGATTTTGTTTAGAAATTCAGAGCTTGATTTTCTGCCTGTTTTTAGACTCAATAAATGACCAACTCTATTAGTGAAACCTCCTCAGAAATGTTTTTCTTGCTTTTATCTTTTCAATGAGTTTAGCCAAGTAAAACTCAATCTATGAGCCTCCAAAGTTGATGAGTCAAATCTGGCACAATTCTGAAAATTCTGTTGCTGGGCTAAAAAAATCAGAATTTTAATTAAAATATTTAATCCTAAATTAGACTCTAATTAATTGATAATTAATTCTAATTTAATTGTTAATTATGAACTAAACTAATTATTTAATAAATTGTTTATTAATTAATATTAATCTAACTAACTAATATATAATTAACTATTTATAAACTATTTAATATTAATCTAAATAATAATTAAATTAAATTAATTATAATTTTATATATTAATTAATTTAATTAGTTTAAAATTGATTATTTTAATATTAAATATTTACACTAATATTAAATTATAACTACCCAACTTCACTCATTACTTCACTCATTCGTATGAGTGTTGAGTTGAAACAAAACAAAAGATAAGTATTATAAAAACTTTGGTTAATGTACCAAGCCCTTTTTTGCAATCGGCAAATCGAGATGTCAGGGTTATCGGGGTTTTACAAATATGTTTCGTTTAAAAACTTTTGATCGAATCGTGTAAAAAAACAAAATTATATATTTATTTTATATATATATATATAATTTTATTTTGGTTTTATTTTAATGAAGTTTAGTTATGAAATTGTCTAAACTATAGCTATTTTGATAAATAAACTACAGTCACTTTGACATTCTGGGTTTTCGAGATTAGTAATTTATTTGAAAATTGGAGTAAATTACTGAAATCTCGATGCTTCATGATTTGCTTGTATAAATAAAAATATGAAAAATGTTAGTAATAACTAACTAAGGGTTAATATTTAAAATAAATGCATTATTGAACTAATTTAATTACAAAAATGAAATATTGTACATTTTACACATTTTTAACCTAAGCGACATAAATGATTAGACTTCAAAGGAGTGTCATTTACAAATCAGTTGACCAAATGAGGTGAAACAAGTATCAATGGGAAGCTTATAAAAAATCGATTTTAACAAAGCAATCAAAAATGAAAATCTAAAAAATGAAAAATTAACAAAAGCGTAAGATAATCAACTTAATAAAAATCCTAAAAGGTGTTTAGCCAAAAATTTTATAGAAATGGTCTCCATTATTTGAAGTGAACAAGTCAAAAATGGGGGGGGTTGTGTTTTACTACAACAATGGCGACACACGGGAGAAGAACCAATTATCTCTATTTGATATGAATGAGATTTTCCTAAAATTAAAGTAAAAATAATTAAAGAAGAGAAAATTATTTTTTGGAATGTTTGACTAGGTTCATTAATCTGAATAAAAGCAAGAATCATCTTATTGTAATTTTTCTTAAAATTCCTCATAAATTAAAATATTTCAAAACTCTATATCAGTCTTTAATTAGTTGTAGAGATAAAGCAGGGGTCACTTTACAACTTAGCTTTTAAAATATACTCATTTGTCACAGGTAGAGCCACTGCTGCCAGCAAACATCTATAGTCTCGACAGGGTTACCTTTTAATCATCAATGATTCAGAATCCCATCTATTTAAGAATTATTGACCTAGAGATAAATCCATTTATATATGTTTATTTTCTTTGTATTTATTTTTTTTTAGTTCTTAAAAGTCATTGTCCTGGTTTGGTAGCCAGATAGTTGACAATGCCATTCACTGGTTATAATTGGACTGAACAAGTTAGCTTATGATAAGACCCCTTATCTTATAATTTTTTGCAATCATTAGCCATTATTTTGATTTGTTTAGCAGTGTTGGTAATGTCAGCCTATTTTTCCCCTATGATCATGGTAAGCAGGCTCATGATGAGACCTCTTATCTTTTAAGTTTAAATATATTTTTGGATTACACTCTAGAAAAATAAGACTTTTTTGGACAGGGAGAATCATTGACTCCTTAAGAGTTAAGAATGACAATTTTAGAGTTAAAGGTGCTTTGCTGTAAAGTGTCTTTACTTGGTTAAAAATAATTTTTCTTGACTGAAAATAGAATTTTGAAAGATCTTAATAAAATATTGAAATCTCAAAATAATTACAATTTTTATGAAAAATGAATTTCTCAGATTTTACGATACTTCGTCCACTTCTTTTGTTTTGTAATCTCTTCCTTAAGTATGTCTACCTTTATAATAAGAAAAACAAACTTTATTAAGAAATTTTAAGAAAAAGCTAATAGTAGACTATTAACAATTTTTCCCTATGTATGCCGACCATTGTTAGGTAACAAGAAGGCCTTCCATATAAATCATGGTAGAGTCACCAAAATTAAAACTAAAAACCAAATGAAAAAAAATTCTTAAGCCAAAGTGAGAAAAGAAATCAGCAAACAAAAATAAAAATGAAGAAATTTAAAAGTGGAAAGGAAAATCCAAGTTTTGAAAGATAAACTCTAACAAGAATGATTATACCGATGTCTCAACAACATGAAGTAAATGAAAATAATCATGTAACCATTCCTTCTTATGTCGAGATTTAGATAAATTATACCTTGCAAGGTTGTAGATGTTTTAGGCTTTAGATAGAAGTGATGATAAAATTCATCCACAATGAAAATTCTTTTGTCTGATGTCAATTTTCTTGTTTCAAAGCATCATCTTCTTCATTTTCTAATAAAATGAATGCTTAAAGAAACAAACTAAAGGTTCAGAAACTTCCTAGTGTAGTTGTTTCAACGAAGATTATCGTTGCTTCTTGAAATAAAACCAGGAGAAGAGTATAGGACTTCCAAAATATGATCTGGCGGATGATTGAAAGCTTTTATGAAGAGCTGCAAAACAGATTTATATATTAATATAATTTAAAAACAAAAATGAAACTAAGGTAACAAAATGAAAATTAATGAAAGTGGGTACATGAATCTTACCATTGGATAATTGCATTTGATCTTACCTGAAAGGTATCAGTTTCTCCAATACTAGCTTTCTTCTTTTAGTTAACATTAAACATGAAGAAGTCAAACTAACCAAAATCCTATAACACAAAATCATTATTTATTTTATTTAAAATAAAGCAAGCAGTAAAATGTAAAAAAGGAAATGCTTTGTGTTCAAGGGAATCGAAATTAAAACAAATGTATCAGAAATGAGAATGAGAATTTGCAGTGATGAATGTTCTCAAAATATTATAAGTTTCATATAAACTCCATGATTTTTATAAATTGTCCAGAATTAAGACCAAATCCAAGATAATGAAATTTAAATGTGAAGATAGAGAGGTCTTTGAATTTCATATTAATCATCGAATTATATATTTAAAATTAAAATATATGAGAAATCGAAATAATTTAAATATGCTGCAAATTTGTCATCAATTGCTTTAGTACCATAGCAGTTACCCAAGATTGCTTTAAAATATTTCATACAACACAATGCTTTATCGGATGATTCGCATTGCATGTTTCTTCACCATGCTTAAAGTTCAATCTGTAAAATTTCACCTTTGTTGATATGCCATATATCGATTAAATGTTAATGGCATAGAGGCATGCATTGGAGTCTATTGCATCGGAAGATGCAATGAAAAATTTACGATATGAGAACATGCGATGAGAATATATGTGATGAGATTGAGCGATCACAGTATTGAAAAAAAAAATATATCGAGGATTGGGGAATGGTCATGTCGTACTTTGTACTTCGCACATTGTACATCACATATCGCAAATTTGGAATTGTGATATGATCATCAACAAAAATGCAATGAAATGATTTCGATATCAGCATATCGGAATATTGGAAAGTAGTCATGTCGGAAATGCCAATATGATTCTTGTGATAGCGGCGATGCGATGGATGACGGGGCTTTTAGGTGGACCGGCTTTGGACCTCAAAAGAAATAGGTGATCGGAAATCTTAAGTACATGATGTAATATTCTTGATACGCCGATATGCAATGAAGAATGGACCCGATAAATTTATTATGAGAATTTAATATCATATGGGATCTGGTACATCAGTACTTTCACATTTATGCCCCTACCATTATTGTGATTGAATGGACGCGATATTTTTTATGAACTTGATTTAAATTTGATATCGGGTCTCAAATTATGTGAACATCACAATATTGGCAAAGTAATTTTGTCGGAGATTAGTAATTCAAGATAATGGAAGTATATTCAACTGAAAACCTCTAATATGCGAAATGCGATATAGCATTTTATGAGAGAATGAGTGAGGTAACACATTGGAGGTTTTGCATCAGCAATTTATTATCAAAAAATGCTAAGAGCTACTTCCGATAAAATATTACAATACAAATGGTTGTGATATGGATGATGTGATATCGGAATGAAATAATTGGCGAAGATGAGCGGGATGGGAATATTGCGAATATATATTCACTGTAGTATCAGCAATATGAAAATCAAGTTGAAATGTTTCTAATATGAATACTGTGATTTTGTTTTAAATTTCAATTCGGTTTTTTAATGAATGAAAGCAAAGTTAAAGAATGCTCAAATTCTAATAAATCACAAATAAAATTTCCCTGGACCTTTTGCAAATTTGTAATGAGTTTGCTGCTTACTTCAAGTTTTGAAAACAAATAAAAATCTGCAAATAAAACAGAGCAAGAATAAAAAATAAACTAAACAAGAATCAAAAATAAACTAAGGAAAAGAGAAACTAATAATAGATGAAAATGAACTTGTAAATGCATACCTCGAAAGAAATTCTCTGTAGATTTTACTTCGTGAATCTTCAAATTATTCCTTCGATTTATCAAAATTCTGACTTTGTTCAAAATCATCTCATTATTTATTCTAAATTAGAGTGGGCAATCAAGCTAAATAAAATTTGTTTATTCATGTTCAGGAAATCTGAAATTCATAAAATTCACCAGAAATAAATATGAAAATATGCTTCCCTTTGAATTGCAACAACAAGTTATTACCTCTGCTCATTCCAAATTAACTTGAGAGAAATTTGTATTGTCATAGTGATTGTTCAACAATGTCTTTAGTAAATAAATATGATGTGTATTACAGCATCAGATAATAAACTAAAGATCAGAATAGGATAAAGCCACTCATTATGAAAGAATATAAGTACATATTCAAATGTGTGCACATAATAGCATGGACACTCTTAAGGTCATTTTAACAAATTCCGAGGAAGATAACATGAACTTCATGTGATTAATGAGATCATGAAGCTTTGTATCCTCAAAACCTTTAACAAATAAATTTCAGAAGAAAATCTTATAAGAACATCTCGAAATGGAAAAAATTAGCTTTGAGGTGATGGGTGTCGAGTGCGAACTCAATTAAAGTCAAGGCATTATTCGGAATAGGCAGAGATGTAGTTATGGGTAGAGGTATTGCTGCAAAAAAAAATTGATTTAAAAAGGGAAGCAAGAATAAAAAAGTTTCCGATGAGGGAAAAATGTTTCACTGAACATGTATGAGAAGAGCTGATTGCTTTGCTTTATTTATATCAGCAGAACTGTTGAAAATAAATTAACTACATTAATTCTACTTCTATTTTAACCATATGCAGAAAATGATTAGGTATAGTCATATTTTCAGTGCAACCATTCTCTCATTTTTATTCATTTATATTCACACAGTTCAAATGTTAGTAATAGAAATACAAATCTAATTAAACTAAGAAAATTAAATCTGTAATCAAAATGTACAGTTATTGTTAGCAGCTTATTTACAATCACCTTCTTTTGAAATGTCTTTTCCAACTGAATTTTAGTTGGATCATAAAAATCTGGATGGGTTTCCATTAAGGATTGGAAAATGTTCAAAAGAGGATATGACAAGCCAGATTGTGGATATGAGCTTTTAAATTCAAAGGCCTAGAAAAAATTGTTAGTGTTATGTGTAAGTGTTAAACTATTAACAATCTTCCATAAAGGAAAACTTTCCAAATAATTTTCAAATGAGTTAATGAAAAATGGACGGAAATCTGTTAGATATAATCGAAAATTATTAATTGAATTGGATTGTTGGCCAGATTGTAAAAATACATTCTCTTGTTAACATTGCCTTTGAGAAGATAGAAGCTTTTGATAAAACATTCGCATTGATTGAAATTGAAATATTAATAGCTTCTGATGTTCATGATTATAATATAAAACTTTAATTTCCCAATAAGGCAATGTATCAATTGAGTGTTTGATATTAAAGTGCTCAATATGCCAACGTAAAGTGTCAAAATTTTGAAAAATAAAATCAGAAAATAAATATAATTTTAAACAAAATAAGCGTAAAAGAAAAAATAAAATAAAATCACTATTGCTAAAACTAATGTTACAGCACAATTGGAATTGTTTTGAGACAATTTATTTTTCACAAGGATTGGCCAGAGTTATGGAATTTGAATAATTGTCAATTCCAACTTGTAAATTAGAAAGATAATTATGGTTATGAGTAGGAATGAGAGTTTGATCATGATATGAATCATAAATTGGAATGTTTTCTCGAATAGTAATATTAGAATGAAGGTTGGTTGGAATAATTTCTAAATTGAAACGTTCTTCATTCTCAGATGTTATTTGAATTTTCTCATGAAGATAAAAATCAATATCTTCAATGTCAGAGTAATTATCGTAAATGACTTCACAATATTCTCTGGAATTTCCTTCGATCTTGTCCAATATATCAAAACAATGAGGAATAAAAATTTTATGTTCATTAATGGCAAAAAAATGATCACTAATTGTTTCTATATCTTGATAAAAACTTATTGGTAATTTATTCAGATAAACCTCTTTATTTCCTAAATTATCATTAATACCAAGAGGGGAAAAATTACCATCATTAAAAATATCAAGATAAAGGGAAAAATGTGAATCTGAAATAATGCAATTAAAAATGTCTTTGTTTGAGAAATCTTGTACATTATTTCATTGTAAATTTCAGATTGTAGATCATTCCTTTGTCTACTTGCACTTTCTTGAAGAATTGTGATTTGGTTATCTGAATTTAGCATTTGATCATCATGAAAAAATTTAGAAATTTGTACAGCAGTTTGTGTGTTATTATTTACTTTGGTTGTTGCTTGTACTTGATGATTTGCTATCTAATTTTCTGAATTCACTGCAGAGTAACTTTCATATTTCAAGGTGGCTCTTTCTCCAAAATTGTTGCTATTGTCTTCTTACATTTGATTAGAAATATTTTCTAAGCTTTTTGAAACCACTTCATCATAATTTATTTTCACATCCATATTGAAATTCTCGTTTATGTTGGAAGGGGATGGAACAAAGCTTGAACTAATTTCATATGAATTGAGAATGGGAGGAAGATAGCAACTATGTTCAAACCAATCTAACGATTCTTCTTCCGTAGGTTTATCTTCGATTTTAAATGTTAAACAATTTAAATAAAATTGAATATTAAAATCTCTAACAGACTCATTTTTAAATATTCATAGATATTCAATTTCATCACATACATGTTCATAATCATAGCCGTCAAATTTACAAATGAAAATTGTAACAAATTGATCCGAGCTATGAATTAAAGAAACTGGAAGAGTTTTATACCAGTTTCTAACTTTTCCGCGAATGTGAGAGTAAAAATTCTACATAAAATTCCTTCATCAATTCCTTGAAAATCATAATTTGAAACTTTTTGAATAAATTGAAATACGTGATTAAAAGCAGCAAAATTTCTCTTATTTTTAAACTTTACCTGAGACAAGAGTCTTACCACTTCGGGTGGAGTATTGGAAGATGCACATCCATGGATACAACTCCAAATTGGAAGTTTAAGAGGATCCATCGTGATTTAAATAAAATGCTAAAATTGAAAAGACTCCAATAGACAACAAGTTTCAGGCCCTCCTTCTAGCGCCAAAAATGTTGAGGGCCAAAAATGTATGCCTCAACATGGGGGATAACCAGCCGGTCCGGACTTTAAAGCAGCTCCTTTTTTGTTTGGAATGGTGGCTCCGACTGGTTTAACTAAGTCCAGTTACATTTTCACTATCGCTATTGGTTTAAGATGTATCCTTAACTGCCAATAGATAGGGATATCAAATCACTTATTCTTACTAATCGGGCAAGAGAATGACCCTTAAGCTGATTTGGGTTCAGCCAAGCCACAACTACAATTTTGTCTCTTTGAGAAGAGGACTTAAAATAATTTAGAAATTAATCTAAATACAAATTTATTCTAAGATGCAAGCAAAAGAAATTATCTTAATCCTATCTCAATTAGTCAGATATAGATCTAACCCAACCAAGAGCAAGATATTTAAAGTATTGGGATTTAAATATGTCTTGTTTGTAATGAATATTAAGTTAATGAATTAATTCAATTAACTGACATTTTGGATACAAAAACACCTCCTATTGAGACCTTTTAACTGAAATAATAAATTAACAACACTCAGGAAGAAATTCACAAAAATGATATTGATTGTCAAATCAGTGAATCCAATAATTAAACAATAATGTGTAGAAATAGTTCATAACACAACATTGTTCCCACGGGAGAGCATCTAACCCATAGAGTGATATACGGGCCATCTTGGTGTATTCTGTGCAAAGAGGCATCGGAATCATCTGAACACCTCTTCCTACATTGCTCAGCAACTCGAGCCCTTTGGCAAAACATTTCTACATCTATTGGATTTGCTGGGTCTTGGACTGGGGATGATTTACTTAGCACATGGGAAGATTGGAACCGCAGACATCAGGGATCAAAACTACTGAACCTCCCCTTAGTGGTTATCTGGCATTTATGGAAGGTCCGCAACAGGTATATCTTCGAGAACATGGTTGTGTGTTGGCCTCGCACGGAAGCAAGCATTATTTCCTCATACCTTGAACTGCCCGATCCTTCTCCCCCTAGGGTGAGGTGTATTCAACCACCCCCCATTATAGACAAAAATGTCCCTTGGGCCTTCTTCGATGGGGCCACGAATCAAAATGGTTGTGGGGGTGGTTTCGTTCTACATATCAATGAACACCACAGATTCAAAGTAAAGCTGGGGCTCGGTGCGGGCTCTAACAATTTTGCGGAACTCATGACCCTTCGCCACTTATTACACTTCTCTCTGGGACATTAGTGCTTAAATATAAATATATTTGGGGATTCAAAGATTGTTGTAAACTGGTTCAATCTTTCTACAATATTTCACATTCGCATACTCAGCAACATATTGTATGAAACCCAAACTTTCAAGACAGCATTTAACCATATCTCTTGTATCCACATATATAGGGAACATAACTACAGCGTTGATCAATTATCCAAGGAGGTCGCGCTACTTCCCAGAGGAGAATGGTTAATATTGAAGCAGCGAAGAACTGAGGAATACCGCTATTACCACAGGCCATACATAGATCAGCGATATCAGAGGGACAACAGTCCCTGATCATAGCAATGATATAAATGTTCAAAACCTGATAAAAATTTTTGACAAATTTTTTGATATATATATAAAGACATTTTGATAATGGACCCTGCGTGGTCATGTACAGGCGATTATCAGCTAGACTGCTAAATAGACTATACAACAGCATTTTTGATATACCTAGTCAGATCACCCTGCGTGGTGGATCTTGATGGACAACATTGTACAGCATATGTTACTGCATCTACAATATGTAATTTTCTCCACTTAATGAAAATTACGGATTTTTCCAGTGGAAAAAGTTCATAACACATCACTATTTAATAAATTAGTTTTATAAGACAGCTTTCTGAGTAAATAGTTACTCAGAAATCAGAATTTAATCCATAAGAACAGAGATATATAATAACAATATTGAGACAAATTACCCATATCAACACAAGTGCACAAACCTGAATAAAATGACACATTCTTGTTATCATAAAAATGACACTGATATTTGAAACAGTAGTATTAGAAATACCAATTTATTGCATCCATTTTTCTGACCATGGTCTCCAACAGTTCTTTATATTGCTTGAACTTTTGCTTTCAAAACTAGAGCTTCAATAGTGCAAACTTTGTCCATCATACATAATTCAAGATGCAAAAGAAAAATCCTAAATAATCCCTATATCTGAGATTTTCTCTCCTCCCTCCTACAACTCTAAATTCCTATTGCATAAATGCTTTAAGAAGTCCAAAATTACAGAGGAGAGCAGCCCCTTTTTACATTTTGCAATCTGTCATTTATAATGTTTCCAAAGGTATTTTTGAGAGGAAAGTTTATTGAAGGTAAATATGCTCAATCCAATTTTATTTGCTCAAAATTTCAATCTTTTAATTGCTGGAGCATTCTCATTGATTGAGATCTTTTTCTCCATATCCCTTCTACTGTTTTCCTGCAAAAAGAAATCAAAATAAATTAAAATACAACAATAAAATCAAAATGTCATTTCTGGCATTAAAACAAATCCAATCAAATGCAATTAATTAAATAATTGAAAATAAAATATAAACTTTCTATTGATGCCTAAGATGGTTTAATTGACGAATGAATCTACACTTAGAAGAGGCTTGGGCAAATGATAAAACTCAAAAAATTGATTTTGTTTGGAAATTCGGAGCTTGATCTTATCCCTGTTTTTAGACCCAATAAATAACCAAATATGTTAGTGAAACCTCCTCAAAAATATTCTCCTTGATTTTATCTTTCCAATGAGCCATCTTGGGTCTCATTTGGCCAAGTAAAACTCAATCTATGAGCATCCAAAATTAATGAGTCAAATCTGGCACAATTCTGGAAATTTTGTTGCTGGGCTAAAAAAAATCAAAATTTTAATTAAAAGCTTTAATCTTAAATTAGACTCTAATTATCTGATAATTAATTCTAATTTAATTGTTAATTATAAACTAAACTAATTATTTAATACACGATTTATTAATTAATATTAATCTAACTAGCTAATATATAATTAACTATTTAATATTAATCTAAATAATAATTTAATTTTAATTTAATTAAATTAATTATAATTTTATATATTAATTAATTTAAAATTTATTATTTTAATATTAAATATTTGCACTACTATTAAATTATAACTACCCTACTTCACTCATTACTTCACTGATTCGTACTAGTGTTGAGTTGAAACAAAACAAAACATAAGTATTATAAAGACTTTGGTTAATGCCCCAAGTCCCTTTTCGCTATCTATAAATCGGGGGTCAGGGTTATCGGGGTTTTACAAATATGTTTCTTTTAAAAACTTTCGATCTGATTTGAAGCGATCATGTAAAAAATAATATATATATATATATATTATATAAAATTTTTATATAATCTTATTTTGGTTTTATTTTAATGAAGTTTAGTTTAGTTATAAAATTCTCTAAACTATAGCTACTTCGTTTAAAAAAAAAAAGTAAACTACAGCCACTTTGACATTCTGGGTTTTCAAGATTAGTAATTTATTTGAAAATTGGAGTAAATTACTGAAATCATGATGCTTCATGATTTGCCTGTATAAGTAAAAAAATGAAAATGTTAGTAATAATTAACTAGGGGTTAATATTTAAAATAAATGCATTATTGAACTAATTTAATTACGAAAATGGAATATTGTACATTTTACACATTTTTAATCCGGGCTACATAAATTATTAGACTTCAAAGGAGTGTCATTTACAAATCAGTGGACCAAATGAGGCGAAACAAGTATCAATAGGAAGCTTATAAAAAATCAATTTTAACCAAGCAATAAAAAATGAAAAATTAACAAAAGCGTAGGATAATCAACTTAATAAAAATCATAATAGGCGTTTAGCCAAAAAAATTATAAAAAGGGTCCCCATTATTTGAAGTGAACAAGTCAAAAATTGGGGGGTTGTTTTTACCACAACAGAACCATAAAACCAACGGTGCGGAGGACGTAGGGCCTATGTCAGTGGGGGCGGGTGATTAGTCCCAGCCCCCGGGCGTATGGCCCATGTGGCCCTGTTTTTCCACCCATAGGGATCATTGGGCATTTAAACCGATCAACAAATTGCACCTAAAATGGAACGAATCCCATTGGCACCGAGCGAAAATGTCGCTTGGCGGTTCTGGAAAATGAAGAATTCGTAGAACAATTAGCAAGGAAGTCCATTTTGTAGAGCAGTGAGCAGCAAAACCTCTTTAGAGCATAACTTTCTCAGTTTTTAGCCAAATCGAGCCCAACAAGAGCCCAACTTGAGGTTTTGTACTGTTCTAGAGCCATTCGAGACATTATTTTTACATTATGAGAATTGTGAGTGCATTAAATCACATATTTGAGCACTTAATGAAAGAGGCCCAACATTAGAAGCTAGACCAGGGGATGTAGCCTAGAAGGGGTGAACTCCTTTATCATTTTGTTATCTTGTGTTGCAATGTATGGTATATTTGTCTATGCTTTTATGTTGAAAACTGAGTTTGTAAACCATTAATTTATGTAATTTTCCAAATTAATCTATGGCTTAAAAGACATAAAAATTTACTTGCAAATTTTACATAAACCTTCAAGTTTTTAATACATATCAATTTGGTATCGGAGCTCAAGGTTATTTTGAAGGTTTGATTTTGTTTGCAAGTGCTTTTTGATGCTTACAAGGTTGAATATGAAAAGAGGAGAATGAGTGCTTGTAGAGCTAAATCCTCAAGTGAGTGCAAGGAAGCCACACATATCTCAAGCTTCAAAAGTCATGGCCAATGAAGAAGGTCACGAAGAGATGTCTGAGGGTGAGAGAAATTTTAGAAAACCTTCCTTGAAATGGTGAAAATACTTTGTGAGGAGAGGAACTCAAGGTTGCAGGGAGAAATCTCAAAACCTCCTAAAGGAAATGGAGTAGATAGAGAAAAACCTCCAAAAGAGAATGGAGGTGTTATTTTTTCTAGCATCAGATGTGTTCTAGCCACGACATTTGGTGGAAAGACTAGATTACATGTATTCTTCCAAAACCCAGAAATCGTTTCTAGAAATTCCACCTAGAGACGAATTAATTAAAATAATTAATCGTTTTTAATGTTTCCTAAGTCTAAACATAGGGAATATGATTAATTAAAGGGTATTAATTAATTCATGGTGAGAATCTTCTATAAAAAGACAGAGATCGAGTTCTATTTAATCTTAGCCATCTATTAAGTTTAATTATGGTCATTGATGTCTCAACGAGAGATTATAAGAGGAAACTCGATGGGCTTCGAGAACACACACCAACATTTCGATTTCACTTGTAGATCAAATTCAAAGTAGCAGCGTTGAGTTTTGAGAGAGAAAGCTAGTGAGCTCGAAGCAGTGAGAGAGGAGGAGGGATAGTAAGGTCGAAGAAATTTTTTCCAGTTCTAGTGAGTGCACTGCAGAGAGGCAACGCAGAGGCATCGTAGTGCTTCAGAGGGGATTTCGTATTTTTCTAGGGAGAAGCAGTGATTCAATGGCAGAAGCCGGAAGGAGATTCTAGAGGCCAGGAGGATCCATCTTCTAGACAATAATTGATCAGATAGCAAGAGGGAAGCAGTTTCAAGTTGTGGGATGCAGTACTGCATAGGTTGATGCAGTGATTCCACAAAGGCAACAGAGAGCAGCTCAACTTGCGCCAAGGTTAGTGTCAGATGGCTAGTGGGAGTAAGATTTTTCTCACTATATTTATTGTCACTCATTTCTCTATATGGATTGGTAGATTTGAGCATCCATAGTCTTGTACTCGGATTTACTATTGCATAATATTAAAACCCTCAGCTGTTGCACCAGTTTTCCCGAGTTGGGTTTTTCCGGGGACTTTAGTCCAAAAATAATTGTGTATTTTTGTGTGTGTGCATATATTCTTCCAACATTTTTATTTCTTCCAGAGTATTTATTTTGTGAAGGTTTCAGTGTATTTAATTTGATATTTTTCGTGGCACACAGCAAGTAAATTGTTTAATCGAATTAACAATTAGAATAATTGACATCAGTTGCTACAATAGGATTCGGGGTTTACCTAATTTTCACATGGTAACAGAGCACAACTTGTAAGATGGAGATCTCAGTGGCAGAAGGAAAGAGGAATTTCAAAGCTCTACGTAGGCAACAGTTCAAAACCCTCGAAGGCATTGGAGTTCCTTTGGCTAGGAGGGTCAATTTTTTGAGGAAAAATATATTTCTTTAAGAGAGTTGACAGAGAATAAATTTTCCAGATCAATATTACCAAAGGCAGGGGGAGAAGTAGTATTTTCCTTGCAGAGTTTATCTTCAACTGGGATGCAGTTATTTTGCAGCAGTTTTCTAGTGCATAATAGCGTCAGGAGGAAAGAAGAGCACACATTGTGGGAATTCTTTCCTCAGGGAACTTCTAGTCTAGAAGTTCAATTTCTCATTACAAAGTAGCAGTTGTTGTGAGCATATTTTCCCACTCCAATGGGGAGTGCATAGAGCCAATCAGCAGTTGCACGGAGGATAAGAGGAGGAGTTCAACTTTTTGCAAAGATGGCATCAGTAGGGCTGAGAGATCAGCATCGGTTGGATGGAGCCTCCAACTACGTGATATGGAAGGAAATAATTTCCTATCTTCCAAATGACTATGAACTCAAAGCCTACATCAATGCAGTGGTAGCTATCCCCACAAATGAAAATCAGATGAATACCTATAAGAAGGATATGGCGAAAGAAAATAAGTTTATTCTCGATGGGTTTTGAGATCTCGTGGTGTCTCACATAGTAGGCAAAGATACTGCCACGAAGATGTGGGAAGCTCTTTCTATGCTATACTAGGGATCTTCCAAGCAGTGAAAGATGTATCTTGAGGAGAAAAAAAATGTATCGGGATGCATAAAGGGGAGTGCATAGGCCCCTTCCTCACTGGCTTCAAGATGTCTAAGATCAGCTGTCTGCAGTAGGGTTAGCGCCCCAACCTACAAAATTGGTGCAATTAGCTCTAAACATCGTTTCCAAAGGCTGGCAGGTCTTCTTCCAGAGTATTTTTGGCATAGACAAGTTGCTAGATTGGGATCAGATGTGAGCTAATCTGTTGTAGGAGGAGATGAGGCGAGATTTGGTGAAGAGAACCATCAGTGGAAGCAGCAGCAGTAGTGGGATGAAGCAAGTGAAAGAAGAGGAGAATGTGGCCCTCACATCAAGGGGGCAGAAAGAGTAGCCCAGGAGGAAGAAGGACCTTTCCAAGTTCAAATGCTTTAGATGTGGTGAACTTGGCCACTATAGAACCCAGTTTCCTCTCAGGAATAAGGAAAAGGAGGAGAAGCAAGATCAAATATCAGCTCATGTAGAGATCGATAGGCTATCCTCCAGATTGGAGGAAGAGTTTGCCATGATCACTGATATACCTCCAGGAGTGAGGTGGGGTGATTTGGTTTTGTAGCCTCATAGAGTTACATGATGGGCACGATTCTTGAGGAGGTCCACCTCATGAATCAATAACTTGCTACGGGAGCCCATAGCATGCAGTAGTTGGATGGATCAGTGGCATATGGTGCATTCAGATGCCAAAGTGATAGATGCAGTGGTTATTAGCGGTTAGATACTGGGAAACACGGTGCAGAGTTGGAAGCAGTGCATTTGGCACATAGTAGAGTCAACGGTAGCACAGAGGCTTTAGTTATAGCGCAGAGACTAGCAACAGTCAAATACTCAAGAGACAGATGCATCATACAGATGACATTTGATTCAGTATTTTGGATGTTTTTCAGTTGCATTTTTTGCAGTTGCAGCAACAGCAGATGGAGAGGGAGTTGCAGTGCAGATGCAGTGTTGGCAGTAGTTTAGCAGGGCCAACAGTAGCAAAGATGTAGTGTTGGCAGTAGTTTCGCAGGGCCAGCAGTAGCACAGACGCAGGGTATATCAGATTTGCGCAGTAGCGGATGGGTAGTAGTAGCCATAAATCAGTAGTGTGATAGGAGGTGGTGTAGATACAGTGTGTTGTGGTAGTAGTTGCAGCACTAGAACACTTTCCTCGCTAAGAGTGAGTGTTAGTTTTTGTAGCATCGGATGCGTTCTAGCCACGAAATTTGGTGGAGATGCTAGAATACATGTATCCTCCAAAACCCATAAATCATTTCTAGAAATTCGACTTATAAACGAATTAATTAAAATAATTAATCGTTTTTTTAATGTTTTCTAAGTCTAAACTTAGGGAATATGATTAATTAAAGGCTATTAATTAAGTAATGGTTAGAATATTATGGAAAAAGATATAGATCGAGTTCTAGTTAATCTTAGCCACAGATTAAGTTTTAATCATGGTTGTTGATGCCTTAATGAGATATTATAGGAAGAAACTTGATGGGGCTTGGAGAACACATTCCAGCAGTTTGATTTCACTAGTAAATTGATTTTAAAATTAGCAACGTTAAGTTGCCAGAGAGAGATCTAGTGAGCTCGAAGCAGTGAGAGAGGTGGAGGGATAGTAAGGTGGGAGGAAGTTTTTCCAATTCTAGTGAGTGCACTATAGAGAGGCAGTGAGTGCCACAGAGAGGTAGAACAGAGCCATGCAAAGGTAGCGTAGTGCTTCAGAGGGGATTTTGCATTTTGTTGGGGAGAAGTAGTGATTCTATTCTAGAAGAGGGAAGGAGAGTCCAGAGGCCAAGAGGATCCATCTTCCATATAGCAGCTGATCAGATAGTGAGAGGGAAGCAGTTCTGAGTTGTGGGACGCAGTATTGTGTAGGTTGACATAATGACTGTGTAGAGGCGGCAGAGAGAATCTCAACTTGCACCAAGGTCAGTGTCGAATTGCCAGTGGGAGTGATATTCTTATCACTATATTTATTGTCAGTCATTTCTCTATATGGATTGCTAGATTTGAGCATCCATAGTCTTGTACTTAGATTTACTACTGCATAATATTAAGACCCTCAGTTGTTGCACCGGTTTTCGTGAGTTGGGTTTTTTCGGGGACTTTAGTCCAAAAATAATTGTGTATTTGTGTGTGTGTGTGTGTGCATCTATTCTTCCAACATTTTTATTTCTTCTGCGGTATTTATTTTGTGAAGATTGCAGTGTATTTAATTTTATATTTGTCATAACACACAATAAGTAAATTATTTAATCAAATTAACAATTAGAATAATTAACATCAATTGTTACAATAGGATGTGAGCTTTTCTGAATTTTCATAGGAGGGAATGGTGACAAACCACCACCATCACCTCCATCCTCACCCTCGTTTTCTTCTACCTCAACCCCTTCACAATCACCTCCACATTCTCCAAAGGGGCATGGTAAAACTCCTTTGTTAAAGCTTGACATAAATTTTGAATTGTCTATGTACGATGGAGAGGTAAATCTTGAGAAATTAGATAATTGGGTTCATCATATTGAAGTGTATTGCAGGATACAAAGAATCAAGGATGATGCAACCAAAATTCATTTTGTTTCTCTTAGGTTGAAAAGTACGACACTCATTTGGTGGGAGGCCAAAACTCAAGAGGACATGAAGAAAAGTTGTCAGGTTTTATCCTCTTGTAATGATTTTGTTGTTGAACTAAGAAAAAAAAATTATCCATTAGCATACATGCAAAAAATTATAATGGATTCGAAAAACTTTAGGTAAGATAAGGGTCAAAGTGTGAAAATATATACTCAAAAAATTAGGAAAAGAGATTTGAGTTTGAGTATATATTTATCCTCTCAAGACACTCTACTAAAATACATTGGAGGTTTACATAGTTATTTGAGACACACAATTCTCATGTTTAACCCTACAAAGTTAGATTAAGTGTGTGTAGGTTACTCATTTAGAAGCAAGAGGGGAGAATGTTTCTAAAGAGACTAGTGAGAAGTCATTTAAGTCTAGAGACAAAGACAAGGGGAAGTTCAAAGGCAAGGATACAAAGAATGTTTCAGTCAAGAAGGAGGGAGAAAAACTCATATGTAAACATTGTTCAAAAGAAGGCCATGATGAAGATCGTTGTTAGAAACTTCACCTTGGGATGAGACCCAAAAATTTTAATAACAAGGAGAAAGAAAAGACTACTGCAATAACTCAACAAGATCTAGGATTTGATTCCAGAGATGAAACAAAAATCACAGCCATAGGATTGAAAGGTAAGGATTATATTTCAAGTACTAGTTCTTATAGCAAGCCCATTGAAACTAAAAATGAAAAAGAAAGAGTTGAGCTTTTCCATATGAGGGTCATAACAAAACATAACAAAGTAGATACTTTGTTTGATAGTGGATCACAAGAAAACCTTATTTCAGAAGACATTGTCAAGAAACTAAATTTGGAAACCATTCCTCATCCTAAACCTTATCCTTTGGGTTGGGTATGTGATAATTCCAAATTGCCAATGACAAGAAAATGCATACTTAAATTCGCCATCACTGCAAATTTTGTTCATGAGGTAGAACTTGAAGTAGTACCACTTGACATATGCAGGATTATTTTTGGAAGCCCATACTTATATGATAGGAAAGCCATGTTTCATCGCCATGAGAAAAAGCATCATTTGTTTAAAAATTGGATTGAGTATATTGTTACAGCACATGGCAAGAAGTTCAATTTGTCTCTTGTGAATGTTGGACAAATGAAGAGGTTTGCAAATTATAGTCATAATTTTGCATTGTTAATGATTAAACACAAATATGTTGAGGAATTTGAATCTTTCCAAGGATGTGATGTAAAACTCAAACATGATTTAGTTGAGGTTGTTAACACATGTGATAAGATGTTTTAAGAGTGTAATGTGTTGCCTCCTAAAAGAGGAAAACAACATGAAGTTTAATTTCAGCAGGATGCATCACTTTTGAACATTGGTATGAACAAGATGCTAGTGTTAGAGAATGAAGGGATCAACAAGAAGATGCAATAGCTACTTGACAAAGGGGAAATTAGGTCTAGTACATCTCCTTGTGGGTCTCCTAATGTTTTGATTTTTAAGAACGATGGTACATGGCGATGGTGATCACGGTGTGTGGATTTTGTAGCCTTGAACAAAATTATGATGGTACAAGAACATTTGGTGAAGAGTCAAGCCAAGTACAAGGATAGACATGATTAACATCATGTTAACCACAGTTTTCAAGTTGGAGATGAATTAAGGCTTTGCATTAGCAAACAAAAGCTTCAAGATGAAGAGAACTTGAAATTGGATCAGCCTCCTTTAATTGAAGATCAAGGAGAGAATATTCAGATTCCTTCAATAGAATATTTCTCAACTGAATATCTTGAAGAATTGCAGCAAGATACCATTCTTGACATAAAAACAAGAAATTCAGGAAGAGGGAACGTGAAGTACCTTTGTGTTGAACTCAAAGGAACAAATCCAAGAAAATCCAAATGGATTGAGATTGTAAGGTGAGGGAACTGCACCCTCATCTATTTGTTGAATGAAGATAGTCTTTTGGAGGTCCAAAATATTCCAGTGGGGAGGAGTGATCCAAGGGATCAATAAAGTGCTCAAAAATGGAAGTGTTCAAAAGTGCTCGAAACTAGTTCCAAAACGTAGATCTCACTGACCTGAATTCAATGCAACTTGAATCGCTTAAAACTGATATCGTATTCTCTAGATATCGTGTTTGATAATTTTCCCAAACAGGTAAAATTTTTGCAGGTTGAAGTGTAGGACTATTGACTGTGTGTGTTGAATGGGAAAACTGACTATGTTTCTTGGGCCAATGGCAAGTTTCCAAGTGGACTCATAAGATTGGTTCGAATTGGAATTTTATGATTGGTAGTGAATGGTTTTGAATGGACTAATGAATTGGTGCCATGTGGCCCAATCACAAGCTGACACGTGGGACCCTAGGGTTGTGCAAAATTTTCTTATGGCCCGAACTGGCCTCCATGGGGTTCGACCTCATGACCTCAGAGTACACAATGCAGCACTCTACTATAGTGATACGGGTGGTTCTTATTAACCATAGCAACCATATTCTATATAAATTTTCGGCAGATTTTCATTTGGGAATGGGGCCGGGGCTAAGCCCCTGGCCCCCAGGTCACCTCGCACCCACGAGACTGCAAGCAGAGGGAGCCAAGGGCTCGGGGCTTAGCCCCAGCCCAAGCTTTTGGAACATGAAATATAAGATAATGGAGGTCAGGTTGAACGCTAATAGCAAAAGGGTCTTGGTAAAGGCCCAGGTCGAGGGAACATGGGTTACACGGGAACGGTAGCAGAGCGCGGTGTAGGTTTTAACCCCGTACAGAAATTACCTGCATACGAATTCTAAAACACAAAAAATAAACAATGCAAGAGAATAACACACGAAACACATATACACAGAGATTTTCCCCTGGATCCCAAAACCGAGACTACCAGCTTGATCTTTCATTATGTTCCTTTCAATGTTACAATACATATTTATACATGCCAAAGCATCCAATACCATGGACCAAAAACCATCGCGTCCAAAACCATGGATCGAAAACCATCGCGTCAAAAACCATGTGCAAAAATCATGCACAAAACCATAGGTGGGTCCGCCCAACCTAACATAGGGTCCAAAACCAAAATTTTCCAGGGCACTGCCCCGGACCCCATAGAGTGGGGTTACTTGCACCCCTCAAACCCCCTATGACCCCCTCGCTACACAATTGGCACAACGAAGGGGGGGCTCTGCCCCCCTCTAACCCCCCGGTTAACTACGTGGGCTAGTCATGGAAAGAATATAACACAACCCAACATTCTCCCACTTGTTGTTTTCTTTCCACATGGGGCCACAAGAAACCTTAGTCATTTATCCAACCCTGCAATGGCCATTGTTTCTATACACCAAGAGAACTTGTCGGAGCTCACATATTTTGTCAATGCATCTGCAGTATTCTTCAAAGTTTCCACCTTTACCAGAAACACCTTTTTGTCTTCTATCATATCCCTCACAAAGTGATACTGAACACCAATGTTCTTTGTTTTTGAATGATATGCAGGGTTCTTTGCCAAGAAAATTGCACTTTGGATCTCACAATCTATCCTTATAGCTCCCTGTACTAACCCCATACTTGAACACAATCTCTGCAACCAAACTGCCTCCTTGCTTGCATGAGTGGCTGCCATGTATTCTGCCTCTATAGTTGATAGTGCCACTACAGATTGTTTCTTACTCATCCAACTGACTGCAACTCCAAATAGTTTAAACACATACCCACTTGTAGATATTCTCTGATCCAGATCTCCAGCCCAATCTGCATCAACAAAGCCATGAATATCCAACACTCTGTCCAATCCTAGTCTTCCCTGGTAGCACAAACCATAATCACTAGTGCCACGCAAATACCTGAAAAGCCGCTTCACTGTTGTCTAATGCTCCTTTCTTGGTTTTGACATAAACCTGCTCAATACTCCCATTGCATGTGAAATGTCTAGTCTAGTATAGACCATTGCATACATCAGGCTACCGACTACACTTGCATGTGGAACATGGGACATGTCCTCTTCCTCTTCTTGTGTCTTCGGACACTTTTCAGCAAATAACTTTACACCTACAGGAATAGGAACTTTCACTGGTTTACAATCCTACATATTAAACCTCTGTAGTATTGACTCGACATACTTCCTCTGGTTTAACCAAAGCTTCCTCTTTTCTCAGTCTCTTTTAATTTCCATGCCCAAAATATAGTTTGTAGCACCAAGATCTTTCATGTCAAATTTAGAGGACAATTGGGTCTTCAAATCCTGGATAATTTCTTTGTCATTTCCAACCAGAAACATATCATCCACATACAAGACCAGATAAATAACATGGTCACCAATTAATTTAAAATACACACAGTGATCTGCTTTGCTTCTGGTGAAGCCAAGTCCTCGTATAAATGTATCAAATTTATGATACCACATCCTTGGTGACTGTTTTAACCCATACAAAGACTTCTTTAACTTGCATACTAGTTCTTTCTTACTCTTCAGCGCAAAACCTTCAGGTTGCTTCATGTAGATCTCCTCTTCCAAATCCCCGTGAAGAAATGTTGTCTTCACATCCATCTGTTCTACCTCAAAATCAAAAGTAGCAACAACAAATAACAGTAATCTAATAGAAGTTACCTTGGAACAGGAGAAAACATATCACCAAAATCAATTCCTGACACCTGGGAATAACCTTTTGCTACCAACCAAGCTTTGTATTTCTCCACCTTTCCTTCTACATTTGTCTTCTTCTTGAACACTCATTTGTTGCCAATGGGTTTCCTCCCAATCGGCAACTCCACCAAATCCCAGCCTCATTTTTGTGCAAAGATGCCATTTCATCAACCATGGTCTCTTTCCAGAGTTTTCCATCCTCTGAATCTACTGCTTCCTTCACAGTTCTGGGATCATCATCAGTAATAGATAAATCAAAATTTGAACAGAAAGCAGATGGACTATACCTTTCTAGCTGCCTTCTTTCTCAAACTGATCTTCTCACACCCGGAGTTTGTAGCTCTTCATCTTCTGATTCCTCCTCTGCTATAGAGTCCGATTCTTCCTTCTTTAGCTCAAACTCTATCTTCTCAAGTTCCTTTGGTTGTACTTCATGTTTAATATCTTTCACCTCTCTGAACACCAAATCTCAGTTGTACACAACCTTCCTTGTTACTGGGTTCCAAATCTTATAACCCTTTAAACCATCCTTATACCCAATAAAGATGCACTTTTCAAATTTACTATCCAACTTTGTTCTTTTCTCCTTTGGAACATGTACATATGCATCACATCCAAATACCCTCAGATGTGAAAGAGAGGGTTTCTTATCGGTCCATACCTCTTGTGGAGTCTTATCCTCCAATGCTAATGAAGGTGACATGTTGACTAGGTAACATGCAGTCTCCACCGCCTTTGCCCAAAATTCATGTCCTAACCCAGCACCACTGAGCATGCTTCTTGTCCTTTCCATCAATGTCTTGTTCATTCTTTCTGCAACTCCATTTTGCTGAGGTGTATATGGAGTAGTCTTCTGCTGTGTTATACCACACTTCTTATAGAATTCTTCAAATTCCTTACTACAAAACTCTCCACCATTATCTGTCCTCAGCACCTTTATCTTCTTCTCTGTCTGGTTTTCCACCAGAGCCTTAAATTATTTAAACTTGTCAAAGACTCTAGATTTCTTCTTAAGGAAATATATCCATGTATTCCTTGAGAAGTCATCTATAAATGATACATAGTACATAGAATTACCCAGTGATGGAACCTTCACAGGTCCAAACACATCATTGTGCACAAGCTCTAATATCTGTTTCGCCCTCTTACCACCAAAGGGGAAACTCACCCGATTCTTCTTTCCATATACACAATTTTCACATAAATCAAAATCCAGAGAACTATTACTCATACCTTCTACCATAACTTTACCATGAAGTATTCGAAGGCCCTTCTCTCCAATATGTCCAAGCCTTTGATGCCACAACATGGTATTCTCTCCAGAGACCACTAGATTTTCTGCTCCACTTTCAGGAACCACAGAATTGTTGCACCCATCAACAACTGTGCTACCTTGCAACTTGTACAGAGTTCCAATCTGAACTCCCCGCATCAATACCATTTCTCCCCGAACCATCCTACAAGTATCCTTCTCGAACACTGTTTTTACACCTGCATCATCCAACTTGCTTACAGAAATCAGATTTCTGGCCAATGCAGGAATATGCAGAACACCCGAAAGTGTTCTAACCCTTCCACCTTGCAACTTCAACTTTACTTTTCTACGACCAATGATTCTAGCCTTCCTCTCATCCACTAAGAAGACATCACCACCATCGTATTTCTCATACTCGCAGAACCACTCTCTATGGGTAGTGAAGTGAAAAGATGCACCTGAGTCAATCAACCATGCCCCATGATCTACATGTGTACTTGAAGAAGTCAAGTACACATCCCCACCTTCATCTGAGGTGGTTTTCGCCTCTACAGAAGGAGCATCATCAAATCCATTTCCTTTATCAGGAGCTTTAGATTTACAGTCCCTTTTGTAGTGCCCTTCCTTTCCGCATTGCTAGCACACCACCTTTACAGGTTTTCCTGGAGATTTAGATCTCCCTCTAGATTTAGATCTCCCACTCGATGACTTATTTCTGTTTCTGTTGTGGGACCTTCCTTGTACAGACAAGGCATCACCATTCTGGTTCTCCATATTTTGCTGTCTCATCTCCTCTGTCAGCAAGGATGAGACTATTTCATCAAACTGCAAGGCAGTTGCATTACTACCTATTGCAATAACTAGACTATCCCACAAATTTGGTAGAGAACACAACAAACTGATGCACTTATCTTCATCTGAAATTTTAATATCAACATATGCTAACTGACTTACCACAGTATTAAATGTGTTCATATGCTCTGTCACCGAGTATCCATCTTTCATCCTCAAGTTATACATCTTTTTCCGCAGGAACAATTTATTCACCAGAGACTTAGATTGGTACAAAGTCCGTAACTTGTCCCACAAAGCCTTCGTCGTAGCTTCCCCTGATACATTCAGCAATATTGAATCTAAGACACACAATCATATTGTTCTCTTTGCCTTCCAATCCAACTTCTTCCATTCTTCATCAGACACTCCTGTTGGTTTAGTACCCGGATCTGCCGCGATCCACTAATTTTTATCCACCAACAGATCCTCCATATTTACTTTCCATAACTCAAAACTCTAACCATTAAATTTCTCGATCTCTATCTTTCCACTACTCTCCATCTTCTTTCACCACCAGAATCAACCTCACAGATCTCCCACTAAATAGGGTCTACCACAGGCCCGAGTGAAACCCCTCAGCAACAAAGGTGTCCCCTTGAAGCCAAAACACCTCTGATACGAAATGTAGGTTTTAATCCCGTATAGAAATTACCTGCATACAAATTCTAAAACACAAGAAAATAAACAATGCAAGAGCATAACACATAAAACACATATACATAGAGATTTTCCCCTGGATCCCAAAACAGGGACTACCAGCTTGATTTTTCATTATGTTCCTTTCAATGTCACAATACATATTTATACATGCTGAAGCATCAAATACCATGGACCGAAAACCATCACGTCCAAAACCATGGACCGAAAACCATCGCGTCCAAAACCATGTGGGAAAATCATGCACAAAACCATAGGTGGGTCCAAAACCAAAATTTTTTGGGGCGTTGCCCCGTACCCCATAGAGTGGGGTTACCTGCACCCCTAAAACCCCTTGTGACTCCCCGACTACGCAATCGATGCAACGAAGGGGGGGCTTCGCCCCCCATCTAACCCCCAGGTTAACTACGTGGGTTAGTCGTGGAAAGAATATAACACAACCCAACACACGGGAGTGCTGACAAGTGGGGGATAACTCTCAACCCTAGCCAAGGTCGTATCCAACGATGGAACCATGGGCACGGGAATAGAGGTGCTAACATACAGGTGCAGAGTTCGGAGAGCCAACCCCAAGTTTTGTGGAACCATAAAACAAATTGCGCAAAGGGCGTGGGGCCTATGTCAGCAGGGGCAGGTGGTTAGCCCCAACCCCCGGGCGTATGGCCCATATGGCCTTGTTTTTCTGTCCATAAGGGTCATTGGGAATTTAAACTGATTGAAAAATTACACCCAAAACAACACGAATCCTGCTGGTGCTAGGTGGAAATGACGCTTGGTGGTTCCATAAAAGTTGAAATTCATAGAACAGTTAGTAGGGAAGTCTAGTTTATAGAGAAATTAGTAGCAAAACTTCTCTAGAGCATAACTTTCTCATTTTTTGGCCAAATTAAGCCCAAGAAGAGCCAAAATTGGCATTTTTGTTGTTGTGGAGCCATTGGAAACATTATTTTTACATTCTGAGCATTGTAAAATTATGAAATCGTAGATTTTAGCACTTAATGAAAGAGGCCCAACATTGGAAGTTGGACTAGGAGATGTAGCTCAGGAGGAGTGAACTCATTTATGATTTTGTTGTCTTGTGTTGTTGTCTACAGTATAATTGTCTTTGTTTTTATGTTGTAAACTAATTTTAAAAACCATTAGATTATGTACTTTTGCAAATTGATCCATTTCCTAAAAGTCATAAAATTTTACTTGCAAATTTTCCATAAACCTTCAAGTTTGTAATACAGAACACTTTCGTCCCATTGCTCCAACTCAGTGATTGATGTTACAATAGTTCATTGGATGACATTCATGCACTAATGATGTTGTTGTTGTGGAAACTCCAAGTAAATGAATACAATTGTTTAGCCAATGGATCCAATGTGTGTTGCTACTCCAGAACGATAGAAGAAGAAGGGGTTATTACTGTGTTGGTTCCCTGAAATAGATCTTGCTAAAAAGTTCCTCGTGTCTGCATTGTGGGCTCTCTCAACCAACAAAACCTGTAGGAAGAAGATTCCCACTGCTAGAGCATGTCAACATATGCAAAAGCTCACAGATATGTTTGCTAAAGTCAATTTTTAATGCTTAATAACTTTAAATTTCAACTCCTGCTTGTTTGTACCATTCATGTTTAAATTTGAAATACCGCATTTGAAATCTAGACTTTCTATTCCATTCAAATCATATGGATTCATGGATCCCATAAATAGATAGCATGAGAAATTGATGGATGTCATCAAAGAAACGGAGGAAATGGATGTTAACAAACAATGAGAAACAGAGAAGGTGATGGTGATGGAATGGTGGACCAAAGACAGAGACACGTGGGCCTAATGGGGTGGAGGATTCTATCGAAGGGGTCTCATCAACTATGAGTCGACACAAAACCCAAAGGGTGTTCTATCGACTCATTAGGCTACTCCTACTTTTTATAGTTTTTCGAATCTTTTTAATGAAATATATGCTTTAAAAATATGTAGATAATCATATTTATTTATGAATATGATTTTTTGAATTTTAATTTAATTATCAGTAATTATTAGGTGGATGGTAATGATTTAATCTTTATGGAATATTTTAAAATATTCTTAATAATAACTTGACATATAAAAGTCTAAATTTATTTTTAAGTAGATATATATTGTAGATATATATTTTCAATCATTTTAATTAAATTAATTAATTAAAAAAATGTCATATAAAGTGATGGTTTTTTGGGTATCTAATATTGGTAATCCATAGTATTGACCCATGCTATTGTAAAAAAGTTTATTTAGAGATTAAGAATCTTCATGGACAAGTGAAATGAATCTTCATTGTTAAGAATCTTATTACATGTGTTTTTCTAAATGTATATATATTTAACTCATATATTAATTCCTTTTATAATTATTACTTATGATGTTTTTTTTAAGTTATAATTTAATTATTTTTATTCTTAGCATTGTGAGACATATCATCAAGTGTTTTGATGTTTATTATGGATTGATATTTATCTAACCATTTAATTTATATGGTTGTATTAGTGTTATACTTATGACATTTATATTAATTAATTTATGTGAAGGTTAGCCTTTTATAAGATTTAATATTTAAATTTTATAAAAATGGGTTTATTTCATGTTCTATCCACTTTCATTGTCAATGTGATTAATGGTTAATGTGATTTCTATTGGAAATTTAAATTGAAATTATCATTGGGATGTTAAAGGAACATTAAAATAATTGTGTTGAGCATAGAACATACCATTGTTATCTAAAATTAACATGTTATCAGAGCACAGGTGAAAACAAAGCCCAAGCAAGAGAGAGAGAAAACAATCACTAAGAGAGATTTGTTGGACAAGACTATTGGAATAATGGCTACTACATCTTACTTCAAATATGAGGATAATCTCAAGGAAAAATCTGATTATCATGTATTGAAGATGACTTTGGACTTGACTTTGGAAGAGCATGATGCCATGGACTACATGAAGGGAAGAGTTGTGGAGCCTCCTTCAAATGCACCTATTGTTGCAAAGACTAAATACAAGAAAGGTATTTCAAAGCTAACAAAATTATCATAGACTCCATTCAAAAGCATTTGGTTGCATATATTTCTGATTTGGAAACATCTAAGGAGATGTATGATAAGCTGGTTGGGATGTTCAAAGTAAACAATGCAAATAAAATCCTCTTTCTCAAGAACAAGTTGAAGGACATCAAGATGGATAAATTGGAGTCTATCCAATCCTACTTCATGAGGATCACACAAATCATGAATGACCTTCTATCTATTAGAGAAGTTATTGTTGACAGGGAGCTCAATCGCATTGCATTTGGAGGTCTTCCAAGATCATGGGATGTGTTTAACACAACCATTCTCAACAATAATAGGATTCCTAGTTTCGATGAATTTTTTTCTAGATGCACACAAGAAGAGACAAGGATGATGGAGAGAGACAAGCCCTCAAATGGAAATGAACCCACTTCCTTCTCTGCTCATGCTGAGAGGAAGAATAATGTTGGTCCAAGAAGTCAAGAAGGGATTCAAAGGAAGAAAAGGAATGTGCTACAATTGCAATAGGTTTGGCCATTATGCTAGAGAGTGTCCTCGCAAGAAGGATACTCCAAGGGATGATGACAACAACAACAACAAAACAAAAAAGGAAATGGAAATAAAAGGAAAAAAAGTTTCAACAATAAAGGAAAGAGGAATGCTCTCGCTGCTCGATATGGAAATGGTTGACCTCCCAAAAGGACGAGAAATTCCAAGTATGAAGAAAGTAATGTTGTAGAAAAACAAAATGAATTTAAACATATTTCCACTCTATCTACTGTCTCTCCTCTAGATACTTTAGATCATTGGTTGATTGGTAGTGGAGCCCCAAGGAACTTCACTAGGTACAAGGAGGCCCTCTCAAATTTGGTTGAAAAGAAGACTAATTTGGAGATCATACTTGGAGACAATGCCACCTACCTCGTGAAAGGGATAGGTATTTTCACTCTTCACTTAAATAAAGTTCAAACCATTCATCTACGAGAAGTATTGTATGTGCCCAATTTGAAGAAGAACCTGGTGTTTATTTCTACAATGGAAGATAAAGGCTTCAAGGTAGAATTCATTGATGTAAAGGTACGTATTTGGAAAAGAAACCCTAAAGATGCATTTACACTTGGATTTAGGGTTGAAGGTCTCTATTAAGTTGGAGGAAGTCTTCAATCTGAATTATGGCACCGAAGATTTTCTCAACTTCATTACAAAGCCTTACCTAGGTTAAGGAAGATGGTCACAGGTATGCCCAAGTTCAACATGAATCATGAGGGAGTTTTCCAAGATTGTGCGGCTGGGAAACTTACAAGGGGACCATTCCCTTCAAGTGAAAGCCAAACTACTAATATTATTAATTTTTTCCATTTTAACCTCTCTGGTATGTTTCCCGTAACATCGTTGGGAGGATACTTATACTATCCAATTTTTGTGGATGACTTATCTCACAAAAAATGGATCTATTTATTGAAAAAGAAGGATGAAGTGTTCAAATGGTTTCGTTCTTTCAAAGCCTTGGTGGAAAATCAAACAAGGAAGAAGATAAAAATATTAAGGACTGATAATGGAACTGAATATGAAACAAATGAATTCAATGACTTTTGCAGAGAGGCTGGCATTAAGAGGGAGACAATAATTCCATACACCCCTGGGAAAAATGGAGTTATTGAAAGAAAGAATCAAATAATCATGGAAGCCACCCATTCCATGCTACATGATCAAGTTCTATCGAAGTTCTTATGGTGAGAAGTTGCAAACACTATCGTATGTGTTCAAAATAGGAGCCCGCATCAAGCACTAGATTTCAAAAGAAGTTTTCACTATTAAGAAACCTGACGTTTGTCATTTTAGAATGTTTGGTTTTCGCATGTATTTTCATGTGCCTAAAGAGAAAATATACAAGTAAGAAGCATCTGGAAAGAAAGTTATATTTATGGGGTGTAGTGAAAATTAAAAGGCATTTATAATCTATGTTCCTCTGCAAGGAGATGTGGAAGTAAGACATTATGTCACCTTCGATGAAGACATTATCATTGGTAAGGCTAGAGATCTCCTCATTCCAATGAAGGATAATGATGATGCTGTAGAAAATCAGTATGAAGCTCCGACAAATGAGTTGATGCCCAATGTTGAAGGCACGATGGATCCCATTGATCCACCTCCTAGTGATCCCTCTACCTCAATAAAAATACCTTTATGGCTCAAAGATACTCTCAAAGATGTTGAAAGAAATATTGCTCCAAGAGGGACATTCCGTGAAAGTAAGAAGTCGAACAGGTATCAAGGGTAAATAGTTGCTATGAGTGCTATTTTTGAATCTTAGCCATGTACGTTCAAAGAAGTTGTAAATCACGAAGTCTGGAAGGATGCGATGAATGAGGAATATGAATCTATCATGAAAAATTATGTCTAGGATGTGGTGCTAGACCAAAGGATGGTCTATAGTCACCTCAAAATGGCTATACAAAATTAAGCATGGAGCTTATGGGAGTGCTAAAAAATATAAGGCCAAATTCGTTGCTCGAGGCTTCTCTTAAAAGGAAGGACTGGACTATGATGAGATATTTGCACTAGTTTCCTGATATACCACTATCTAATCAATTATTGCTCATGTTGCCTCTCAAGTATGGAGCCTAAATAAAATGTATGTTAAGATGGCTTTCTTGCATGGCTCTCTTAAGGAGGAAGTCTACTTGGAACAACCTTAGGGGTTTGAAGTTCAAGATAGAAGGACACACATATGCAGGTTAAAGAAATCCATTTATGGGTTGAAGCAAGGCCCTAGGGCTTGGTATGAAAGGATTCATAGCTATATTATGAAGCTGGGATTTATAATGTGCGATGTTGATCCTAACCTATACTTCAAGGTTTAAAAGGACATGCCCCCCGTTTTGGTCCTTTATGTAGATGGCCTCTTTCTGATAGGTGCAGACCCTCTCATTTATCAATGCAAGAGGGAGTTGGCCTCTGAGTTCAAGATGAAGGACCTAGGTCTAATGCACTACTTCCTTGTCCCAGAGGTCTAACAAAATCTAGGAGTTGTTTTCCTTTCGCAAGGAAAATACATTGTGAAGCTTCTCAAGAGATGCACGATGGTGGATGGAAAGTTTGTGTCTACTCTGATGGAACTCAACTTCCAGAACCTATGTGGAAGTGTTGTTGGGCCTAAATTGGAAAACCCTTTTGATTATCGACAACTTGTGTGGGCCCTGATGTTCTTGGTAAACTCCTGACCATATATATGCTTCGTTGTGAATACGTTGAGTCAATTTATGATTGAGCCTCGTCACAAACATTAGATTACTGCTGAGAATCTCTTGAGATATCTCTGTGGCACAATAAACTATGGATTGAGATACACTATAAGGAATTTGAGGCTACATGAATATACTGATGTTGATTGGGGCTGGTAGTGTGGTAGATCATAAGAGCATGTTTGGATGTTGCTTCTCATTAAGTTCTACTTCAATTTGTTGGATGATCAGGAAGCACAAATTTGTTTCTCTAAGCACCACTGAGGCTTAATACATTTCTTCTAGTATGGCTTGTTGTGTAGCTATTTGGTTGAGGAATCTCTTTATTAAGCTATTTGAGCATGTGTTGGATACCATCATGATATATTGTGACAACTAGAGTTGGATTCACCTCTCAGATAATCTGGTATTCCATGACTGCTCCAAGCACATTGATATCAGGTACCACTTTATTTGAGATATGGTACAATGGGGAACAATAAGGCTCCATCACATTAATATTGATGAGTAGGTCGAAAACATCCTCACGAAGCCCTTAGGGAACATCAAATTTGTATCCTTCTAAGAGAGACTTAGATTCATGGAAAGACCCTCCCATTAGGGTCGCGCTTGAGTTAGACATTGAGCTATGGGAGCTCTTAGGGGCTTGGGATACTTACCATAGGGTGAGTGGTTCACCTTCCCCTATTGGTGCATTGTGTACAGGGTGAGTGGTTCACCTTCCCCTATGATACCCCATGATGACATATGTGTAGGGTCATTCATTCACCTTCCCCTATGATTGATGACACATATGTGTAGGGTGAGTGGTTCACCTTCCCCTACTATTGAAATATGCATAGGATGAGTGGTTCACCTTCTCCTATGGCATATGAGTAGGATGATTGGTTCACCTTCTCCTGTTGATGCCCCAGCATACATCCTACCCATGTAGTCTAAGACTCATGGGAAGTACCTATCATCCAGCCAATGAGTTGGTAAATGTGGATAGGGACCATAGCACTACCGATGGACGCATCGTGTATTATCATACTCCCTATGTATACGATGAAAGGTGTCCCACAACTAATTGATCTAGGATCAAGACTAACTTTTGTCAATGGAGAGTGGTAAGGTCTTGTGACTCACTCTCGATCAATTATTCTTCATTATTCATATCAGTTTTCAACAGAGAAGAGATGAGATGAGATACAAAAATGGTTCATGATGAAAATGAATGGATGAATTGGCAGGTGGAATTCTACCTACTTGAGAGGGAGTGTTAAAATTTGAAACTAGGGAAAAAATAAACCTTGGGATAGCTCATTTGATGGAGATGATGATTGCATTAAATTCCTCTTTTTGAGAGGACCAAACTTGATATAAAGATCACCTAATTTGGACAAGAAGAAGTGTGATTTTGAATTTATGCCCACATATGTGCAAATTCTTTAGGTCAACCACATCATCATGTAGGCTCATGAAGCCCAATGGACATGACTCTTCACCCTCAACGACTTGTATAGATACAAGTGACTTCTCACCTCCTTTGGCATAGTCATCACCCACACATTCTTATCTCTCCTTCTCTCATTGGTTCATACAGCTATTAGAAAACTTCTCTCTCACACACATGAGGCAAGCAGGACGCATTTCTAGACTAAATTGTAGGGCCAAAAATTTTAGGAGTTGACCAAGTTTGACCAACGTTGACCATGGACTTTTTGACCTGTTTTGACTATGATTTTTGGAGGTTTATTGCTGTTTCTCTAGGCCGCATTTCTAGGCACAATAATTGAGAATATTTGGGTAGTTTGACCAGCACTGACTTTAACGTTGACTACGACTTTGACCACATAAAATTACAACAATTTCTCTCTCTCTCCTTTGACCAAATTTGACTAGATTGTTTTGGGCTGATTTTGATCAAAAAGGAAGGCCAAATTTGAATAAGGTTCTGTTGATGGTGTTGGACCCACCAAAATTCAAAGGATCACCCTGGTATGAAGTCCAAACTAGGCCTCACACCGTTTGGTGTGGGAGTCCCATCCGGTATGATGGCCCGGTTTCCATTGTCTTAAGGATTTGCCTCAACTCTTGCTTGTTAGCACAGGAGAGTGGTTTGCTTTTCCTTCAAGAAGTGAGGCTCGCATGCCTGGTGAGTTCTAGTGTACTCATTTCATTGGTTCTTTCACTGTAAAGGGAGAGCGTGAAAGTGAGTCCCAAGTTGGTTGGGATGCAACCCCAACTCGACTAGGAACACACAACACAACAAGGCGTGCACAGCTTCCGGAGGAGTAGTTCACATGGATGAAACAGTCACAATATATAAGGTAAGATAACACATACAACACTTAATGGATGAGTTTGAACGAGTGCAATGGTTGTTACAACAAGCTTCATGTGAAAGGTTTGTCTGATGTCCGAGAGAGTAGCCTACACGGGCGAGACAACGTTAACAGCATATAAAACACATTTCCATTAACATGTTATGTATTAAAACAAGTGAAATAGTTCAAATGTAGAAAACAGGTTAAAGAAACATGCATTAAAAGTGCTAAAGATCAGTCTTACAACATATACAATACATGTGTGAAAACATGCTGGCCTATTGGTAGGCTTCTGAATTAAGAGAAAATTCCAAGACACGTCATTACAACATACATCACTAACCCCTAGTGCGGGGCATTGGAGCCACTACTTACTCCTCAAAGAAAAGATTATAGACTCTCTTGGCTATGTAGGAGGAGTTGAGGTGAAAATTCCTTTTCATGTACAAATGAGGGGCTATTTATAGCCAAGGGTGAAACTGACCCTTGTGGTTGTTCGAATACCCTCATGACTATTTGACTTCCATGGCTTTTCAACTTTACGTGACTCTTTGTACAACAAGTGGGTCTCTTGGACTTCCACATTATATTACATTGACTAACAACATAGCCCATAGTAGAGATGTGGGCGACATGACTCGACATGACAGTGTTGGTTCATTCGTGTTGCTGCTAGAGTGCATGTCGAGCTACAGTGCTGCTGGGTGATGGATTTCTTCACGGTGTATCACAGCTTCACCTCTGCATGGCAAAGTGCGTAGAGTCTTCGATGGTCTTTGGTTCTCTTGATGAAGCTTTGGCATGTTGTTCCTTGCTTGCATGTGGAAGCCTTCACGGGCTCATTTGTTCACGAAGGTGCATGTTCATCTGTTCCTCCGTTCGTGAGCACATCTTTCATGCTTGCTCGTCCATCCGTCCCCAAACATATCTTTGCATAATCATCTGTTTAGAGCACATCTCTTCGCATGCATCATTCCTTCATCCATTGGTGAACCTGTCCTTCTACATGTGCTCCCTTCGTTCATCCCGTTCATCATCTTGTCATGTTTGTTGGTGTACCTGTACCTGCAGTCGCTGATGACAAGATGACATCAAATCCAAAACCTCCTAGTATACCATGAAACATGATCATTTCAGATGCAGGTGACCGGGAGAGGCAGCAAGGTTGTGAAGTGGGATGATGGCTCTGGGCACTGCTTATGAAAACTGCGTAAGAGTCACTGAGTGATGGAAATGGGTGATCCAAGTCGACAGTCACTGTCTACGAGGTCTCGCTCAGCCAGAAGGAAAATTTGCGCAATTTTTTTTTGGGGGGGGGGGGGAGTTTGGGCTGCAGGAAGGCAAGGTAGGTAGGATCTGCACATTTTCCAGAGCGAGTGAGCGTCTGGGGCTGGAAGGCAACATTTGCGCAATTTTCTGAGGAACAGGCTAGGTTGCAAGGAGGGTCAACAGACAAAGATTGTGCAATTTTTGGGAGGAACTGCCCAGGAGCGTGGTAGCCAAAACTGTGAAATTCCCATAGGGAATTGGCAGTTGGCTATTGGGGTCACTAGTAGCCAAAACTTCATAATTCCCTAAGGGAACTGGCAGTTGGCTGTTGCGGTCACTAGCAGCATAAACTGCACAATTCTTGGAGGGAACTGGAAGTCTGCTGCTAGGATCTGCTCACAAGGGAAACTGCACTAAGATCAGGAGGCTGGCCTGCTGATCATCTCTGCACAATTTCTGAGTTGAGTGGACTATTGGGCAACAGAAGGCCTGCTCATGAAAACTATGCAATTTCTGAGATGAGAAGTCAATCGACTGTCATGATGACCGACTGGGAAAACTGCGCAATTTTCTAAGGGAGACAAGGATGAACACTTGGTGTTTGTCCAGCCTGTCTGTGTAATTTCCTCAATCAGCTGAGCAACTAAGGTAAGTGGCCTCTACACAATTTTTTATGGGAGTCAGGCCCAGGGTGACTATCGAGTCCGGCTATCCAGGTGGCCAGCATGAGAGTTGTTGAATTGCTTATAGGCAGCGTAGCTTGAAAAGTCTAATTTGGTGCTTTTGCATTATTTTGGTTAACAGTCAATCAAGTTGATGGCGGGGTGATGGTTTAGCTATCAGAGGGGATTCTGGTCGTCAAAACTTTAGCAAAAATTACTAAGTGTGTGAATGATCAAAATATGCATAGGTGATCATGAAAACACACACTCACATGACTTGACGACGAAATGACTCAAACTATCTGGACACACATGTTCAACATGACTGACCGACGGTGCAAGTGACAAGCGCGACACTCATGGTTGACCATTCATTGAACAAGATGATGCTTATGTGACAGTGAATGTGACTCTATGTGTGAGTGTGAAAGATGCTTTCATAGCGAACACAACAATCATATACGAAGCAATGACTTTGAGTGTAACCAAAACCTAGTCGCAAGCATGACTTAGACACTAGCATGCAGAAACTTGAATGAAATGAGCAAGAAAGGCAGATGCAAGGACGCACAAGAGCTCACGGAGTGAACGCGAGTGTGTGCAGTCATCAAGTGAAATTCTCAAGGGAGGCTCCAAAATTGGTGCGGGCCAAAATTTTGGAGGGTGGTTGTAGATGCTACAACACTTGGCAACGCACTGGTAGAACTCTTGCTTCTTTGTTTCGGTTCATTGCTAGCATAGAGCCTTGATATTTCAAGGAGTATTGAATCGTTGTGTGGGTTAATTCAGTTTCCCCACTTACCCCATGGACATGCATGGTTCACCCTTTGCCAACTCAGTCAAACACATTCAAAAGTTCAGCTTAGATATCAGTGTCCAAATCTGGGAAGGGTAGTTTAGCTCACAAGTTGAAGATTTTCAGAGTATAAGTTTTCATCTCTGGTGCTGCTCCACTACCAATAGGCCTAGACAGTACCCCGACAGAGTCACGCAGGAACACACATTGCTCCACTGCCAGCGAGCCTGGTCAGTACCCTAGTGGAGTTGCATGCTTCACCTCTCTGCATAGGAAGCCTTTCTTTTATTTCGCATTTGTATTTTTCAAGAGGACTATTTATAGGCACTTATTTATTTTTGGGGCAAAAGAGGGATCCAGAATTATTGAGAGTAGAAGAGGTTGTTCCTTTAGAGAAGCATGTAAGACCTCTGAGATAGGTTTTCTCATTTAGATTTTCCCCTTCTCTGTTTCTACTAGTTAGATGAGCTCAAAGACATAGAGAAAAAGGTTGAGTATAGGCATGGGGCTTCCCAGTGTGGACACGGGTTCACAGTTGAACCAAAACTTCCCTTGCAGACGATTAGTATTTTCTAACAAGACTTCATCGATCGAAGGTTACAACCAAGTACAGAGAAGACGGACACAAGACTGGCCAAGTGTTGCATTGTCACGAGTTTCCTCAAATTTCAGCCACATACCCTATTCAGAAGCCAGAACTTAGTAGTGGCAGCACTTATTTCCAACAACAAAAATAGTAATATATCAAACAAACAAAATGAACGTGAAAAAATTTAGTAAGAAGAATCAAACAAAGCAAGAACAAAGATAATAAGAAAAACAAATAAGATGAAAACAACAAGCCGCAAGCAGAATATGTATATGGCACGGCCGCGGCCCAACCTACTGAAAATAATTCTTAAGATCTTTGTCATGGATAGGAAGGTTTTCAATCCTCCCATCAAGTGATTGCAAATGATACGTGTGTGGGGAAAGCTTCCCATAAACTAGTGCAAGTCCACTGGGCCCTTCTACCATAAACAAGTGGCATTTTGGAAGACCTTCAAGTGAATACAACACCAATGCTTCAGGTACTCCGTGCAATATGGGCTTGGATAATGCCACGGGGTAGTTGTTTCTATTCAGAGAAAGGTTCAAGTTTCTGAAATCAATGCATAAGCAAATTTTCCCGGATTGCTTATGTACGGGATTTAACTACAAAACCAAGTATGATGATGAACTTTGCAAGTAGTCCAATCACCCAAAACGTCAGTCAATTTTTTCTATAAAATCAGTGCAAACAAGATTTATGTGTTACCTGGTCTTTGTTGCAATGGCATGTCTCCTCCTTTACCTGGAATCTCATGTTGGATTTCTTGCATGCAGTCTGTACTCAGGTCATCGTCTACTCGTGTAGACCCATCCCGGTACTATTCGGTCAAGCGGTCAAAGATTTTTTGTTGCTACAGTGTGTAGCTTTCACTGAGATTTGACATATTTGGATCATAATAGGTTCCCAGGATTCTTTGTTCGTTCGTAGGGATGGTCCTTTATATGTTCAACACGATAGCTTCATACTCAGCATCGTTATTTGTGCATTCGAAATTCAAACAGATCGAAATCATGCATTGTTTGTTGTTTCAGACGACTGAGATACACTCGGTCCTTGAGCCATCATGTGTTTAAGATTAGTTAAGACTCATGGCCCACAAGTCGTCTATACATGGACCGTTTGGCATGCTAGTACTATTGGTACTGTTGTCACTGCTACTACTGCTACTATTGGAAAAATACATTGTACAAGTTTCATTGCCATCAATTGGGCAAGGAAGGAGTCCCAACTTTGTATCTAATGAGGTTGGAGTTGGTCATGTAGGATAACACTCCAATGTTGTTTCCTGGAGGTAGTTTCCAAACATGAGTTTTTTGAAGGCCAACAGTTCATTCTTGTCGTTAAGGGAGTGACATTGTGTTTCATATATCTATCGGATAACACCTGGATTTGGTTGCATTTTCCCTTGTACGGAAGCCACATGTGAGACCAGTCTATAGCAAAATATCCATCTAGCTTGCTAGACCAGTCTCTGCTGAGTAGCAGGCCATATGCTTCTAGTATGTCCACAACAACTATGTTGATGCATTGGTGGACTCGACTGTCATGAGATAGTCGGATGATCATGTCTTGCAGTTCACCAATGGTTGGTACTGATGTTCTGTCAAGTTGGATGATTTTTGTGAATGTTTCACTCCATCGTGCATTGATCTTCTTAGCAATTAAGAGCATCATGACGTTGGCTTTCGCACTAGAATAAACCAAGCAGTTGTGAACATTGTAGTTGAAAACTTCAAATGAAAGAAGGAATGGGGGCCAACTTGAGTTTTCTTCTTCCATTCGGAGGGTATTAAGCACAGTGGAAAGTGGCCCGGTGGTGTGCCTGCTCCCTTGCTAGTAGAGGTTGTGTTTTCTATTACCATCTATCCCAATGCACACAATAGAATATCTCACTGACTCTGGACTTTGGCTAACTCAAAAAAATTGATGTTCTCTCAAGCTTTCTTCATGTCATCAACTATGTTGTAGTCCAAAGGTGGTAGACTCATCGAGGTGGGATGAATGTTCATGTTGTCTGGTGGAGTGTTTTGCAACTGGGTGCTCATGGATGTACTCTTATCTGTCGCTTTCTTCCCAGACTTAATTTTTGTTTGCTGCTTTGAGGCAGTCGGTGGATCAACCTTCTTTATCATAACTCTCACCTTCTCTTAAATTTCCACAAGTGTAGGAGGAGCCCCTTTACTCCTAAGATTGTAGCGATCATTTTACTTTTGGGGCTGCTTCTCGGTGTTCATCTTCGTGATTACTTGGAAGCACTGATATGCATTCAGCACATGCCCAGAACTTGGTATTTCATCAGGTGCAACCTCTTCTTCATCGTTAGTGTCTTTCAGCTACTCCTACATATCACCTTCCACATCGAGTATATGACTGTAAATAGAGCTACTGACTCACTTCCAATCCGAACAAGAGTTCTTGGGGTGATACTCTTCGTGGAAGGAATAAAACTTAGGATCTGTGCACCGATTGAGTTGGAACACGAGCTTTTGCACAGTTTTTGAAGCGAATCAGTTGTTGCTTGATGAGTCGGTTGATGAACTGTTCACCTATCTCTATCTGGGTGGATGGCTGCTATCAAATGTGTATGTTTTCTGTTGCTTGAGTTCGGACACTTCGGTGGTCAAGTTCTTGAGAGGGCGAGTGAGGGTCTCAATATCAGTTTCTTCCTTGTCTCTACCCTTGCTCATCATTACTTAGGGCTTCCTGCTCACATCCTTGGAGCCTTTCATTGATTCCTTGATGACTCTGATTGCGTGCAAGTCTTTTTCAACAGCAATAGCATCTTCACAACTTTCTAGGAGTGTTGGTCTCGTAGCTTGCTTGACGAACTGCACAATGTTGTGTGGCAGTGCGGATGTGTAATAGTCAATAATGATGGAGTCATGAGGTTTAGTGTCCACTACAAACTTGTTCAAAATACATGTAAACCTCTTATTGAAGTCTTTCTCTTTCTCTTTTCCCTCCATATTGAGGCTTCCCAATTCTTTGAGTAGCATGGTTGGGGTCTTTTCATCAACAAACTTTTCAAGGAACATACGTTTGAAATCACCCCAATTTTGTATTCATTTGGGTGTAAGGCTCTGATACCAAGCAGTTGTGCGACCGTCCAAGGTACATGGGAACAATCTACATGTTACATCATCATAATGTACCTCAAGGGATTGCAGCTATAGATAGAAGTTTTCTAAGTGGTCTTCTTCCTTCACCATGATGTCAGGGTTGAACTTGATGTTCATTCTCTCCACTCACTATGGCACCTTGTGCAGAACAACCGGGAGAGCCAATGGTCCCTAAGTCATCCATTCAATATTTGGGTCATCCATATCTTCTTCTTCTTCATCCTCTTCCTCTCTTTCGGAGTCTGATGATTCCAGCTCTGAGTCTATTGGTTCATCTCTACCTCCACCTCCTCCACTGCCTTCCCCTCCACCTCCTATACCGGATTTCAAATCCAAGATCACAAGAGTGCCTTGTTCGCCTTGTTGGAATATTGGAGGTTCCTCTCTGTCTTCGATAGCTTCTTCTAAACCTTAAATCATTGCATGAACTGCATCTTCCACTGATGATACAACAACTCCTATGGGAATGGCCTTTGGCTTCCTTAATGGGTGTGGAAGATGTTGTATGCCTGGGATCAGTCCGACTGCTTTCACGAACTAGCGAGTGATGCGATAGACGTAGTGAAGGTTTTGATATGAAATGTCATGTTCAATTCTGGGAGGTGAGGAATAACCAACTGTAGAGTCGCGTGTAGGTGAGAGGGAGTGCGAGTTACTGCCTTGACCAGATGGTTGATGAATGAGTGTGAGGGGAGTTTCAGCCATGTACAACTGGTTTCCCTCCCTCTAGCGCCAGAAATGTTGATGGTGTTGGACCTGCCAACATTCAGGGGATCACCTGGGTATGAAGTCCCAACTAGACCTCACACCATTTGGTGTGGGAGTCCCATCCTGTATGATGGCCTGGTTTCCATTATTTTAAGGATTTTCCTCAACTCTTGCTTGTCAACACAAGAGAGTGGTTTGCTTTGCCTTCGAGAACTGAGGTTCGCATGTTTGGTGAGTGCTAGTGTACTCATGTCATTGGTTCTTTCACTTTAAAGGAAGAGGGTGAAAGTGAGTCCCAAGTTGGTTGGGATGCAGTACCAACTTGGCTAGGAACAAACAACACAACAGGATGTGCACAACTTTCGGAGGAGCAGTCCACACTGATACAGCAGTCACAACATACAAGGTAAGATAACACGTACAACACTCAATAGATGAGTCCAAACAAGTGCAACAGTTTTTACAATGATCTTCATGTGAAAGGTCTGTCTGATGTCTTGGAAAGTAGTCTACATGGGCGAGACAACGTTAATAGCATATACAACACATTTCCATTAATAGATTATGTATTACAACAAGTGAAATAGTTCAGATGTAGAACACAGGTTAAAGCAACATGCATTACAAGTGTTAAAGATCAGTATTACAATAGATATAATACATGTGTGAAAATGTGTTGGCCTGTTAGCAGGCTTCTGAATTAAGTGAAAATTCCAAGATACGTCACTACATCATACATCACTAACCCTGAGTGTGGGGCATTGGAGCCACTACTTACTCCTCAAAGAAAAGATCACAGACTCTCTTGGCTATGTGGTAGGAGCTTAGGTGAAAATTCCTTTGCATGTACAAATGATGGGGTATTTATAGCCAAGGGTGAAATTGACCCTTATGGTTGTTCGACTATCCTCACGACTATTTGACTTCCATGACTTTTCGACTATACATGACCCTTTGTACAACATGTGGGTCTCTTGGACTTCCATGTTACATTACATTGATTGACAACATAGCCCATAGTAGAGATGTGGGCACCATGACTCATGACATGACAGTGTTGGTACATTCGTGCTACTGCTAGAGTGCATTTCGAGCTACAGTGCTGCTGGGTGATGGATGTCTTCATGGTGTGTCACAGCTTCACCTCCACATGGAAAAGTGTGCGGAGTCTTTGATGGTCTTCGGTTCACTTGATGAGTCTTTGCTATTTTGTTCCTTGCTTGCATGTTGGAAGGCTTCACAGGCTCATCTATTCACAGAGGTGTGTGTTCATCCATTCTTCCATTCATGAGCACATCTTGCATGCTTTCTCATCCATCCGTCCGCGAACATATATTTGCATGATGATTCGTTCGCGAGCACATCTCTTCGCATGCATCATTCGTTCATCTGTTGGTGAACCTATCCTTCTGCATGTGCTCCCTTCGTTCATCCCATTCGTCGTCTTGCCATGTTTTTTGGTGTACCTGTACCTGCAGTCACTCATGACAAGATGACATCAAATCCAAAACCTCTTAGTCTACCATGAAACATGATCATTTCAGATGCAGGTGATTGAGAGAGGCAAGAAGGTTGTGAAGCAGGATGATGGCTCCGGGCACTACTGATGAAAACTATGCAAGAGTCACTGAGTGATGGTGATGAGCATGAGTATTGCAGCAAGAATGTTGCAACTCTTGGAGCTACCAACTTTACTTTATCAAAATGGGGTTCGTACAAACTTGGAGGTGAAAGTGTTGTATACACAAGTATAAATGATGGTTCTTCCTTTTGTCATTATTCAGCTGGCGAGAGACCACTAGGGTTTGCAAGCTAGAATTCTATGGATTCAAAAGAAGCTTGGTTCCTTGATGAAAGAAAGAGAAATTTACTCTAAGAAGGAGCTGATCTACTGCAATAATGAAAGAGACTAAAATTCAATGCTAGGGCATATCATTTCCTAATTAACTGCTAAGATCTATGCTTTGCAATGATGCTAAATTAACATGAACAAAATGCTACTATCCTAAGAATGGAAGCTAAGATTATCAAACAAAACTGCTATGCATGTAAAGGACTATAAGAAATTTGTTTTCTCTTTTAATGCCTTTCATGAAAAGTCAAGTGTGAAAACTAATCTCTCTTGGTCATGTGGCAAGTGGTTTAGGGGTGTTGATGGATGGCTGGAAGGTTCAGGATATGGATGGAAGGTTTTGGGGACCCTTGGGTGACCTTGGGAGGCTTCCTAGAGGTTTTCCCTCAATTTGGCCTCAAAATAGGCCACTACAGGAAAACCTACAGGATGTACTAGAAACCTACACGATTCCCTGTATTTCTACAAGATGAATCCGTGAGAAAAACGATGGGTGTTGGAGGTTATGGAAAGCTTAGGGAAGGTGTTTGATGGGTGGAATGGAGTGAGAAGAGGCCTAGTATCACTTAGAACCCAAAACCGAGTTTAGGAGATGGTTGGATTTGCTCAAAATGCTTGAGGAAATTTCTATGTAAAATGATGAAATTGATGAAGGTTTTGATGGAAACGAGGAATGCCTATGGGGGAATGAAGTTGGAAGGTGGTTGCTTGCTATGATATCTCTGTCTACTTCTGAAGCACCTACTCTTCTTCAAACATGTGTAATTTCCAAAAAGTCATGTAAACAAGAAGAATTCTCATGAACTAGAAAAGCAAAATTTAATGAACTAACTGTCCACCTTATGCATGAAGAAATTGTTGAATAACATGGATTCATGGATGAGATCTACTACAAGAATGAAGATAGAAGAGATGGAAATGAAATCATACTTTGAAAAATTGATCAAATTCTATCTTAAGTACAACAAATTCTAAATATCATGGAGGAAATGGAAATCTATCTTTTGGGCTACATAAGGGTCTTTTCCTCAAATCATGATCCCAGAAGGAAGAAGTGAGGCCAAGACAGCTACTGACAGCTTTTTGGAGCCTCTTTTATCCCTTCAAGCTTGCTACTAAAGTAAGGCACAAATGGAAGCAAACTAATAAACAATTAATCAAATCTACACTACTTGCAATGAAATACTTCTAACAACAGTTTAACCATGAATCTAAGAAACTAAGCTAAGCATAAAGATACAAGAAGAGCAGTCTTTGTTGCTAGGGTTGGGCCCTAACCTAATAGCTTCAGTCCTCTGAGTTAACTCAGAACCAAGAACAAAATCATTCGTATTGCCAAAACAGAAAATTACATCAAAAAGTCTTCCACAAGTCTAGAGCTTGAAAATAACTACGTTGAAATAAGATTCACACACAGCCTTGGAATATGAAATACATTCTCAAAATTTCCATCTTCGAAGTGCACTCTTCCTTGCCCAATTAATTCAACTGCAGAATTGTTCCCCATGAGAATAGGATAACCTGACTATGCATGCAGAGAAGAAAAAGATTCTTTTGAAGAAGTCATATAATGCAAATATCCTGAATTGTTAGTCTATTCTTTTGGTGTAGAATGAATGGAAATCAAGGCATAACCATTACCCCTTATTTCTGATGGTTTTTCCTCCTCCTTCTTCTTGGCACTTTTTGGAATGTGATGACCAAGATTATTTTACTGAAGAGTGTTTTCCATAAAATCAATAGTATTTTGCATGCAAGAGGATTGAGGATGATAATCTCTATTACAATAAGGACAGTTGGAGTTTCCTTTCTTTCCATTATTACCCTTGGAGTTGGGAGAATCATATGGAGGTTCTGGATTTTCTCCCTTGGATCTGGACCTCTTTCCTTTCCTTTGCCTTTAGATTACTGATTCAATTTCAAGTTGAAATTTCTTTTTTCGTGCATGGAAGTGCATGTGCATTTTAAGACTTTAATGATCCCATATTTATGAGCTTATCCTGCTCATGAATAAGAGACTCAACAAATGCATCAAGTTTGGGAATTTTCTATTTATCTCCAGTTGCAAGTCTAACTGTATGAAATGTAGAAACAAAAACAACATATTCAGGACCTAATTTAGACAAAATAGAAAGGATCAATTGACCTTATTATTTTGATTTATCGATCCCACAATCATGTAATTGTATAAGCAATGATTTTAATTTCGTAAATAAATCTTGAATGTTCTCAAAGTTGTTTGTATCTAAGGAATTTAGCTCATTTTTTAGAATATGGGTCTGCATCTCATCTTGCTTTCCAAATAAATTCTTCAAGGTTGTCCACACCTCATTGGGAGTGTTGCATGTGTCCACATGGAAACACAATGTTAGAGATATGGACAACAATAATAGACCAAAAGCCTCCTCTATCCTACTGAAGTATTTGGATTTTTCAATGACGGAATTTGATTTAGCTTTTGTATTCATAATTATCTGATATAAGCCTTTGCCTCTGAAGTGAAGCAAAATCTCTGGCTTCCATTCGAATTAGTTATACGGAGTGAGAATATTTGAAGATGGAAACTCCATTCTTTCACTTTGTAGTTGTAGCAAAAATTGCAGCAATTCTCTAATAGTCTTAACCACAAATCAAATCTCGAAATAATTTCTAATTGTTTGATATTCAAACCTGCAAAATATTGTTCATGCACCTTCTCCAGGCCCCTATAGATCTCATACCATTTAAAACTATTAGAGCACATATATGGATCTAGGTGAAGAATAATTTCACAAACTCACAATAATTGAAAATAAAACTAGAATAGAGAATGAATTTGATTACTCAATATTGGTTTGAGAATCAATACATAAAGAAACTAAGTTAAGCTTAGTTGTACATGAAATAACTAAGGATAATTAAATCTAATTGAATCTAAGTGTGCTTTATTTTATTTTAATGTGCACATGCACCACATGCAAGCACTAGAGTTAACTGACTAAAGCCAAGTGCAAACCACATGTAAGCACTCGAGTTAACTAACTAAATCCAAGTGCATGACACATGTAAGAACTCGAGTTAAATAACTAAAAACAAGTGCACATCACATGCAATAACTAGAGTTGAAGTGAAAATAATTAAGGCTAACTAGGTGCATGTACACCAACATGATTAGTTCATACTGGATTCGTTTTAAGGAAAGTTCTATGATAACCCATGTTCCATTCCAACCTAATGGTTTCACTAATCGACGACAATTGGTAACAAATATGTATATGGAAATGGTCAACCATAAATTAGAACCCTCAATGACTATCCATTGCACCAAGTTATCGATTGTCACATCTAAGTAGAGGAAATGGAGGGGAGTGACCAAGTTATAAAAATTATTAAATAAAATTATAATGGAAAACATGTTGATCAAGGAGAAATCTCATCTCTCGATGTCGATATAGGACGAATATTTGGTTGGCATAAAATATCAACCATCTATTGTGTAAATTTATTAGAGCAAAGATATAGATGTAGCTCAAGAATAATTGCACAAACTCACAGGAATTGAAAAAGGAAATTGGAATTGAGAATGAATTTTATTCTGAATATTAGTAATACATAAAGAAACTAAGTTAAGCTTAGTTGTATATGCAATAAATAAGGATAATTAAAGCTAACTAAAGTGAAGTGTGCTTTATGTTCTCTTGAAGTGCACATGCACCACATGCAAGCACTGGAGTTAACTTACTAAAGCCAAGTGCACACCACATGTAAGAACTTGAGTTAAATAACTAAAGCCAAGTGCACATCACATGCAAGAACTAGAGTTGAATTGAAGCTACTTAAGGCTAACTAGGTGCAGGTACACCAACACCCCGCCTTAAGCATAACTTAGGTGAGTGTGACACAAAATGAATGGGCCCTGGTAATAAGGCCATTTTAGGTACACATTTACAATGCATGAAAAAGAGGGAAGAGGGAAAACACAGTGGGAAGAAACCCCCCCCCCCTCAAAATAAAATGAAAAAAGTAGAGAAAAGACAACTGCTATGCAGTTATGTCCTTCACCCCAAGACGATCTCGTAGAAATTGAAACTTCTTGTTAGTGAATGTCTTGGTGAATATGTCAACAATTTGCTCAGAACTGGGATAGTACTCCAAATTGATGATCCCATCATGAATCAATTATCTAATGAAGTGCATGTGGATCTCAATATGTTTAGTTCATTGTCGTTGCATTGGATCTCTGCAAAGCTTTAGCGTACTCTCATTATCACACCATATGACAGTCTGATAATGGACATTGATACCAAGCTCAGAAAGGAAATGTTATATCCAAATGGCCTAAATAGTGGCATTGACTACTCCTCTGTACTTGGCCTTTGCTGATGATAAAGCAATGGAAACCCACTTCTTGCTTGACCAACAAATTGGAACGGATTCCAAACTAAGTACATAAATGGAGGTGGACTTGCAATCAAGGTTGTCAACAACCCAATATAAATATGTGAACCCAATGAGATCTAAAGAACAATTGGCTACATAATGAATCCCATAAATGATTGTTAGTTAGACATATCGAAGGATACGCTTTGTAGCTTTTGAGTGTAACTCATGTGACTCCTGCATGTAACTAAGAACATTTCCTATGACATGTGAGAGATTAGGACAAGAGTGAGTGAGATAAAGAAGACTCCCCACAAGTTGGCGGTACAATATGGAATCAACCAATGATGTGCCTTTTCCATTCTCAAGCTTTATCCCTGATAAGAAAAGTGTGGTTGCTGACTTGCAGCCACTCATGTGAAATCATGCCAAAATATCTCTAACATACTTTGGTTGAGAAATGGTAATCACAAAACCACTTCGATTGATCTCTAGCCAAAGAAAAAAATTTAGCAAGCCCATATCTATCATAGAAAATCGCTTATGCAATGTAGTTTTAATCTCAACAATGGTATAAGTTCAACTACATATTATCAAAATTTCATCTATGTATAGCACTATGATCAACAAGGAGTCAATTTCTTCAACAAATAAACATTGGAATCATATTTTCAGTATACAAACTTTTGAGATAAAAAATATGTATCCATCTTTGCATACCACGCTCTAGGTGTCTGCTTGAAGCCATAGAGATACTTCTTTAGTTTTCATAATAGAGATGAATTTTTCATGTATCCCTGCAGCTACTCCATGTAGATTTCCTCTTTAGTATCACCGTGAAGAAATATATTCTTCACATCCATTTGATGCACCTCCCATCTTCTTACTGCTGCAATGGAGAGCTAGCCAAATGGAACCTATTTTTTTCTTTGTAGCAAAAGTATCATCATAGTCAACACCATGTACCTGCTAAAAACATTTTTCCACCAACTGTGCCTTATATTGACTAACTTGGCCATCTGCTGCTTTCTTGATCCGATAAACCCACTTTCACCTCACAAGTTTATGATTGAAAGGTAGTGGAACCAAGTCCTAAGTCTAGTTCTCAGTGAGAGAGCTGTATTCCTCATCCATAGTTTCTTCCCATTGAGGATGCCCAGCTGCTTCTGCATAAGTTTGTGGATCAGATGCATGCATCATATAAGCATGCATGGATCCATATATAAGAGTGCTTCTGGAGCTTCCTCAAACTAAGGTATAGTGGCAGGATCATCTAAGAGATCACTCATGTTGCACCATTTTTGTGCTTAAGGTGGTCAAGAACATTTTGAACTGCATGAGGAAATATTATCTCGATGTTAAAAAACTAGTGGTCCAATAGGTGCCACATTCACAGGCTCATCTAGATCATAATTTTTATGTGAAGTATCATTTACATACGCATCAACTAGTGGAGAGGGAAAATTTGTGACAGGTTCATCTGGTGGTGCATGCAAAGTATCTTCTTCAAAGTTTACACTCATTTTGATAAAGAGCTCTTTAGTGTTGATATCAAGCAACCCGTACCCTTTGAATTGATCAGAATGTCAAGCAAACATGCATGCCTTTCTTTGAGGCTCTAAGGCACTTCTCTTCTCTGTAGGAATGCATGCCCATGCTAGACATCCAAAAATGCAGAAATCACTGAATTTAGGTTGCATGCCATTCCAATCCTCATAAGGTGTTCTTCCTGTAACAAATTTATGAGGAGATATATTCTGGATGTATGACACACAATTGATAGCTTCAACCCACAATTTTGATGGAAGAGATCTTGCATGCAACATGAAATTGGCCATCTCCTTCAAAGATCTATTCTTCATCTTAGCCACCCCATTTTGTTGTGGAGTGTAAGGAACTATATGATGCAACTGTATGTTTGCTTCATTACAAATGTTTTGGATATATTTGTTGACATATTCCTTTCCATTATCTGTGTGGAGGATCTTGATACATTTTCCAGAACGATTTTCTGCATGTGCTTCGAAAATATTTAGATGCTAAAAAACTTTAGACTTGAGTTTCAGGAAATAAACACAAAGAATCTCGTGTGATCATATTTCTTCAATTATTGACATGGGGATCAACCACTAGATTGTTATGTATTTAGACATGCGCACCATTCCAAGAAAGAGAATTTTTGTTGAGGGCACTAGCAAGAACCTGAAATTGAAATCGATTAAAATTAGGTCACAACAAATATGCTCAAACAAAAATTTCATACCTATCCAAGCATGAGTGTCGATACCAAATGGGTTGTTTGCATAAGGGTGTCCATTCTTTCCTTCCTCACACATGGGATTTAACTCATTCGAGATCAATTATTTTTGTTGTCATTTTCAATTAACTTAGACTGGATTCGTTTTATAGAAAGTTCTATGATAACTCGTGTGCCACTCCAACCTAATAGTTTCACCAATCGATGAGCATGGGTAACATATTTGTTTATGGAAACGATCGGCCATCAATTAGCACCCTCCATGACTATCCATTGCACCAAAGTTATCTATTACCACATCCAAGTAGTGGAAATGGAGGGGAGTGACCAAGTTTAATTTAAAAATTATTAAAAAAATTGTAATGGAAAATATGTTGATCAGGGAGTAATATCATACCTCGATGTCAATATAGGATGAATATTTGGTTGGAAGAAAATCTCAATCATCTATTCAATAAATAAATAAAATTCATTTGCCAATTTTGTAATAGACCACACCTATAGGCTTAAGAATATGCTCGTACAACCACATTAAAAATATTAATGTGGTTGATATAGCCGAAGGCTTCATTTTTATCTACCATTGATAAATATATAACAAAAAAACCTATTGCAACATAAATATTATTATTAACTATTGCAAGAAAAATATTATTATTATCTTTGATTTTACTTAACTCTTAGGAATCCCAGGTTTCTATAAAAAATAGAAGTGTTGAAGATTTTATATCCTTTACAACCAAGATATAAGGTAGTTTTTCTAAAATTAGGTATGCTTTAAAAATCCCTAAGAAATTGGTGGGTATTTGGACATCAATCTTTTTAAATTTATTAAAATTCAATAGCAAATGTTGAGTATATTCCCTTGAAAATCAATCTAAGTAGTCAATTTAAAAAACTATTATAAATAATTTAATTAAGTATTGTTTTCTTCCTTGTTCTAGCTCAAACGCAATGCATGTCACCGACATTTTAAACATTAACCTGCACATTTTACTTTTGCAGAAATCCACCCTTTCATATATACAATTAGCATTGTGTCAACATTACCAAAATGATGACATTCCACAATTAATATATCTAATTACTTAAAGAGCTAGATTTACAATTTTTATGATTGAAATGTGTTGATATGTAATATGTTCGTGTTCCAATGGATGCTCTGATCCTTAGATCGATTGTTTGCATTTTTTATTGCCGCGATGTGTCGATAAATAAGACGTTTTAATTAACACATAACCCTATCATTTTTCACGTTGATACATTTCACATTAACCAATGATTTTCCTAGATTAATCGATTGTGTAAGTACCCATCCATTACTATTACTTTATTTCGCAAGGCTCCCAAACTCGAGATGAACTACTCCTTGTCTATCACTTGCTCTGCTGCCTTCTAATCTTCATGGCTTGGCTAATTGCACTCTGAGTTGGTGGCATTAATGAAGGAATATTTGAATGGGGAAGGAGTAAATGAGGAGGATTTACCTCCTACAATCTCTCTCCCTTGTCCCTTTCGAGTTTCAAACATTGATCTTTGCCAAAATTCCTTGATTTTTCTCTTCCAAACCTGCATTCAATGCATATTAGTCCACTAGGCATAATATCTCACTTTAACTCATCTCATTAAACAAAATATAATAAACACATGTAATAAGTTGTGAGAAAAGTTGGTTTGACTAAGCTAGGAGGTGAATTAAGGCCCATATAATTACCCAATGATGAGGCTCATCAGATGTAGATGGGTGATCCAAGTTGACAGTGAGTGTTTGCGAGGTCTCGCTCGATTGGAAGGAAAAATTGCACAAATTTTGGGGGGGACAGTCCAAGTTGCAGGAAGGCAAGGTAGGAAGGATTTGCAAAATTTCTGGAATGAGCGGGCACCAGGGGATGGAAGGAAAAATTTGCGCAATTTTATGGAGGAACAGGTCGGACTACAAGGAGGTTCAGCAAGCAGAGATTGCTTAGTTTTTGGGAGGAACTGACCGGGAGCCTAGCATCCAAAACTGCACAATTCCTAGAGGGAATTGGTAGTTGGTTGCTGGGGTCACTGGCAGCCAAAATTGCACAATTCCCAGAGGGGACTCGCAGTTGGCTACTAGGGTCACTGGCAGCAGAAACTGCACAATTCCTGGAGGGAGCTGGCAGCCGGCTGCTAGGAGCTCCTGGCAGGGGAAACTGCACTGAGGCCAGGAGGTAGCCCTGTTAATCATCTTTGTACAATTTCTGAGCTCAGTGAACTGCTATGCAGCAAAAAGCCTACTCAAGAAAACTGTGCAATTTTTTAGATGAGAAGTTGGTCGACTATGGTCATGACTGACTGGGAAAACTGTGTAATTTTATAAGGGACATAGGGACAGGCACTTGGTGTCTATCCGACATGTCTGCGCAATTTCCTCAGTCAGTTGAGCGAGTAATTTCAATGGCCTCTGTACAATTTTTTAGGGGAGTCAGGCCTGGGGTGACTGCCTGGTCTGATTGTCGGGGTGGCTAGCATGAGAGTTGATTGAATTGCTTACGGGCTGTGCTGCTTCAAAATACTAGCTTGGAGCTTTTGTGTTGTTCTGGTTGACAATCGATTGAGTCGATGGCAGGGTGATGGTCTGGATGTCAGAGGGGAGTCTAGTCATCAGAACTTCAGCAAAAATGACTAAGTGTGTAAATGATCGAAATATGCATAGGTGATCATGCAAACACGCACTCACATGACTTGACGGTGAAACGACTCAAATCATCCAGACACACATGTTCAACATGATTGACCGACAATGCAAGTGACAAGCGCGACTCATGATTGATCTTTCATTGATTGAGACAATGCTTGCATGATAGTGAATGTGACTCCGTGTGTGAGTGCGACAGATGCTTTCATAGCAAACATAACAAGCACATAGCAAGCATGACTTAGATACCGACATGTAGAAAATCAAATGAAATGAGCAAGCAAGGTGGATGCAAGGACTCACAAGAGCTAACGGAGTGAACCCGAGTGTGTGCAGTCATCAAGTCAAATTATCAAGGGAGGCTCCAAAATTGGTGTAGGACAAAATTTTGGATGGTGGTTGTAGCCGCTAAAACACTTGGCAACACACTGGTAGCACAGGGCCTTGGTCTTTCGAGGAGTATTGAATCGTTGTGCATGTTACTTCAGTTTCCCCACTTACCCCATTGACATACATGGTTCACCCTTTTCCAACTCAATCAAACACAATCAAAAGTTCAACTTAGATCTCAGTGTTTTGAATCCAGGAAGGGTAGTTTAGCTCGCGAGTTGAAGATTTTTAGAGTATAAGTTTTCATCTCATGTGTTGCTCCACTACCATCAGGCCTAGATAGTACCTCGACGGAGTCACATAGGAACACATGCATTGCTCCACTGCCGGCAAGTCGGGTCAGTACCCTGGTGAAGTTGCATGCTTCACCTCTCTGGACAAGAAGCCTTTCTCTTCTTTCACCTTGTCTTTTTCAATAGGACTGTGCATAGGCACTTATTTATTTTTGGGGCGGAAGAGGGATCCTGAATTATTGAGAGCAGAAGAGGTTTTTCCTTGAAAGAAGCATGTAAGACCTCTGACATAGGTTTTCTCATTTAGATTTTCCCCTTCTCCGCTTCTACTAGTTGGATGAGCTCGAACACACAGAGCAGAAGGTTGAGTACAGGCATGGGGCTTCCTAGTGTGGACATAGGTTCATAGTTGGCCCAAAAATTCCCTTACAGACGGTTCATATTTTCTGTCAGGACTTCATCGGTCGAAGATTACAACCAAGCACAGAGAAGACGGACACAAGATTGGCCAAGTGTTGCAGTGTCACGAGTTTCCTCAAATTTAAGCCACATACACTATTCAGAAACCAGAACATAGTAGTTGGTAGCACTTACTTCTAGCAACAAAAATAGTAATATATCAAACAAACAAAATGAACGTGAACAAAAATAGTAAGCAGAATCAAACAGAGCAAGAACAATGATAATAAGAAAAGCAAACAAGATGAAAACAACAAGCAGCAAGTAGACTATGTACATGGCATGGGCGCAGCCCGACCTACTGAAAATAATGCTTAAGATCTTGGTTGTTGATAGGAAGGTTTTCAATCCTCTCGCCAAGCGATTGCAAATGATACGTGTGTGGGCCAAGCTTCTCGTAGACTAGTGCAAGTCCACCGGACTCCGCTACCGGAAATTGGCAGCATTCCAGAAGATCTTCAAGTGAAGACAACACCACTACTTGAGGTACTGCATGCAATATGGGCTCGGATGATGGAACAGGGTAGTTGTTTTTATTCCGGGAAGGGTTCAAGTTTCTGAAATCAATGCATAAGCAGATTTTCCCAAATTTCTTAGGTGCGGGATTTCAACTAGAAAACCAAGTACGATGACAAACTTTGGAAGTAGTCCAATCACCCAAAATGTTAGTCAATTTTTTCTCTAAAAGGAGTGCAAACAAGATGTATGTGTTACTTGGTCTTCGCTGCAATGGCTTGTCTCCTCCTTTACCTGGAATATCATGTTGGATTGCACACGTGTAGTGTGTACTCAGGTCAACATCTACCCGTGTAGACCCATCCCAGTACTGTTTGGTCAAGCGGTCAAAGATTTGTCTTTGTTGCAGTGTGTAGCTTGCACCGAGATTGGCCATATTCAGATCATGGTAGGTTCCTAGGATGCTTTATTCGTTCATAGCAATGGTCCTTTGTATGTTCAGCACTATAGCTTCATACTCAGCATTGTTGTTTGTGCATTCAAACTTCAAACAACTCGAAGTCATGCATTGTCTGTCGTTTCGAACGACTGAGATACACTCGATCCTTGAGCCATCATGTGTTTCAGATTTGTCAAGACTCATGGCCCACAGCTCATCTGTACATGGACTGTTTGGCATGCTAGTACTACTGCTACTACTATTGCTGCTACTACTGCTAGTATCGAAAAAATAAACTGTACAAGTTTCATGACCATCAGTTGGGCAAGGAAGGAATCCCAACTGCATGTCTGATGAGGATGGAGCTAGTCGTGCAGAATAACATTCTAATGTTGTTTCTAGGAGGCAGTTTCCAAACATGAGTTCTGCAAAAGCTAATGCTTCGTTCTCGCCATTAAGGGGAGTGACATTATGTTTCATATAACTCTCGGATAACACCCAGATTTGGTTGCATTTTCCCTTGTAGGGAAGCCACATGTGAGACCAGTATGTAACAAAATATCCATTTAGCTTGTTGGACCAGTCTCTGTTGAGTAGTAGGCCATATGCTTCCAGTATGTGCACAACAACTATGTTGATGCGTTGGTGGACTCAACTATCATGAGATAGTCGGATGATCACGTCTTGTAGTTCACCAATGGTTGGTACTGATGTTATATCAAGTTGGATGATTCTCGCAAATGTTTCAATCCATCGTACATTGATATTCTTGGCAATGGAGAGCGGCATGATGTTGATTTCCGTGCCAGAATCAACCAAATAGTTGTGAACATTGTAGTTGAAAACTTCAAATGAAAGCAGGAATGGGGGGCAACCTGAGTTTGGTTCTTCCATCCGGAGTGTATTGAGCATAGTGGAAAGTGAACCGAGAGGTGTGCCTGCTCCCTTGCTGGTAGAGGTTGCGATGTCTGTTGTCGTATGTCCCAATGCACACAGCAAGATATCTCTCTTACTCTGGACTTTGGCTAACTCGAACAAACTGATGTTCGCTCGAGTTTTCTTCATGTAATCAACTATGTTGTAGTCCAAAGGTGGTAGACTCGCCGAGGTGTCCGGGGTGGAATGGACGTTCATGTTGTCCAGCGGAGTTTTTTGCAACTGGGTGCTCATGGATGTACTCTTATCCACCGCTGTCTTCTTGGACTTGCTTTGTGTTTGTTGCTTTGAGGCGACTGGTGGATCTGCCTTCTTTATCAGCAGTCTCACCTTCTCTTACATTTCTCCAAGTGTAGGGGGAGCCCCTTTACTCTTAAGATTGTAACGATCGTTTTGTTTTTGGGGCTGCTTCTCAGTGTTCAGCTTCAAGATTACTTGCGAGCATTGATATGCATTCACCACATAACATAACTTGGTGTTTCATCAGGTGCAACCTCTTCATCATCGTTAGTGTCTTCCGACTGCTCCTGCATATCACCTTTCACGTCAAGTGTATGACTGCAAAGAGAGCTAACGACTCGCTTCCAATACAAACAAGAGTTATCAAGGTCATACTCTTCGTGGAAGGAATAGAACTTAGGATCTGCACACTGATCAAGTTGGAACACAGTCTTCTCCACAGTTTTTGAAGTGAATCAGTTGTTGCGCTATGAGCTAGTTGACAAACTATTCTCTTATCTCTATCTAGGCAGATGGCTGCTAGAAAATGTGTCCGTTTTCCATTGCTTGAGTTCGGACAATTCGGTGGTCAAGTTCTTGAAAAGGCTAGTGAGGGTCTCAATATCGGTTGATTCCTTATCTCTACCCTTGCTCGTCGTTTCTTGGGGTTTCCTGCTCGCATCCTTGGAGCCTTTCATTGATTTTTCATCCTTGATGACTTCAATTACATGCAAGTCTTTTTCAACAGCAATAGCCTTTTCACAACTTTCCAAGAGTGTTGGTCTCGTATCTCGCTTGGCGAACTGTGCACTGTTGGTTGGCAATGTGGACATGTATAGTCAACAGTGATGGAGTCATGAGGTTTAGTGTTCGCAAAAAACTTGTTCAAAATACACGTAAACCTATGATTGAAGTCTTTCACTTTCTCTTTTCCCTCCATCTTGAGGCTTCCCAATTCTTTGAGTAGCATGGTTGGGGTCTTGTCATCAAAAAAAAATTCAAGGAACATACGTTTGAAAGCACCCAAATTCTGTATTGAGTTCGGTGGAAGGCTCTGATACCAAGCAGCTACGCAATTGTCCAAGTACATGGGAACAATATATATGCTACGTCGTCATAACATACCTCAAGGGTCTATAGTTGTAGGTAGAAGTTGTCTAAGTGTGTTGAAAAGTGGCAACAAGAAATTGCTAAAAATAGACATGCTAAAAATAGCACAACTAAAAATAGCAGTTTGGGTACCAGTACTGGATTGGGCAACAGGGAATGAAAAATGGAAGTGCTAAAAATAGAAGTTCTATTTTTAGTAGTTCAAGTTGGATTCCTATTTTTAGGTAGTCCTTGGTCTAAAATAGGAAGTAAAATTTGAATTTGGTCTTAACAGCAATTTGAATATTAATTAATTAAATCTCCATGAGTTAATTAGTTAAGGAAAATCAAACTTGAGGTCTTTGTGAGAACATGCAATAATTTCTCCACTAATTGGGGAATGTGTCCTTGATTTGCTCCACTGATTGAGGAATTATCCTTGATTAAAGGAGATAAGGATGTATTCTATATTGATAGGATTAGATGACTTAGTTTAACTTAGTCAAGTCCAGTTAGATTAATTTAACAGTTTTTTAAATTAATGAGATTCAGTTTGTTAATGCTTGCATGCATGTGAAAACTGGTATTTTCAGATAACTGAGTATTCACTCATGGATAACTGATGCATGTCAGTTTAGATAGAGACCCAGTTGAGATCAGAGAAGGGACAGTGTACTATCAGTTGGATGAATATTTTTCCTATAAAGGAAGCTCATCCATGATGAGGATTTATCTCCTTCAAGTTTGTGCAGTTAGATCAGAGGTTAGTGAGTGTGTGAAGAGGCCAATTCACACAGGTGGCAGCACTGGACCCCAAGGAAACTGCACAAGGAAATAGGAGGCTTGGAGGGTAGAGGAGAAGGTTTGTGAGAAGCCTTTGACTGTCTATGAGCAGCAGAGGGATTGTACTGAGAGCTAGATAGCTTCCAAGCTAAGTCTTTGTGTAATCAGGACTATATTTCCACTTGTATGATAATACAGAGATGGGGTTTTAGGCAGGTGCTTTCCCTGGGTAAATTCCTCTGTGCTATGTGTGATTGATTCCTTCTTATCAGTTATATGTGTTCTTATTGATTTTTCTCATGGTTGATTAAGCTTCCGCTAAATTGTTTGTAGAAGTAGATTAAGTGTTTTGCTTTAGTACATTGCATTACTAGGTTGATCTACAATGGGAATTTCTACATGGTATCAGAGCTAGCTGATTTGTAGAAAAAGTTCTACATGGTATCAAAGCTAGCTGATTTGTAAGAAAAATTCTACAAAATTCTACATTGTATCAGAGCACATGTGATCAAGGAGAGAACAATATACTGAGAGGAGATTTCAAAGTTTTGAGTTTTGGGCCGAGAGTTTGCAAAGCAGATATAAAAATTTATGTACAAAATTTTCAAACATAAATAGCAAATTTGCATGCCTTGCTGAAAAATACCCAAAATCAAAAAAAAAAATGGTTGAATCAAAGTTTGGATGAGGGAGATATCATTGATTTAAAATCAGCTCTTTTTCTAGAAAATTGAGTGATGACAGGAAAGTGGAAATAGATTGGTGTGTTAGCCAAGAACCTGTATGCACTTGAGGTACAAGATGCATGCAAAGCCTTGAGGAGCAAGGCAAAGGTTAGATACTTGGTGGTTGAGAGGGAGATTAAATTACCTCTCAACATGCAACCACAGAAGAAGTCTCAGACAATTGTGGAAGAACCACAATTGGTGAAGCATCTTCAGGAATTTGTGGAGAAACCACAACTACAGAAGCTGAGAGGAGACCGAGTGGGGGCATCCACTCTTGCAGAGACCTCCAGTAGGGGGAAACTTTGAGCCAGGTGAGCAGAGAGATCACATGAAGGCATACCTCCAAGTAGGAGGTGGGGCAATGTGGAGTGATTGTCCCAAGGAGGAGGGGTAGGATCCTTGAGGTACCCAACCTCTTTGATTCGACTTTGCTATGGGAGCCTTGATGAGGAGTAGCAAAACTGACTGATTGGGTAGAGACAAATGCGGATGGAGCGACAAAGAAAGCTACAGTGCAAGGAATCCCAGGACAAAGCAGAGCATGCAGGCTGCAACAATGCAAGAGGCACAAGTGTGTTGCAAGTGCAGGGTAGCACAGAGAGGTGTGCAACGGTGCGAGATGCATGGAGATGTTGCAGTAGCGCAGAGGTCAGAGAGGGAGAACTTGTCAGTGGTAGGTAGAGCTTCAGCATCAGAGTATTTTTTAGCCCAACAGAGAGGTCAGTTGGGAGTTCTTTTTGTTCCAAGAGTTGTTGGAGCAACCACACTTGGTAGATGTGTTGCATGCAGAACATTCAAGAGGTACAGGATCGGGTTCGAGAGGAAGCCTTTGTTGTTAAGAGGGAGTGTTGAAAATTGGAAATAATAAATTGCTAAAAATAGCATTTTGGGTACCAGTGCTAGATTGGGCAACAGGGAATGAAAAATGGAAGTACTAAAAATAGATGTTCTATTTTTAGTAGTGCAGGTTGGATTCCTATTTTTAGGCAGTCCCTAGTCTAAATAGGAAGTAAAATTCGAATTTGGTCTTGACAGTAGTTTGAATATTAATTAATTAATTCTCATGAGTTAATTAGTTAAGGAAAATCGAACTCGAGGTCTTTGTGAGAACATGCAATAATTTCTCCACTGATTGGGGAATGTGTCCTTGATTTGCTCCACTGATTTAGGAATTATCCTTGATTAAAGGAGATAAGGATGAGTTCTATATTGATAGGATCAGATGACTTAGTTTAACTTAGTCAACTCGAGTTAGATTAATTTAATAGTTTGTTAAATTAATGAGATTCAGTTTTTTAATGCTTGCATGCATGTGACAGTTGGTATTTTCAGATAACTGAGTATTCACTCATGGATAACTGATGCATGTCAGTTCAGACAGAGACCCAATTGAGAACAGAGAAGGGACAATTTACTATCAGTTGGATGAATATTTTTCCTATAAAGGAAGCTCATCCATGATGAGGATTTATCTCCTTCAAGTTTGTGCAGTTAGATCAGAGGTTAGTGAGTGTGTGAAGAGGCCAATTCACACAGGTGGCAGCACTGGACCCCAAGGAAACTGCACAAGGAAATAGGAGGCTTGGAGGGCAGAGGAGAAGTTTTGCGAGAAGCCTTTGATTGTCTATGAGCAGCAAAGGGATTGTACTGAGAGCTGGATAACTTTCAAGCTAGGGCTTTGTGTAATCGGGACTATATTTCCACTTGTATGATAATACAGAGATGGGGTTTTAGGCAGGTGCTTTCCCTGGGTAAATTCTTCTATGTTATGTGTGATTTATTCCTTCTTATCAGTTATATGTGTTCTTATTGATGTTGCTCATGGTTGATTAAGCTTCCACTAAACTGTTTGTAGAAGTAGATCAAGTGTTTTTCTTTAGTACATTGCATTACCATGTTGATCTACAATGGGAATTTCTACATGGTATCAGAGCTAGCTAATTTGTAGAAAAAGTTTTACATGGTATCAAAGCTAGCTGATTGTAGGAAAAATTCTACAAAAATTCTATAAAGTGGTCTTCTGCCTTCACCATGCTGTCAGAGTTGAACTTGATGTTCATTCTCTCCGCTCACTTCGGCATCTTGTGCAAAATGGCCGATAGAGCCAATGGTCCCTGAGTCATCCATTCAAGATTTGGGTCAGCCATCTCTTCTTCTTCTTCTTCCTCTTCCTGTCCTTCAGAGTGTAATGGTTCTAGCTCTGAGTCTGTTGGTTCATCTCCACCTCCACCTCCTCCACTTCCTTCCCCTCCACCTGCTATATCGGAGTTCGATCCCAAGATCACAAGAGTGCCTTATTCGCCTTGCTGGAAGATTGGAGGCTCCTCTCTATCTTCAATAGCTTCTTCTAAACCTTCAAGAGTGGCAAGGACCGCTTCTTCCATCGATGATACAACAAATCTTGTGGGAGTGGCCTTTGGCTTCCTTGATGTGTGTGGAAGATGTTGTATTCCTGGGATCAGTCCGACTGCTTTTGCGAACTGGCGAGTGATGGGACGGATGAAGCGAAGGTGTTGATATGAAATCTCATGTTCAATTCTGGTAGGTGAGGAGTAACCAACTGCAGATTCGCATGTAGGTGAGAGGGAGTGTAAGTTACTGCCTTGACCAGATGATTGATGAATGAGAGTGACGTGAGTTTCGGCCATGTACAATTGGTTTCCCTCCTTCTAGTGCCAGAAATATTGACGGTGTTGGACCCACCAACATTCAGGGGATCACCCCGGTATGAAGTCCCAACTAGACCTCACATTGTTTGGTGTGGGAGTCCCATCCGGTATGATGGCCCAGTTGCCATTATCTTAAGGATTTTCCTCAACTCTTTCTTGTCAACACAGGAGAGTGGTTTGCTTAACCTTCAATAAGTGAGGTTCGCGTGCCTATTGAGTGCTAGTGTACTCGTTTCATTGGCTCTTTCACTGTAAAGGGAGAGGGTGAAAGTGAGTCCCAAGTTGGTTGATATTCAGTCCCAACTCGACTAGGAACACACGACACAACATGACGTGCATAGCTTCCGGAGGAGCAGTCCACACAGATGCAGCAGTCACAACATACAAGGTAAGATAACACATACAACACTTAACGAATGAGTCCGAACGAGTGCAATGGTTCTTACATCAAGCTTCGTGTGAAAGCTCTGTCTGATGTCCAAGAGAGTAGTCTACATGGGAGAGACGGTGTTAATAGTGTACACAACATATTTCCATTAATAGATTATGTATTACAACAAGTGAAATAGTTCATATCTAGAACATACGTTAAAGCAACATGAATTACAAGTTTTAAAGATCAATCTTACAATAGATACAATACATGTGTGAAAATGTGTTGGCTTGTTAGCAAGCTTTTGAATTTTGCGAAAGTTCCAAGATAGATCGTTACACCATACATCACTAGCCCCGAGTGCAGGGCGTTGGAGCCACTACTTACTCCTCAAAGAAATATTACATAATCTCTTGGCTATGTGGGAGGAGCTGAGGTGAAAAGTCCCTTACATGTACAAATGAGGTGGTATTTATAGCCAAGGGTGAAACTGACCCTTGTGGTTGTTCGACTACCCTCATGACTATTTGACTTCCATGACTTTTTGAATTTACATGACTCTTTGTACAAAAAGTGGGTCTCTTGGACTTCCACGTTACATTACATTGATTGACAACATAGCCCATAGTAGAGATGTGGGCAACATGACTCATGACATGACTCGACATGACAATGTTGGTACATTCGTGTTGTTGTTGGAGTGCATGTCGAGCTACACTGCTGCTGGGTGATGGATGTCTTCATGGTGTATCACAGCTTCACCTCTGCATGGCGAAGTGCACAGAGTCTTCGATGGTCTTTGGCTTGCTTAATGAAGCTTTGGCATGTTGTTCCTTGCTTGCATGTTGGAAGGCTTCGCAGGCTCATCTGTTCGCGAAGGTGCGTGTTCGTCCATTCGTTTGTTCGTGAGCACATCTTGCATGCTTGCTCGTCCGTCCGTCTACGAACATATCTTTGTATGATCATCCATTCGTGAGCACATCTCTTCACATGCATCGTTCGTTCATGCGTTGATGAACCTATCCTTCTGCATGTGCTCCCTTCGTTAATCCCATTCGTTGCCTTGCCATGTTTGTTGGTGTACCTATACCTGCAATCACTCATGACGAGATGACATGAAATCCAAAACTACCTAGTCTACCATGAAACATGATCATTTCAGATCCAGGTGACCGGGAGAGGAAACAAGGCTGTGAAGCAGGATGATGGCTCTGGCCACTGCTGATGAAAACTATGCAAGAGTCACTGAGTGATGGAGATGGGCGATCGAAGTCAACAGTGACTGTCTACAAGGTCTGGCTCGGGAAGGAAAACTTGCTCAAATTTTGGGGGGGACAGTTCGAACTGGAGGAAGGCAAGGTGGGCAGGATATATGGAGTTTCTGGAATGAGCGGGCAGTAGGGGCTGGAAGGCCAAATTTGCGCAATTTTCTAGAGGACAAGCCAGGTTGCAAGGAGGGTCAGCAGGTAGAGATTGTGTAGTTTTTGCGAGGAACTGCCCGGGATCCTGGCAGCCAAAACTGCACAATTCCCAGAGAGAACTGGTGGTTGGCTGCTCGGGTCACTGGCAGCTAAAACTACGCAATTCCCAGAGGGAACTAGTAGTTGGCTGTTAGGGTCACTGACAGTAGAAACTACGCAATTACTGGAGGGAACTAGCAGCTTGCTGCTGGTAGGGGAAACTGCACTGAGGCTGGGAAGCCATCTTATTGATCATATCTGCGCAATTTCTAAGCTGAGCGGAATACTGGGCAACAGAAGGTCTGCTGATGAAAACTGCGCAATTTCTGAGATGAGTAGACAGTCGACTGTGGTGATGACCGACTGGGAAAACTACGCAATTTTTTGAGGGAGACAGGGACGAGAACTTGGTGTTTGTCCGGCCTGTCTGCACAATTTCCTCAGTCAGCTAAGTGATTAAGGTCAGTGGCCTATAAGCAATTTTTTAGGGGAGTCAGGCCCAGGGTAACTACTAGGTCTAGCTATCCGGGTGGCCAGTGTGAGATTTGATTGAATTGCTTGCAGGAAGCGCAGCTTCGAAAGACTAGCTTGGTGCTTCTGTGTTGTTCTAGTTGAAAGTTGATCGATTCAATGGTAGAGTGATGGTCCAGCTATCAGAGGGGAGTCTAGTCATCAAAACTTCAACAAAAATTACAGTGTGTGAATTATCGAAAGATGCATAGGTGATCATCCAAACACACACTCACATGACTTATCGACGAAACGACTCAAACCATCTGGACACACATGTTCAACATGACTGAACGATGATGCAAGTGATAAGTGCAACACTTGTGATTGACCATTCATTGATTGAGATGACGTTTGTGTGACAGTGAATGTGACTCTGTGTGTGAGTGCGACAGATGCTTTCATAGGGAACACAACAAGCACATACAAAGTGAAGACATTGAGCATAACCAAAACTTGGTTGCAAGCATGACTTAGACACCAACATGCAGAAACTCAAATGAAATGAGCAAGCAAGGTGGATGCAAGGACTCAGATGAGCTCACAGAGTGAACCGGAGTGTGTGCAGTCATCAAGTGAAATTCTCAAGGGAGGCTCCAATATTGGTGCAGGCCAAAAATTTGGAGCGTGGTTGTAGCTGGTACAACAGGGTGACATAACTCATGGAGGCAAGTTTTATAGTTGTGTTGACCATCTTTGACTTTCTAGTTAGGGCTGAAGTTTGACTGCAGTTAACTGCAGAATTGTCAGGGTTGTTTTGAATTTGTTTTGCAAGTCAATTTTTGTACTCTCTCTCTCTCTCTCTATTGATCATTTTATATAATAATAAAAATATTTGATCAAAGGGTTTTCCCCACATTGGGGTTTTTCCCTCGCACCCACCAAATCTGTATCTTCTTGTCTTGGCTTGTCTTCTGCATTTTGTTTCATGTTCTATCTGCTTTTACTGTTAATGTGATACATGGTTAATGTGATTCTATTGGAAAACTAAATTGAAATTGTCATTGGGTTGCTAAAGGAACATCTAAGTAATTTTTCTAAGAATCTAACATACCATTGTTATCTCAAATTAACATTTTTTCAATTTCATTCTTTTGTCCAAAAGGATATCGATATGGGTGGACATTTGGCGGTTGGGCACCCAGGAGAAAAGGGATGTTATGATCATGTTCACCCCTAGAGGGTGGGAGCTCCTTAGGTTTGTCAAAGACTCGTTGTACGTATTGCATATCAAGATGAATATGAGGAGGAGTGGATTCAATGGCTTGGATGGCATTAAATTGGGCTCTTATACCATGATGGCCCTTTTTTAAAAGCTTCTCCATTCGATGCGAGTTGATGATAGTAGGAGAACGTGCCTGGAGTCCCCTTAATGTATGAGTGTGGTTGTTCTTCTTAAAGCTCATATATAACTCCTAGAAATACATTACGATAGGACCCAATGTGTGGAGGCATTCAGCACCAAGGACACTCTCATAACCACCTATTTCAATGGAAAACTTGTGGGAATTGGGGTGATAGTCCCTCGTATGAAGCTTAATATTTTCAGAGCATCCTTCACATTTCATGGCCCACCCATTAGCAATAAGGACTTGGAAATTAGATACCACCCACACAAAACAATGAAAAGCATCTACTACTCTCTTATGGACAAAGTTATGTGTGTTTCCACTATCAATCAACACCACTAATGGACGATGTTTAATAAAACCTCAGATTTTGAGATTTTGGGGAAAAGAAATTCCAGCCAATGCATGCAGTGATATAACCAACTCATCTGGCATAGCTGTGAGATCATTTTCTTGGTCGATTTTTGGTTAACCCACTTCTTCCTCAAACACTTCAGTGGATGGAGCTTCATCGGTTGAGCTATTTTTAGTAGCATCAATTTGAAATAATTTTGGTTCTTTGCATTTATGTCCTAGGGATTACTTGTCATCATAGTAGTAGCAGATTCCTTATTTCCTTCTTTTAGCCATTTCTGTCAGTGACACCTTTTGAAACTTAAGTGTTTGGGCGGGGCCCCTAGCTTGGGTGGGACATCCTTTTGCAATGAAATATGGACTTTTGGACTAGGCATTTAAGGCAACTTCTACATCTAAGGCCTTGTGGCATGCATCCAACCAAGCAGTTGGGTGACGCATTCTGATATGGCGTTGGATGGCTTCCTTTAGGCCACAGAGGAAACATTCCAAGTAAAAGGCATCTCCTAGTCCTGCAGTTCTGATGGCCAATTGTTCAAAAGCTACAATGTAGTCCCTTAATGTGCATGTTTTCCTAAGCTTAGTGAGATGACCCAAAAAGTGAGATTCCCTAATAAAGTAATCACAAATGGCTTTTGAGAACATGTTCCAACTAGGCCTCCCTGGATAACATTTATAATGCCACTACCACCACTGCCATCTCTCTTGGTCCAAGGTAAACAGCTCCCACTTGTAGTTTATTTCCATCCTCCCACATATTATTAAGGAGGAAATATTGTTCCATTTGTGCCACCTCGATACTACAAGGTTAGAGCCATCAAATTTGTACATGTTCAGCTTGGGTGTTTGGTGGCTTGAAGATTGGTGACATTCATGGAAATGAATGTGATGGTTGGATTCTCCTTCTATGTGTGCATGAACTCTATGTTCTTCCCTCATGGGTTCGTGAGTCTTATTTATAGCTTCTAATATTTGTGTGAGTTTAGTGGTAATGGAAACCTAGAAGTCATTGAATTTTTTCTCGAGGTTGTTGACCTTCTCGATAGCTCTTTCCGTAGCCATAACTTGAGACCTAATACCAAGCATACACTAGCCCTAGTCAAATTTTGAGCTTACTTAAGAGTAGTATGCTTGGAAAGAGGGCAAGCCCAGGAGTCTAGTGACGTTGGTCACTGGAAGCTGTGTCAGGAAAAGTTTGGGATCACCTAAAAAATGGGGGCTTACAACTGAATGGTACCATTACGACCAGCTCGTCATCCTAAATCTTATTAGCTAGGTCTCTTGCAAGTGTCCAAAGATTTTTTTATTTTTTTTTGCTCCGAAAGAAGTTTTACTCCCAGCTAATCAACACTGCAGTCGCTGAATTCCAGAAATCTTGATACTACCAAATATCCTGCGAAAATTAGACCTAGATTGTAGTAACAGAAACTCCAAGGTTTTGGTACTATTGAATGTGTTGCGACAATCAGATCTAGACCAATGGTCACTAGAACCCTCACTGCACAAAGAGTTTGATCTGCATTGTGAAAACCCCAACTACTGAATTTGATCTATATGGAAGTGACAGAACCCCAACTGTTGAACTTGATCTATATGGCGGTGACAGAACCCCAACTACTGGAACTAATCTTGACAGCAGTAGTCAAACCCCAACAACTGGATCAGATCTGGATGAGAAGGTAGGGGGCGATCTTTAGATAGCTTAGGGAACTATGGTCTCAAAGGAGTGTCAAGTGCTATAGATCGTAATATACACAGGGGTCCAAAAATAGTACTCAACCCAATCTTTCAAGGTGCTAACTAAGGAGGATCAACCGTACCCTTAGTCATACTACCCGACTACCCTATTGTACGTGTGAGTAATCTCCCCGAGTGTTGTTCTCAGTGTACTGTAGCACAAATATGGACAATGGCTTATCTAAGGTTAGGTTTCATGTTACCCTAGGGGGGATTCTGATGTACCCAAGGGTACGTGGAAGTGTAGTCCATGTGTGGTTCTATCTAATGTGCTACTACTCAAGGGGGTACCCACAGGGGTTACAACGGATTCCAACAAGTCTAACCACCTCTTGTATTTCCTTCATGCATGCCTCCCCAAATTTGTAGGTTTATGCGCTCAATGACATATCTCGTGGTTTAAAGACGTTGGAACATGTCTCTAGCCTAAAAAAAAAAATTAAAAAAATTGGAGGTACAACTAACCCTGGAAAGTACTCTGATACCACTTATTATGAACTTGACCTACGAGAAAACCATAATACCAAAAATACGAAACAATATGGCCCAAAACACAGAAATATCACATGAAAGGAGATAAGATGCAAAGATATTTTATTATTCATAAGAAAAATAAAATGTTCAATTGCCTCTTCGAGGGGGCAACCTCCAACGGAGCAGATCTCAATTACAATAAGACTTTATACGTCTTCCCTTACTATCTAAGACTATTTATAGCTTTATGACATCCAAAACCCTAACTATTAGTGGTCTCTAGCATTACACAAGATAACCACTTTATTTATTAACTATGGCCATTTATAACTAATTGTGGTCCCTTTTCTATAATGTGGGTCAAACACTTACAATTATTATTAACGCAAATAACTACTTATGGGCTTTATTGACTCAACTAACTAACTATAACTCTACCAATGCTTATTACATGAATAAGGGAGTTTAGGTTGGACCATAACAAAATCCCTTCAAATTTTAGCTTCCACATTGATTCCTTCAGTTAAGAGTAGGGGTTTAATTGCTTGAATGTGCTGAGAAAAATTCCACCTGCAAAGACAAGTGAAACCCTAATCCAAGAAAAAACAATGAACCCAAAAAAATTTCAATCTCCTAGCTACAAAAAATCACAGGTCCAAGAATATCTTCAAAGGAATGTGAGTCTCCAATTGATACAAAGTGATTGAATGAGTGCCACCTTTTATAGAAATTAAGAGGGGTAGTCTAAATCTTCACAAACTCTATCTGACCTTACTTTAGGAGGAAAAATCAATTAAAAAATGATTCCAAGGTGAAACTGACTAGGTCAAAATTATTCAATGCAATTTGGGTCATACCCTCCACGATTTTGAGCCAAGGAAACATTGAATAATGCATTTTAAATTCCCATTTAGATTTGGACCAAAGAAAATTTAGAATGCCCTTCTTACAATGTGCCACATCATCTGCTTTTGACCTTGATTAATACAAACTAATTATTTGAAAATTTAAAATAATTTTCTCATTTAATTTCCTTCTTTACCATTTGTACTATGTTGCCACATCAACATCCCTTGGGGTTTTGAACCACGGGTTTGGGGATTCATCTTTAAACAAGGATATCTCTCAATCATGTGGGCCCACAAGGTGCTCCATATATCAACAAAAGCACCTTGATCAAGAGAATGTAATGGTGAGGGTCTCCAAGACATATTCAACGATTTGCATCATCAAAGTCCTCAACAAGTGTGGTGTATGAACATCATCCAAGGAATCCAAACCTTAGAGCTAGCGCTTCATCACTACATCATCTCGTCGAGGACATAAATGACGACATCTTGCACATTCTCAACATCCTTCTATTATTTTTCCATGATACTAGAGTCTATGATAGAATCTTAAATCACCTATGCTACCAATATAAGTATCACAACAATACTACTTTTCACAACAAAATAATATATAGTAGTAAATCTACTAGTGCACAAAATATACAAAACTTTTTACAAATTTACAATTTCAATAACAACCCATCTCTGCTATATTAATCAAATTGATAATAAAATAGTCTAGGGTTCCCGTATCAAGGATAATGGCCCTCATACATCCACTAGTACAAGAATACAAAATACAAGATACACTGACGATCTAGATAATGTAGTGCACAATCACAGTTGTTTTGTACTATCATGTACATTATGGGTCCTTCACTTCCATTCTGTAACACCTACCTCTATCAATGCACCAAATCCTTTTGGCCACTAAACTTGGCTCTCCAATCTAACCTCTAGCTGATCATAAGTACATCTACAACCAACACATAGGGTCTTCATGGTCACTAGTTGCTCCTTAGTCTTTCAAGGACACAACACTTTGATACTTCTACACACTACTGCTCCTCAGCTTTTTTGGGACTTTCTTCCTACTATAGTCTTCTTGCAATGCTCCAATGAAGACTAACATAGTGCAAGAGAGTCGCCACCTATCACTGTCAAACATCTATTCTCCAACACACAAGCTAGAACAATAATTTCTCCTAGTTGGCCAGACCTTGAGCTCCACTTCTCTACCTCTTCTAGCAACCACTTTAGTCCATCAAGGTGCTACTCTAGGCCAATCTTGGTCCACTCTCATGCTACCCTCCAATAAACCATGAATGTCTAGTATAAATGTCTGCTCCTAGGACCTCTCGTCCACTAACATCTACTCAACACAAATATATCAAAAAACACATACCTTGCATCCTCAAGGGTTGGTTCCCATTATTGTAGATCTGGTACACTATTTAGGGCTATTGGCAAGTTGTTACAACACCTTTCCTCACCTTCCAAGCCTCCTCCAAGGTTGTGGCCTCCCTTCAACAATCTTTTCCTACACTCTTTTGTTGTTTTGGCCTAATTCCAGCACCAAATAAACCTCATGGTCTCCCTATTCCAAACCCTTATCCAAGGAAGACTAGGCTAAGAGCCTACCTGTACCAAGAAAATAGAGTTGCAGCTCATTGTTTAGAAGAGAAACCACTCACAAATACACACCAAAACATGCCCAAAATATCACTTTATGACTCAACTATCTCCTTGCTTTGATTCAGACTTGTGTCAACCAACAAAAAAAACCAAAACTATTCCCAAACTAACTCGGCCTTGTCCTCCTTGAGTTGTGGCTACCTCATAGATGTATTTCTATGAGATAGATGCACTTAGATGTGATGAAATGCCTCCACGCTTGACTTCTGTTTATACCTTTCCATGAGGCTCTATCAAACATTAACTTGGACACACATTAACCTCAAGTCGACCTGCTCTATGTGCAAAACTAACATATAGCCACAATGGAAAATTATTTTCTCCACTTCTAGAGCTTTGATTTGAGTGATTTTCACTACCCCTTTCTCCTCAAAGGGTCCTTTAACACCTCCATGTGTCAAATCACTCAAATTCATCATGGTTTCACGCCCACAATATTGGGTTCCAAGCCTACAACAAACTTGTGTGGCGCTCCAACCTACAAACACCAAACCCTAGGGCTTGGAGTACCTCCCAAGCTACCAAATCTCAACACTCCCTCTTAGCGAGGGAGGTACTTCCAAGACTAGAAGTAACTAATCATAATATATGTCACTGCTCACAACACTCCCCCAACTCCTGGTGTCCATAACTACAACAAACCCAGTAGCATGGATTACGCCTCTCTCAGAAGTGTCGCTATCACTAGAAGCCTCTTCTTCTTCTTCTCCTGAAATTTTTTCTAGTCTCTCCATCATTCCTTCTTGGAATTTATAGAAGTGCCCTTACTCCCCACTAACCACGTGCTCTTTTTGGGTTAAACAGTCTCCCTCTAATCCTGCAAATTTCCTCTAGAACTTGACTCCCTCTGAGCCTCTAAATTCTGGACCTTCTTCTCTGGAACCTGTACCTACTCCTTTAAAACCTAAACCTACTTCTCTAGAACTTGTACCTAGTTCTTCTTCCTCTTTTTCTCATGATCTAAAGGCTTTCCCATCAGCCTGTATAGACCATGCTCTCTAACTCCAATCACAACACCTATGGAGCTAGAGCCTGTAGGTTTGAGTCTTTCCTTCTCATTCTAGAACAAGACCTCAAACCCCTTACGCTCAGTCGCTGAGACAGACATCACATTATATCTAAGTCTTGGTGCAAATAGTACATCCCAAACTCGCATCACCTGACCTGACTCTATCCTAAATGGCACGAACCTTGATCCTCTTATCTATTTCTAACTCTTTTTTCCCAACACCATGTGTAACCCTATGTCCCAGTCAACTAGTCTTAAAGACATCCTATGACCCTGTCATATGCTTTGATGCTCCACTGTCCATGTACCATGCAGCCTCGTCAATGGTACCCTATGAGAAATGAGATATTAGAGCAAATTCCTCTTTCTCCAACCTCCTATAGAGATCATCTATCTTGGCAGAAGTGGCAACACCTACGACCTACTTCCCTTATTTCTTCTCGTCATCTCCCTTCTTCTTCATTAGACACCTTGTTGAAAAATGAACCATCTCGCCATTGTTGAAACACTGATCTTACTCAAGTCCTTCTTTTACTTGCCTTTATTCTCAGTGCAAGTTCTATTAGTGTCAGTCTTTGAAACCTTCCTCCAGTGATCAAACATGCTCTTACAAAGTGATTTTAAGGTGTCAAGGTCAAATTTTGTCATTTCAGTGAGTCTTCAAGCAAAATTGGTCACTAGGTATTATTTCTAAGGTTTGTTTTCATTCCTTTCAAATTTGTCCAAATGTTGATCCATGTCACGATTCAGCTGAGTGTACCATCATTTAGAGGGTTGTCATCATCATGTCAAGTTCCAACGGGTCATTTTACACCTTGTTCATGCTTCAGTTGTGCTTAGGTAAGGTTCATTTCCCTCTGCTAGGGTTTTGAAGGTAATGTCTCTTGGATGGTCAAATCATCAGTAAAACTTGTATCCTGATGTTCATACACCTTCCCCTATCCTTAATGTACCTTATTAAACACTTCCCATCACTCATATCCCTCAAATTCCTCATTTTCGCACGAACCCTAGTTTCTTGCTACAATTTGACAATTTTCTAGGCTAGGCCTGTGTTTTGTCCTTTTTGACCCCTTCCCCTCACTCAATATTTTAAAATCCACTTTCCCCTGCTTCCTAACATCCCTCTCTACTTCCCAAAATTTTCTCAAGAATTTAGAAGCCGCTTATCCCCTTCATTTCACTTCATTTCGACAAATCCGCTATTCCACACATCGGGATAGGTTTTACTCCAATGATGTTTCTAAGCAAGAAAAGATGAATTTGGGAAAACTGAGAGATTATTTTGTCCACAATAGGCCAAGGAAGAAACACCTCCTTCACTTTTTACACAGGTGACATGGTTTTAGAGAAATGTCAAAAATATAGTTGCCTCAGGAGAATTGATGCACCTCTAAAGTGACCTTAGGAAAATTACGATTTCTCCTAGCTTGGTTGGCCAAATGACTTTCTTGATGAGTCAAATGATAACTAGACACAAAGAAATTTCCAATGAGCTCAATTTGGAGTTGAGGAAGACCTTCAAACGTTGACTACAACAGCACTATTCCTTTAGGCAGCCTCATTTTGCACATTTTGACCAGTCTTGGGGGATTTGACTTTTGACACGGCAAATGAACTCCAAATTGAAAAATTAAAGATGTGTTTCAAAGTAGACTCAATAATATTTCCAATGAGCTATCCCATGCACAATTTGAACATCGGGAAGGCCTCCAAAAGTGTTATGCACCTGTCAGCTGGCGTAGCGCACCTGTTGAGCGCGGCGCACCTGGTGCAGGTTTTACACTGCAAATTGAATGGGCATGGCACACCTGGGTAGTGGCACGGTGCACCTGCTTGCTTAGCCAAAATTTCACTCAAATCATTTTTCCAAGCTCCAAATTTGTGCAATCTTCATTCAACAAGTAAGTGAAGCATTCCATAGTGCCATTACAAAAGTTTTCATCATCATTCATGGTGTGTAAATAGGTGAAAAGGAAAACCCTAGTTTGATGCACAGTCACATCAAAAAAACTGTCTTGGGTTTCAAAGTTGTCATTTCACTGTTTTCTCCCCTTGCATCAGTTACATTCCCCTTCACTACATTTCACTCATCTCATTTCCCGTATCCCCAAAACTAAAAACTCTAATACCTAATCCCACTACTCCCAAACCCTAATTGGCACCTCTAAACCTAATACCTAATTCCTACTATCCCCAAACCCTACAAGCCCTACTCACATCACCAAACCCTACACACTCTCCCTAAAACCCTACACACTCTCCTTAAAACCCTACACACTTATCCTACTCACTCCCTAAACCCTACTCACATCCCTAAACCCTGTTCATACATACATTTCCACACTCCCTTCCTCATACACTCTACCCATTCCATTCCTCCATCCTATTCCATACTATTGTCCACAAACATACCCATCCCATTCCTCCATCCTATTCCATACTATTATCCACAAACCATTCATATATAATCACTTTTTTCAAAACCAAGGGAAAACAATTGAAAGAGATAGTGAATATGACTATGATAAGCAGCAAAGAAAAGGCAAAGAGAAGATGCACGAGGATGATATAGATGACAAACAAGAAATAAAACAAACAGTTGGAGGATAAGCAAATCCTAATGGAGCTAGAAATGTTGAAACTGAAGAAGCAAAATGACGAAGAGGACCAAGTCAAGTTGACACCACTTGAACAAGAAATTGAAGCTGATCGTGAATCTTGGCTTGAGAGGGAAAACATGCACTTGGAAAAGATGCTGGAGAAGGCCAACAAAGAGAAAAATATGTTGAGGCACATGGCCTATCACTATTTGGCGAGAAACAAAGTTTGCAATTCAAGAATTAGGACTTTGAAGGCTAAGTTGAGGAAAGCTTTGAGGAAGAGGAAAGAGCAAGACAAGCTCAAGATTTTGGCTGAGGCTTCCTTAGCCCAACATAGCACTTGATGTAGGACACTCAGCCCAAATTTCAAGAAATTTGGGATACTTTTTGTCAATTTTGAATTTTTGGAGCAAAACACAGGTTTTTCTCCCTGGTGCGCCGCGCCACCTAGCGCGCGCTTTTGCTAGGGACCTCCTTTGGAGGAAAGCTCAGCATTTTTTGATTCTTCATGCAAAAATATGAATGCTCACAAATGGCCAAGAAATTTTTTCAAGTTTTGAGCTCCCAAAAGAGTCAAAAACACCTCAAAAATGCCCTTTCTGCCCCTTTTTGACCACACAGGAAGCAGTGTTGGGAGAACTCACCTTTGGAGGGGAAATGGACACAAAATTCAGAAATTCCACCTATTATAGAAAGTAGACAGAAAGACATTTCCAACTAGCCCACTTGGAGAAAATTTGGTGCACAGGAAGGCCTCCAAAATCAGCTGTAAAAAAGTGCGACACACAGGGACAGAGGCGCGGCACACAGGATGGAAAATTGACCTTTTTGCCAAAAAACTCAATTTTTTCGCCTAGTTTTTTCTCAGTTTGACTTTTCTCTCTCTCATGGTCAAACTCATGATGTAATTTGATGTAACTTGATGGAATTTGAGATAAATATGTTAAAATTTCACTCATGGAGGTAGATACATCATGAAAAGGTAGTTTGAAACTGAATGAATCAGTTTCCTAGGTTTTAGAGGCAAGCTGTTCCACTGCCTACTTTTCAATTCTTAGTTTAGATGTTATTGAAATAGCTCCTAAACTCATGAATTCGACCCCTAAAGCCTAGCATGATTTGTTTTTTGCCTATATCTAGTAATTTTTCAGTCATTAGTAAAGGTTGGACTCTTGTGAATGCTTTGAGCATCATTGTACATTCATCTCTGTAGTTTGGCGAAGGAATAGACCAGGGTTTGCAACATTTTGTGGGATTCTTATAGAAACTTGATTTGGTATTATTTTTCCTTCTGTAATGCAAGTTTACATGTGTTTATGTATTCCATCATCTCTTTCTATTCAACTTAGCTAAATGATTCAAGGATAAAGGTAGAATTCATTGTTGTTGTAGTGCTCTACCTAGGGTGTGTTTAGTTATTTATGTTTTCAACTGTCTGAAGAGGATTCCTAAGAATTTCATGCCCTCTCCAACTCCTCACTAGTCTTAAGACTCTCCATCTCACTTATTTCAAAGTACTATACCATTTGCCTACCTCGCCCCATAGAGATCTCTGCGAGACTGTGTCCATTCCCCGGACCCAAATCTGCCTTTCACATTTGAGCCAGCAAACCAAAATTAAATTCAATCAAACTCCTCAGAGCATATACCTAACCTAAAATTAGTCTTTACATCAGTCATCTCAAACCTAATTGATCATATTTTCCTAAGATTGACAAGGAGAGAGCCCTCTCCCGACCTAGTAGGGCTAGCTACCAGGTTAAGCGTGGTTTGTTGTTACCCTAAATCCTGCCTTTCTCAGCCTGAGGTAGATTTAGGCCATAACATATTGGCAACTCCACTAGGGAAGAAAAGTTTATTGTTTGCTTTATAAACTACAAACAGAATTTGAAGTTAGCCAGGTAGCTTTCGAACTGCTCTTGCTCTGCAAGTGGATAGTAGATGAACGCTACTTCAGTCAATCTCCGGTTTAGTTTATGAACTGAACATCTAGTTTCCTAAGCAAAATATAATCAAGTTCAGATCTAATTGTTGATGGCGGACAACGATCAGACACCTGAAGGCTAAAATCATTCACCTGGTGACTCTAAATTAGTTTTGAGATTAGATCCAAGGACTCCACTGGAGAATGAACCTGACCAGCAGAAACATGAAAGGACAATATGGAAAGATCAGGTATTCAAGTTGGAATTTCATCTAAGACATTTTGTTCTTTGTTATAAATTATTTCTTCTCTTTTCCCGAGAATGTTAAGAAGTCTTTGCAAAGTATATTGTATTTGAGAAAAGATCCTTGACCTACATTTGATTCCTTCCCTTTGAAGATTGTGAATACCAAAGATTTGCATGCCTTTGAGCTTGATCAAGACCCTTTTTCTGAATTTTGTGATGACCATCTTCAAACTGATGAGCCTCAAGAGACCAAGACTGATTCTACACCTTCTGTACATACCCCTATACCTTGTAAAATTCCAGATCGATACAAGCCTCTGATTTTACCTCCTATATCCCATGCTTTCCCTAAAAATCATGACCTATATCTACCAAGATTTGATGGTGAACGCGACAACATCACTGCTGAGAGACATGTATTGAATTTTGAGTCCTTTCTTGACCTTTTTGAAGTTGATGAAGAAGATGTCAGTATTAGGCTTTTTTCTCTTTCTTTGCAAGGCAAAGTCAAGAGTTGGTTCAAAACCCTGCCTGATGCGAGCATCTCAGATTTCCAGCAGTTCGTCAAAGTTTTCCTCGATAGGTGGGTGGTAAGACAAAACCCTTTCTTGATTATAGAAGAGTATAACCAGCTGAAAAGACTACGAGGGGAGACAGTACAACAATTTTCTGCAAGATTTAACCAATTTTATTTTTCGATGCCGATTAATATAAGACCTCCTCCTGGATCTGCTCTCTTGCACTACCCTGATGCCTTTGATCTGGAAATGGAGTTTCAGCTAAGAGAAAGGAATCTTGCAACACTTGAAGAGATGTAGAATAGTGCAGTAGATGTAGAGGCTCATTTGTTGATCAAAAGGGCAAAGCTGAAGGAAGAAAAGATGAAGAACATAGATCCAAAGGAATCGACATCTCTAGAGGTGAAGCTTGACATTTTGGCAAGTGCAGTGGAAGAAATGATGCAAAATATCACTACAAGGAATGAGTATGATGTTCAAGCCCATGGCTCGTTGATTGGAGAAGAATAAGTTGTGGATCCAAAACATCTTCTTTCTTATCCCAGTTGTCATAGATCTAATACTGATTTTTTTGTAGATCATCTTGGAGAAGAGAGATCTGTTGATATGACATGTATGCTTGATGATGTGTTTTATACTGATGATTTGCCTCAGTTTGATCAGTATGATGATGATTATGTTCTTCAAACAGAAGCTAATCTTATAGAAAAACCAGCAGCTAGTTTGTGGAAGGAAGAAGTTCACTTTCAGCAGCTCGAATACAATGTCCAGCCATCACATATCAACTATCGAAATGATGAGGAAAGTGCAGCAAATTTTGAATTAAGTGAAGGATCTTTTCCTTTTTGTTTTTCTTCATTTCAGTTCATTAGAGACAACATTCATGCACTCAAAAATCAACTGTCGACAAGTCTTGATCTGAACCTTTTTTAGGGCAATGAAAACCTTGTTCAAGACTTCTCATATCCAGATTTGCAACCCCCGAATGCCATTGATTGTCAAGTTGCAAAGGAGGACTTGGAAGTTGGCACATACGATCAAATGATGCAAGATGATTCTGTACCTTTCTGTTTTTAATCATTTCAGTTTTTGAAGGGAAATTTGCATAGTCTATCTTCAAATGAGCAGCCTGTAGGAAATCATGTAATCTCATCGGAACCAATAGAAAATGGGTTGCAGCAGTCTTTTCAAGTTTTTCACGATCTAATAGTTGATTTTTTGGATGATGTCTGCAGTCAAAGTCCTTCTCCTATCTGTGAGCTTGACAAAAGTATTGATACAAACTTGATCTGGCAGCCGGTTTCTTTGTCATTTTCAGCAGGAGTCTCGTCACAAAGCTCAGAACAAAGTTTGCATTCCTGGTATGAGGAGAAGAGAAGTAATCCATTGGATGAGCTAAGTCCCAGTGTGCGTGAACTTCAAGATCATTATGCAGTGTTTTTGGAGGCGGATAGAGAATCCATATCATTCAACGGATCTCTTTACAAGTTTTCATGGGAGTTGCCTTTCAGTAGTTCTCTGTTGTTGTTCATAAGCAAACACTTGTGGAGAATGCATACAGTAGCCAGAATGCTTACTTGGTTGCATTGGTTGTTTCATTTCACTTGATCAGGTGATGAATGGAACAAATAGAGTAGGTTGTATTGAATAAGCTCCATTTTGAGCATATTTTCTAGTTTGTCAATTGTGTTTTAGTCTTGAGTCATTTTTTGTTTCAGTCAGCTTAAAGATAGTTTCAGCTGAGTGTCCAGTTTTAGCTTTTGAGAGTCTTGTTTCAGTTTTTAATTAGTCAGTTCAAATATGAGTCTTGAGTCAAAGTTTCACAGTAATTGGTTTTTGGGTGTTTTTAAGTTATTGACTCCATTGCCCAATGGATGAAAGCACTTGTCTGCTCTCCCAAAGATCTGCGGTTCTTGGCACCTCCAAGGAGCTACCATCCCCATTGGAGACAATGTTAGTTTCAGTCTTTAAAACCTTCCTCCAGTGATCAAACATGCTCTTGCAAAGTTATTTTAAGGTGTCAAGGTCAAATTTTGTCATTTCAGTGAGTCTTCAAGCAAAATTTGGTCACTAGGTATTAGGTCTAGGGTTTGTTTTCACTCCTTTCAAATTTGTCCAAATGTCGGTCCATGTCACCATCTAGCTGATTACCATCATTCATAGGGTTTTCATCATCATGTCAGGTTCCAATGGGTCATTTTACACCTTTTTCATGCTTCAGTTGTGCTTAGGTAAGGTTCATTTCCCTCTCCTAGGGTTTTGAAGGTAATGTCTCTTGGATGGTCAAATCATCAGCAAAACTTGCATCCTGATGTTCATACGCCTTACCCTATCCTTAATGTACCTTATTAAACACTTCCCATCACTCATATCCCTCAAATTCCTCATTTTCGCACAAACCCTAGTTTCTTGCTACAATTTGACAATTTTCTAGGCTAGCCCTGTGTTTTGTCCTATTGGACCCCTTCCCCTCACTCAATATTTGAAATTCCACTTTCCCCTGCTTCCTAACATCCCTCCCTACTTATTAAAATTTTCTCAAGAATTTAGAAGCCCCTTATCCCCTTCATTTCACTTCATTTCGACAAATCCCTTGTTCCACACATCGGGATAGGTTTTATTCCAATGATGTTTCTGAGCAAGAAAAGATGAATTTGGGAAAAATGAGAGTGGTTTTTGTCCAAAATAAGCCAAGGAAGAAAAACCTCCTTCACGTTTTACACAAGTGACATGGTTTTAGAGAAATGTCAAAAATATAGTTGCCTCAGGAGAATTGATTCACCTCGAAAGTGACCTTGGGAAAATCAAGATTTCTCCCAGCTTGGTTCGCCAAATGCCTTTTTTGATGATTCAAATGATAACTAGACACAAATATCTTTCCAATGAGCTATCATGAGCTCAATTTGGAGTTGAGGAAGACCTTCAAAAGTTCACTGCAATAGCACTCTGCCTTTAGGCAGCCTCATTTTTCACATTTTTACCAGTCTTGGGAGAGTTGACTTTTGATAGGGAAAATGAACTCCAAATTGAAACATTAAAGTTTTTTTGGAAATTAGACTCAATAATCTTTCCAAGGAGCTATCCCATGCCCAATTTGGACACCAGGAAGGCCTCCAAAAGTGTCCTACAAAAAGTTTTACGCACCTGTCAGTTGGCGCGGTGCACCTGGTCCAGGTTTTACACTGCAATTTGAACGGGCGCGGTGCACCTGTTGAGCGTGGTGCACTAGGTATTTGTGCGGTGCACCTGCTTGCTTAGCCCAAATTTCACTCAAATCATTTTTCCAAGCTCCAAATTTGTGCAATCTTCATTCAACAAGTAAGTGAAGCATTCCATAGTGCCATTGAAAAAGTTTTGATCATCATTCATGGTGTGTAAATAGGTGAAAAGGAAAACCCTAGTTTGATGCACAGTCACATTCAAAACAGTGTCTAGGGTTTCAAATTTGTCATTGTTGTTGTTTTCTCCCCTTGCATCAGTTACATTCCCCTTCACTACATTTCTTTCATCTCATTTCCCCTGTCCCAAAAACTAAAAACCCTAATACATAATCCCACTACTCCCAAACCCTAATTGGCACCTCTAAACCCTAATACCTAATTCCTACTATCCCCAAACCCTACAAGCCCTACTCACATCACCAAACCCTACACACTCTCCCTAAAACCCTACACACTCTCCTTAAAACCCTACACACTTATCCTACTCACTCCCTAAACCCTACACACATATCCTACTCACTCCCTAAACCCTACTCACATCCCTAAACCCTGTTCATACATACATTTCCACACTCCCTTCCCCATACACTCTACCCATTCCATTCCTCCATCCTATTCCATACTATTATCCACAAATCATTCATATATAATCACATTTTTCAAAACCAAGCGAAAACAATGGAAAGAGATAGTGAATATGACTATGATAAGCAGCAAAGAAAAGGCAAAGAGAAGATGCACGAGGATGATATAGATGAAAAACAAGACAGAAAGCAAACAGTTGGAGGATAAGCAAAGCCTAATGGAGCTAGAAATGTTGAAATTGAAGAAGCAAAATAACGAAGAGGACCAAGTCAAGTTGACACCACTTGAACAAGAAATTGAAGCTGATCATGAATCTTGGCTTGAGAGGGCAAACATGCACTTGGAAAAGATGCTAGAGAAGGCCAACAAAGAGAAAAATATGTTGAGGCACATGGCCTATCACTATTTGGTGAGAAACAAATTTTGCAAAGCGAGAATTAGGACTTTGAAGGCCAAGTTGAGGAAAGCTTTGAGGAAGAGGAAAGAGCAAGACAAGCTCAAGATTTTGGCTAAGGCTTCCTTAGTCCAACATAGCACTTGAAGTGGGACACACAGCCCAAATTTCAAGAAATTTGGGATAATTTTTGTCAATTTTGAATTTTTGGAGCAAAACATAGGTTTTTCTGCCTGGTACGCCGGGTCACTTGGCACGCGCTTTTGCTAGGGACCTCCTTTGGAGGAAAACTCAGTATTTTTGGATTCCTCATGCAAAAATATGAATGCTCACAAATGGCCAAGAAATTTTGTCAAGTTTTGAGCTTCCAAAAGGGTCAAAAACACCTCAAAAATGCCCTTTCTGCCCCTTTTTGACCACATAGGAAGCAGTGTTGGGAGAACTCACTTTTGGAGGGTAAAATGGACACAAAATTTAGAAATTCTACCCGTTCTGGAAAGTAGACAGATAGACCTTTCCAACAAGCCCACTTGGAGCAAATTTGGTGCATAGGAAGGCCTCCAAAATCAGCTGCAAAAAAGCCTGGCGCACAGGGACAGAGGTGTGGTGCATAGGATGGAAAATTGACTTTTTTACCAAAAGACTCTATTCTTTTGCCTAGTTTTTTCTTAGTTTGACTTTTCTCTCTCTCATGGTCAAACTCATGATGTAATTTGATGTAAATATGTTAAAATTTCACTCATGGAGGTAGATACATCATGAAAAGGTAGTTTGAAACTGAATGAATCAGTTTCTTAGGTTTTAGAGGCAAGTTGTTCCACTGCCTACTTTTCAGTTCTTAGTTTAGATATTGTTGAAATAGCTCCTAAAATCATGAATTCAACCCCTAAAGCCTAGCATTATTTTTTTTTTGCCTATATCTAGTATTTTTTCAGTCATTGGTAAAGGTTGGACTCTTGTGAATGGTTTGAGCATCATTGTACATTCATCTCTACAGTTTGGCAAAGGAATAGACCAAGGTTTGCAGCATTTTGTGGGATTCTTGTGGCAACTTGATTTGGTATTGTTTTTCCTTCTATAATGCAAGTTTACATATGTTTATGTATGCCATAATCTCTTTCTATTCAGCTTAACTAAATGAATCAAGGATAAAGATAGAATTCATTGATGTTGCAATGCTCTACCTAGAGTTTGTTTAGTTATTTATGTTTTCAACGGTTTGAAGAGGATCCCTGAGACTTTCATACCCTCTCCAACTCCTCACCAGTCTTAAGACTCTCCATCTCACTTATTTCAAAGTATTAAACCATTTGCCTACTTCGCCCCATAGAGATCTCTGCAAGACTGTGTCCATTCCCCGAATCCAAATCTGCCTTTCACATTTGAGCCAGCAAACCAAAATTAAATTCAATCAAACTCCTTAGAGCATATGCCTAGCCTAAAATTAGTCTTTACATCGGTCATCTCAAACCTCATTGATCATATTTTCCTGATATTGACAAGGAGAGAGTCCTCTCCTGACCTGGTATGGCTAGCTACCAGGTTAAGCGTGGTTTGATGTTACCTTAGATCCTGCCTTTCTCAGCCTAAGGTAGATTTATGCCATAACAAGTTCCATGCCATCATTTGAAACCTTCTTGTTTAGATTAAGATCCTCGCCTCACAACTCTTCTTGAATGGATTCATCCCACAACATATTCTAGTATGGTAGCTTGTCCCTAGCAACGACCCCTTGATGAGTGGCTTTGATGCAAGAGTATCTGGACTTAGCCAACAATGTGAAGGTTTTTTCACATGTTGTGGCTAAATGAGTTGAATTTCACTGACCTGAGTGGTCAAAAGTCAGTTTTAATCTAGAGGGGTGGATCTCTCAAAAAAATGATTTGTACTTCATTATTGTAATAGTTACGAAATTTTCTTATTTTAGATTAAAGGATAAGTTGTTAGCATAGGTGTGTAATGGAGCTTGAAACTATAGATTTGATGGTTAGAATGATCAAAAATAGAGATTGAGTTGTTAACAGAGTTAGAATAGGATCCGACTCATATAATGAAAAAATTTGTAATGGAAAGAAAGAGCAGAGATGATTGAGGATTGAGAGAGGGCGAGAGTCGAGTGATAGAGAGGATTTCAAGATTGAAACAAGGGTCTTTTAATTGTTGTAATCAAGCCAGAGGGTTGAGACTCTGTAAACATTATTGTAATGAATAATTGATTCAGCGTGTGTTAATGTATCGATTTTGTTGAAACTCTCGTTTTTCCTCTGCATATTTGCCTTCAGAACGAATCAAGAATTTTTCTTTGTCTTATGCTTTAAGTTATAAATCTCAGCGTTCATAGGTTAATTGGGGTCCTTAGTGTTAATAACCATGGCTGAAGCTGCACTAGTTCCAAACAACGGTGCGATATCACACCAACCGTTGGATTATCCCCACATCGCATCGCAATATTCATTTGCAATGAACGAACCTTAGGCCTTAAGGAAATGCGATGTATGATCGCCGATTTATCACATCACAATAATTCATTTACAAGAGAACGAAACTCAAGCCTTAATACCATGCGATGTGTGATCGTTGATCCATCGCATCGTAAATATTTCATTTATAATTGAATGGACCCTAGGCATTAAGGAAGTGTGATATGCGATGCCCGACATGATCACTGAATAATTCACATCACAAAATTTCATGTGGATGTATCGGACCCTAACCACTTGCCAACTATGATTTGTGATTGCGATATGTTGTGGACCATCGGATCAATTGTGTTGTGATCTACGGTGCAGTACCACCGAGTGGTTCTATTGAAAGGTGAAATATCAGTTGTCGGGCTTATTAAAGGAGATCAAAGTGGCGCAATGGAAGGCTTGAACATAAAGGGAAAAGGTAATGTGGGACCGATTGTTGATAATTTCTAAAACAATTGACCCCCTGTGTAATTTTTGGTATCAGAGCAAAGTTTGACTGTAGTAAAGATGCTGCCAAGGAGAGGAACTGGCATAGGTCGAGGAAGACCTGAAGCAAATGCAGTTCTACTGGAAAAGATCCGGAGTCTGCATACGAGGGTGGAAACAATTGAGACTGCTCAATGAAGAACACCTGATGAAGGAGTTCACAGTGCTAAAGAAGAAGAGGAGGAAAATGAAACTACCAGAGTTATTAAGATGTTGGAAAAAGTAGGAGGAAAACCAAAGGTGGAAATTCCTACGTATGAAGGGAGTCTCAATGCAGAAGAACTAATGGATTGGATCAATTCATTAGACAAATATTTTGACTAGGAAGAGGAAGTTGACGACAAAAAGAAGGTGAAATTTGCAGTTACCAGATTGAAGGGTCATGCAGCTATTTGGTGGGATGAACTAAAAACATCTAGAACAAGGAAAGGAAATTCTAAGATCAAGCAATGGGACAAAATGGTGATTAAAATTAAAGCTAAATTTATGCCAAAAGATTATCAGTTAAATCTTTTTAAACAATTACAGAATTTAAGGCAAAAAGGAATGTTTGTTAAAGAATACACAAAAGAGTTTTATAGATTGAGTATTAGAACAGGACATGTAGAGGATGACATGGAGAAGGTACCCAGATATATCAATGACTTAAGATATGACATACAGGATGAGATCAGCAAGCTGAGTCTGAAGACTATTGAGGATGCCTATCAAACTAGTTTGAAGGCAGAAGAGAAGATGTTGAGAAAAAAAAATTAAAGAAATAGAGGAAGAAGCTCAGTAAGAGGTAGAGGAACTACCAGACCAAGGGGTCAGCAACATCAGCATGAAGTAGGCAGTTCAAGTAGTAGACCACCACAAAGAGGAGATTTTAATAGAGGAAGATTTGCACCCAGAGGAAGAGATATTTGGTGTTACACATGTGGAGAATGGGGACATGGATCGTGGGACTTTCCTCATAATAAAATAGCAAGTCAGATGAATGTGAATGTGGCTAAGGCAAAGAAAGAAAAACCTCGAATCATAGAAAATGAAGAATCCCCTAAAGTAGGAGAATCCCTATTGTTGAAAAGGGAATTGCTTAAGGCAGAGAAAGAGACTGAAGAACCATCGCAGAAAAAGAGTTTATTCAGAACTACATGTAAATCCAAAGGTAAATGTTGTAAAGTGATAATTGACAGTGGAAGCACTGATAACGTTGTTTCTACAGATATGGTGGACAAGCTAGGATTAGCGAAGACAGTACACCCTATCCCCTACAAAGTGTCATGGTTGCAGAAAGGACATCAGATTATTGTGACAGAACAATGCAAGGCAGAGATACATATTAGTACGTATAAGGATGTGATATTATGTGATGTAATGCCAATGGATGTATGCCATGTATTTCTTTGAATACCGTGGTGGTTTGATCGGAAAGCTATTCATGATGGGAGGAAAAATACTTATACTCTAGAGAAGGATGGAGATAAACATACACTGCTACCATTGAAGGATGATGCTGACAAAGGATCGCCTGGAAATAGTGTTATGCTGATGAGTGGAAAGGAGTTGTTGCAAGAGGTTGGAAAAGGTGAAGAAATCCACTTTGTTGTCATAGGGAGACCTACGGTAATTTTAACTTCCACAAACTTATATGATTTACCTGAAGGAATCAAAACTACGTTAAATTATTTTGCTGATATTATTATGGATGAGTTTCCGAATGCATTGCCATTAATTAGGAGTATTAGTCATCATATTGATCTAATACCAGGAGCAAGTTTGCCAAACAGAACAGCATACATATTAACTCCTCAAGAGAATTCAAAATTTGGAAGACAAGTGCAAGAACTGATGGATAAGGGACTAATCAGAGAGAGTCTTAGTCCATGTGTTGTACCAACAGTACTCAGTCCAAAGAAAATAGGCGAATGGCGTATGTGTACAGATTCCAGAGCCATAAACAAGATCACTATCAGGTATAGATTTCTTTTGTCACGCATGGACGATTTGATTGATTTTCTGAGTGGGTCAAAGTATTTTACTAAAATAGATTTGAAGAGTGGATATCATCAAATAAGAATTAGAGAAGGAGATGAATGGAAGACTACATTTAAAACAAACAGTGGGTTGTATGAGTGGTTAGTGATGCTTTTTGGACTCACTAATGCACCTAGCATGTTCATGAGATTGATGAATGAAGCCTTGAAGGAATATGCAGGAAAGTTTGTTATTGTTTATCTTGATGATATTCTAGTTTTTAGTAAAAATAGAGAAGAACATCTAGAGCATCTGAAGTTGGCTTTAAGAACTCTGTAGAAAGAGAAACTACTGATAAATATAAAGAAATGTAGTTTCATGAAAGAAGAATTAATTTACTTGGGATTTGTAGTTTCTAAAGAAGCGTTGAAAATGGATCGAGAGAAAGTCCAAGCAATTTGGAACTAGCCTATTCCCAAGAATATATTTGAGGTAAGAATTTTTCATGGTCTTGCAATTTTTTATAGGAAATTTATCAGAGGTTTTAGTCAGATTTGTGTGCCAATTCTAGAAACAATCAAAGAGACTAATCATCCATTCAAGTGGACAGAAGCAGCAGACAGGAATTTAAGCTGCTGAAGAGGAAAATCACAGAGAAACCAATCTTAGATTTATGTGAATGTGAAAAAGTATTTCAAGTTGAAACAGATGCTAGTGGAGTTGCAATTGGAGCAGTTTTGAGTTAGGAACAGAGACCAATAGCATACTTCAATGAGAAATTAGATGAAGTAAAGAAGAAGTATTCTTCTTATGATAAATAATTTTATGCTATTTTACAAGCCTTTAAAAAATGAAGACATTATTTGTTGCCAAAGGAGTTTATATTGTATTCTAACAATCATGCATTACAGTTCATAAACAACCAGCCAAAATTGAACCAGAAACATGCCATGTGGGTAGAGTTTTTGCAGAGCTTTACTTTGTGATAAAGCACATAAGTGGTAAGTTGAGAAAAGTCGTCGATGCGTTAAGCAGGGTAAATTTCATTGTGCAAGAATTGAAAATTGGTGTTGTAGGATTTGAAGAAATGGTTGAAATGTACAAAGATGATGCAGATTTCAAAGATATTTATACAGTAGTAAAAAATCCAATAGCTCATAATAGAAGTCAGTGGTTAGATTATCTTATCCAAGGAGGTTTATTGTTTAAAGGCAACAAGTTGTGTATTCCCAAATGTTCTATGAGGGAAAACATAATAAAGGAGAAACATAGTGGAGGATTATCTGGTCACTTTGGACAAGACAAAACCTTTGCTCAAGTGAATGCTTTTTATTATTGGCCAAAAATGCAAACTAATGTTAAGATATTTGTTGAGAAGTGCAGGATATGTCAGCATGCTAAAGGGAGAAGCCAGAATACAGGATTGTATCATCCATTGCCAATACCAGATCGACCATGGGATGCAGTTAGCATGGATTTTGTTTTGGGATTACCTAAAACTCAAAGAGGGAATGATTCCATTTATGTTGTGGTAGATATATTTTCCAAGATGGCACATTTCATTGCTTGTAAGAAGACTAGTGATGCAACATATATAGCTAATCTATTTTTTTCAGAAATTGTAAGATTACATGGATTGCTTGTAAGTATTGTGTCTGATAGAGATACAAAGTTTGTAGGGAATTTCTGGAGATCTCTTTGGAAGAAACTAGGAACTAACCTCAGTTTCAGTTCAGAATATCGTCCTCAAACAGATGGGTAGACCAAACAAAAGCTTGGGAAACATACTGAGAAGTTTAGTGTATCAAAATCCTAAGCAGTCGGATTTGGCACTAGCTCAGGCAGATTGTGCTTATAATGACACTCTAAACCGAAGTACTAGAATGAGTCCATTTCAAATTATTTGTTGGATGAATCCAAGAGGTGTGTATGAGCTCAATAAATTGGGTAAACAGGAGACATGAAGTGCAAATGCTGAAGAGTTTAAGAGCAGATGTAGAGACTACAAGAAGATGTCAAAGGAAAATTGCAAGAAAGCAGTGGAAAATACAAACAGAGAGTGGATATGAAAAGAAGAGAGAAAGAATTCCAAGTGCAAGATTTAGTGATGGTGTATTTTAGAAAATAAATATTTCCTGCTAAGACTTACAATGAACTAAAAATGAAAAATATAGGACCATGTAGACTTGTGAGAAAGTTTTCAATTAATGCTTATGAAATTGAATTGCCAGAAGGGATTGGAATATCACCTATCTTTAATGTTGCATATTTATATCCATACAAAGAGACAGAGACAGAGGTATAGGAGGAAACTACAAAAGATGAAGTTCAAACTTTGCACTGGGAAGAACAAATGCTAAAGACAGTTAAGAAAGAGGTGGAAGTTGTTTTGGAGAAAAGAGTATCCAAAAGAACCAGAGGACAGGTTTATTTTCAATATCTAGTCAAATGGAAAGGACAGCCAGTGGAGGACGCTAGTTGGTTGACAACAGCAGAGTTGCAGAAGTATGGAGTAAACCCTGAAAGTCTGAGGGATGATTCTTTTCTTCCCCGAGAGTCTGATGCAGGAGCATCTGGACTTAGCCGGCAATGTGAAGGTTTGTTCACATGTTGTTGCTAAATGAGTTGAATTTCACTGATCTGAGTGGTCAAAAGTCAGTTGTAACCGAGAGGGGTGGATCTCTCAAGAAAATGATCTATACTTCATTATTGTAATAGTTAAGAAATTGCCTTATTTTAGATTAAAGGATAAGTTGTTAGCATAGGTGTGTAATGGAACTTGAAACTAGAGATTTGATGGTTAGAATGATCAAAAATAGAGATTGAGTTGTTAACAAAGTTAGAATAGGATCTGACTCATATAATGAAAAAAAATTGTAATGGAAAGAAAGAGCGGAGATGATTGAGGATTGAGAGAGGGTGAGAGTCGAGTGATAGAGAGGATTTCAAGATTGAAATAGGGGTCTTTTAATTGTTGTAACTGAGTGAGAGGGCCGAGACTCTGTAACCATTATTATAATGAATAATTGATTCAGCGCGTGTTAATGTATCGATTTTGTTGAAACTCTCATTTTGCCTTTGTATATTTACCTTCGAAACGAATCAAGAATTTTTCTTTGTCTTATGTTTTAAGTTATAAATATCAGCATTCAAAGGTTAATTGGGGTCCTTAATGTTAATAACCATGGCTGAAGCCACACTAATCCCAGTCGTTGATCCAAGTTCCAAACAACGGTGCAATATCATGCTGACCGTTGGATTATCCCTGCATCGCATCTCAATATTCATTTGCAATGAACGGACCTTAGGCCTTACAGAAATGTGATGTGCAATCACCGATTTATCACATCACAATAATTCATTTACAAGAGAACGGACCTCAGACCTTAAGGCCGTGCGATGTGCGATCACCAATCCATCGCATCGCAAATATTTCATTTATAATTGAATGGACCTCGGGCATTATGGAAGTGCGATATGTGATGCCCGACGTGATCAATAAATAATTTGCATCGTAACGTTTCATGTGGATGTACTGGGCCCTAAGCACTTGCCAATTGCAATTTGCGATTGCAATATGTTGTGGACTGTCAGATAAATTGTGTTGTGATCTGCGGTGCAGTACCACCGAGTAGTTCTATTGAAAGGTAAAATATGAATTGTTGGGATTATTGAAGGAGATCAGAGTGGCACAGTGGAAGGTCTGAACATAAAGGGAAAAGGTAACGTGGGACCGATTATTGATAATTTCTAAAACAAGTAACCTCTTGCATCAGGTTTCCACTCTGGAGTAAACCCCTTCAAGGTAATCCTCACCATCTCAAAATATGCAATATTCATACTGATGACGGCAAGATCATCTCAAACTTGAGACAACCTTTTCAAATACCAAGTCACTCCTTCATTGTGTACCATCTTGGTGGCCTTCAACTTATCCTCCAATATGAATACCTATTTTTCGTTCTTATTCTAGAAAAAATTATGAAGAGCCTCCTACATCTCATGGGTAGTGTTCTTCCCGGACATATGAGGCATTCGGGAATCCTTGACACCATCTAGGATGATCAACTTTACCTTCGTATCCATCTCTTCATACACTTCCAGCTCCTTATGGTTAGTTGACTTCTTGATTTCTTTCTCGGTATACCAAGGGGTTTCCTTCGAGGGGAAAAAAACCCTAAATTAAACATAACTTCTATCGTCAGATCATCCACCTAATGAACACCCAAATTGTCTACGAAATTACAATATTTTACAGGGAAATTTTTCATCTATTTTTAGCTTCTGGGCGGCGCCCCCAAAACATTCAGCCACCCCCCCTAGACCCCTTAGGCAACATAGTGGGGGAGAAATCACCCCCACACACCATCCGTCCCCCTCCCCCGCCTCGCCCCATCGGGGATTTGAATCCAAACACAATTGAAACAAGACCTCTGAATCAAGAAGATACTTACACTCCACATCCAAAAAATTACCACTTGAAGATTGATTATATCAACTCCATCATTGCTTCACTTGTTGGACAATGCTTCCACTTTGGACCTGGTTATTTCTCATCTTCATCATCATCCTTGAAGGCCAATTAAAACTGAGAAGCAACTCAATTTCTCCCTAGTTACAACCTTTGTCAACATATCTACAAGATTCTCGCTAGTGTGTAACTTTTCCAGATTCAATTTTCCATCATCCAAAACTGACCATATGAAATGATACCTAAGTTATATATGTTTAGTCTTGGAATGAAAATTTGAGTTATTTGCAAGATGAATTGCACTTTGGATGTCATTGTATAACCTTCCCATGTCTTTCTTCCTGACAAGTTCATCCATAAACCTTTATAACCAAATCATTTCTTTATTAGCCTCTGCAGCAGCAACATACTTTACCTCCATTGTTAAAAGTGCAACAATATTTTGCAATTTTGAAAACCAACTGACAGTTGTTCCACCTACAATAAACGCATACCCTATGGTGATCCTCATGTTATCTCTATCACCTGCCATATATGCATCAACATATTCTTATAGAGAAATGTTTGAACCACAAAAGCGTAATGATTGATTTTTGGTACCTCTCAAATACCTGAGAATCCACTTCACTTCCATCCAATGCTATTTTACTTGATTGTTCATATACCTTCTTACAACCCCCATTTCATGTGCAATATCAGATATTTTGATGACCATTAGATACATTAAGCTTCCAACTTCTGATGCATATAGATTTTTACACATATAATCCATCTCTTCCTGAGTCTTGCGACACATCTCCTTACCTAGTTTGAAATGGCTAGCCAAAGGTGTACTAACTCGTTTTGCAATTTTCATATTAAATCTTTCCAACACCTTTTCTATGTACTCACTCTGATACAATATTAATTTGTTATTTTTCCCGTCTCTAGTTACTCTCATACCAAGGATTTGTTTTGCAACACCCAAATCCTTCATTGCAAATGATTTTGCCAATTTTATTTTGAGCACATTTATTTCCTGCATGTTATACCCTACAACAAGCATATCATCTATATACAATATAAATATAATATAGATGCCATCATTTTACTTTTTAAGATAAATACAATGGTTAGAGTGAGACCTAGTATAACCTTGTTCAGACATAAACCTGTCAAATTTTAGATACCACTGCCTTGGAGCCTGTTTTAAACCATACAAGCTCTTCTTCAATTTGCACACTAATTTCTCCTTCCCTTTGACCTCATACCCCTTTGGTTGCTACATATACATTTATTCCTCAAAATCCCTATAGAGAAAGGTTGTCTTTACATCTAATAGCTCAAGATGCAAAGCTTCTGCTACAACGAGACTTAAAATAGTTCTGATTGAATTCATTTTAAAAACATGAGCAAAAATTTCATCAAAGTCTATACCTTTCTTTTGTGAAAACCCCTTCACCATAGGTCTAGACTTATACCTTTATTTTCCTCCATCGTCTTCCTTCAACCTGTAAACTCGTTTATTTTGCAATGTTATTTTACCTGCAGGCAAATTGACTAAGACCCAAGTCTGGTTATGCATGAAGGATTCCATCTCTTCTTCCATGGCTTGATCCCACTTCTTCCTTGTTTCTACCTGCATTGCTTCTTCATATATTTCTGGTTCATTAGAATCAATCAACAATACATAATATAATGAAGGAGAGTATCATTCAAGGGGTCTACTTATCCTGGTAGATCTTCTAACACCACTTTCAAGTGTTTGAGGTGCTTGTTTTTGTTGTGGCTTTTGTTGTTTTTATGGTTGTTTATCATTATAATTTCCAGGCACCTTTACTTTTTTTGTGATCTCATCAAGCATTTTGTATTCTTTAATTTCCTTTTCTTGTTTCTTTTCCTACATCTGATCCTTATACAAGACATTTTCATTGAATATGACATCTCTGCTCCTAATGATTTTGTGATTTTTATAATCATATAAGTGATAACCAAAATCATTAACACCATATATAATAAAGGTCCATTTCTTTGATTTTTCCTCAGCCTTTGTTCTATTTTCTTTATTAATGTGGACAAAGGCTTCACAATCAAAAGTATTTAAAAATGAGTAGTTTACTTTTTAACCTATCCATGCCTCCTCTAGAATACCACCATCCAAGGAACTTGAAGGCCCTCTGCTTATTAGATAAACAACAATATCTACAACATCTGCCCAAAATAGTAAAAGCAATCATGCATGTAATCTCATGCACCTTGCACGATCCATGATTGTCGTGTTCATCCTTTCTAACGCACTATTTTCATGTGGTTTTCTTGGAACTGCTTTCTCTCTGTGAATTCCATGCTCTAAATAGTAGTTATCAAACTCCTTGTTGCAGTATTCACCTCCATTATTTGATCTAAGACACTTCAATTTATTTCCTGTTTCATTCTTAACCAAAGCTTTCCATTTCTTGAAAGTATCAAATACATCATATTTATTTTGAATACAATAAATCTAGGTTTTCCTAGTTGCATCATCAATAAAAGTAACATAATAGCAAGAGCCACTAAGAGATGATACTTGAGAAAGTCCCCATACATATATATGCACAAGCTCTAACTTTTCACTCTTCTTTTCTTTCCCAACTCTGATAAATCTGACTCTCTTATGCTTTCCATAAACAAAATTTTCACATAAATCCAAATCAACATGCTTCAAACTTGGCAACAAATTTCTTGAGTGAAGAATCTGCATCCCCTTCTCACTCATGTTCCCAAGCCTATAATTCTAAAGGGTCATATATTCTCCTATGTAGATTAAATCATTAACAGAATTAGAAATACTATTGCATAAATATAATGTACCAACATTTTCTCCTTTTACTATTTTTAGGGCTCCTTTAGTGACCTTCCAGGGTTTGTCTACAAAAGTCGTTTCACAGCCTTCACCTCCCAACTACCCTGTTGAAATTATATTTTTCTTTAGATCTGTAACATGCCTTACCTCCTTCAATATTCATTGGTTTCTATTTTGTTGCTTTATAAATACCTTACCGATTCTAATGATTTTATAGGGTTTATTATCACCCAGACGAACCTGTCCAAAATCTCCTTGAACAGAGTCAAGAAAATGCTTCCTATCAGGTATGGCATGGAATGAGGCCCGTGAATCTACCACCCAGGCATCAATAATATTATCTAATGAAAGAATCAAAATAGCTTGCAGTGCATCACCTATCACATTGGCTTCATGATTGTTCTCTTGTTGTCCAACTCCTTCTTTTCCCTTCCGAGATTTGCAGTATTTCTTCAGGTGTCCTTTCCTCCCGCATTTCGAGCACAATATAATTGATTTGGATTTGAATTTTCCTTTTCTTGACTTACTTTGATTTCCTGGGTTCCTTCCTCTTTCCATTTTTCTTCCCATATTCGTTGCAGTCAAAGAATTATCGGGTGTCTCACCAGATATTTTCCATCACATTTGCTCGCTAAGGATGGCACTAACAACATCATCAAACTTTAAACTACTAGATCAAGAGAAAGGGTTACTAATATCCATAACTACGCCATTCCAACTTTCTAGCAATGAGCACAAAAATAACATAGCCCTAACTTCATCATCAAAATTTACCCCTATAGAATTTAATTAACGCGTAACCATGTTAAATTTATTTAAATGATCAACAATAGATACACCTTCTGACATCTTCATATTAAATAGATGAAGAGGGTTTTTCATATAGTCTATCCATTATCGTCATTAAACCTTTTGTTGTCGTTTCCTTTGAAATATTGAATGACATCGACGTTGCTAGACACAGTCGTATTGTTCCTAGTGCCTTTCGGTCGAGAATCTCCTATTATGCATCCATCGTACTCGTCGACTTCTTTGATTATCCACTCAATGGTAGGTACAGATATTTCTGATACAGATAATATTCCATCTACATCTTCTACAACTGGTAGTTTTGGCCGTTAAATTTCTCGACCCTAAACCTACCATCTTCCACCATTGCTCCCACCCGAACTAAGAGCCCCTCTTTCCTGCGAGTTTATTAGCCAAATAGACCTTCAGCTCTGATACCAGTTGTTAGAAATTAATTAACAGCGCAATGAAATACACAAAATATTGTTGAAACATAAATACATAAATGCATAAAACAAGAGAGGCATAGATATATGTGTTTCACCCAATTTGGGCTACGTCCATGGAGAAACAATGAATCATTCCTTTATACTATCCGGAAAAACAAAGAGATACAACCTATAGCAGATCTGTTGTAATTTCATCTTCATTCTCACACAACCTCCTCTCTCTCTCTCTCACTCAATCATAATAATAATAATAATCATCTGCAATACAATTCCCTCGTATAAATTGAGGGGTTTCCTTCTAGGGAAATAGCGCTAAATTAAACATAACTTCTATCGTCAGAGCATCTACTTAATGAAAGACCCAGATTGAATAAAAAACTATAATATTTTAAAAGGCAATTTTCATCTATTTTTAGCTTCAAGGGCATTTCCCTCGAAACATGCAGCCACTCCCCCTAGACCCCCCAGCAGAAATAGTTTGGGGGGGAAGCCCTCCACACCTCCCCATATAGGATTTGGATCCAAACATGGATGAAACAAGACCTCTGAATCAGGAAGATAACCATGCTCCACATCCAATACAAGGTAACATTGAACAACAAATTTTAAATTTCCCATTAAGATTTGGACCAAGGAAATTTTAGAATGCCCTTCTTACAATGTTCCTCATCATATGCTTTGGACCTTGATTAATACAAATTAATTACTTGAAAATTTAAAATAATTTTCTCATTTAATTTCCTTCTTGACTAGTTGTACCATGCTGCCACATCAACATCCCTTAGGGTTTTGAACCATAAGTTTTTGGCTTCATCTTTAAACAAGGATGTCTCTGAATCCCTAAGGGGCTACGAGACATTTCACATGCCAACATAAACAAATTGGCAAAGAGAATCTAATAATGATGGTCTTCAACACATATTCAACGATATGAAACATCAAAATTATCGACAAGTATAGTATGAATATCACTCAGGGAATCCAAACCCTAGAGCTAGGGTTTCATCACTTCATCATCTCATCGAGCACATAAATGAAGACATCCTATACCTACTCAACATCCCGCACTTGCTCATCAATGAAAACATACTCAACATCACACACTCGATCTCCTCATCTCTCAAAAGCAAAAATGAAGTAAGAATTGTTACAATAGTTTTAGTAATTACCTTTTGGTTCATAGAACCATCATAATAACTACAATAATATAGGTAAATATAATTTTACATTTAAAATTTATATTAATATTTTTTGTCATATTTTAACAATCTCCACCTTGGCAACAATTTTCCTAATGCCTTTCCATAGTTCTATCAACTCTTTTGCAAGCCAAGAGAAGCTAGATGCCATCGTACCTTCTCTATCAATACTAGTCTTGTAAATATGTTTGCACGATTTTCTTCTCTATCAACACTAGTTTTGTAAATATGTTTGCATAATTTTCTTAAGTGTGGACATTTTTAAGATCACCTCCACTTTCATCAATAACTTGTCTTACAAAATGGTACTTTATATCAATAAGTTTGGTCTTTCTATGATAATTTAGATGTGTAGCCAAAACATTTTGACTATCACAAAATATAGTGACATTGTTCTACATTCTCACAAGTTCACCTAGAAGACCCTTCAACCAAATTGTCTCTTTGAAAGCATGTAAGACAACAATGTACTCTAGCTTTGTGGTGGATAAAGGAATTGTTTTTTGAAGCTTTGACATCTAGTTGATGGATCCCACTACAAGAATAAAGAAATATCTAGGAGTAGACCTTTTCTTGTCCAAATCACCTCAAAATATGAATCAACATATTTGCAAATATTATATTTACAACCAATAAAGATTACACAAAAATCACTAGTAACTCTAAGATATTGAAGCACCCATTTCACTACATCTAATTTTTTTTCCTGTATTTTTCATGAACCTGTTAACAACATCCACTGCATGTGAAATATATGGTTTAGTAAAAACCATTGCATACATCATACTTTCTATTTCATTAGCATATTATACACGAGACATATAATCCTTTTATTCTTCACTATTAGGACATAAACTTGAAAAAATCTTAAAATGGGAGGCGAAAGGGGTATTAACTAATTTCACATTGTTCATCCCGAATTTCACAAGTATTTTTCTATATACTTCTGTTCTGAAAACCTAAGCTTACACTTTTCCTGTCTTTGTGTATTTCAATGCCCAAGATTTGTTTTACAACTCCTGGTTTCTTCATATCAAACATCCTAGCCATCTAAGCCTTCAACTTGGTCATCTTTTCAATGATTTTATTTTTTATGAGCATATCGTCAACAAACAATGCTAAGAGAATAAATATGCCAATTTTACAAAACATATAATGATTATACTCACTTCTAGTATAATTTTTGTTCATCACGAAATAATCAAACTTCTTGTATCACTTCCAAGACGATTGATTTAGGCCATAAAATAATTTCTTGATCTTGCAAACTAATCTTTCGTTGAGATGTTGCAGGAAAACATTTTCGTTGTTCCATATAAATCTCCTCATCCTAATCTTCATGCAAGAATTTTGTTTTAACATCTAATTTCTCTAACTCCAATTCAAGCAAAGCAACTAGTGCCAACATAATAGGATAGGTACATGTTTAACAAACATATACAAGTTTAAATGGAGAAATGATTTCATGTAAATCTATACCTTCCATATAAAGTAACATTTAATGGCTAGTCTAGCCTTATACCTTTCAATGTTACCATCAATTCCTGTTTTCAATTTGAAAAACCATTTACAACCAACAACCTTCTTATCTTTCAAAAGTTCTACCAGGTCCCACATATTTTTCTTCTAAGGCATCCATTTTTTCTCTCATTGTTGCTCTCCATTTTGCATCGTTGATATCATTTATTGCTTCTTAATGACAAGAAGGTTTTACAACATTAGTGTCAAAATCAATAGATAAATAAATTCAGTATACCATTTCTCCTTCATCAATGATATTTTCTCCACAAGATCAACTCCCTTTTCTTACACGAAATGAATATTCACCATTGCACCTCAATCAAATGCAGAATAAATAGCAAGTATGTTTTATAAATATGATGCCACTATTGTGAGATAAGGTTGTAATGTAATGTCTCACATGAAATTAAGTATGTCTGCCGAGACACGAGTCTGGAAATGCATCATCAAAAAGGTTTCAGTTGTCATGATTTTGCACATAATTTTGTACGGATAAAAACACTATTGATTGCTTCATATCTATGCTAAACCACTTGCAAAATAAAATCAAGTGAAACCCTTGTGCCAAAAACGAATCCTATAATATAAAGGATAGCCCAGAACCATAGCCCATAAGAAAATTCACAAGCCAAAACCTTTCGAATTGCAGCTTCCATGTTGATTCCTTCAGTTAAGAGAAAGGGTTTAAATGCTTGAATGCACTGAGAAAAATTCCACCTACAAATACAAGCAAAACCCTAATCCAGGAAAAAACAATGAACCCCCAAAAATTTCAATCTCATAATATAAAATTGTCACACGTCCGAGAATCTCTTCAAAGGAATGCGAGTCTCTAGTTGATACAATAGTGATTGACTGAGTGCCACTTTTTATAGAAATTAATACGGATAGTATAAACTCTTCACAAACCCTATCTAACCTTACTTTTAGGAGGAAAAATCAATTAAAATTTGATTCCAAATTGAATCCAACCAAGTCAAAAATATTGAATATAATTTGGGCCATACCCTCCATGATTTTTATCTAAGGTGATAGAAATTAATTAATGGAGCAATGAAATACATAAAATATTGTGGAAACACAAATATAGAAACACATAAAATAAGAGAGACATAGATATACATGGTTCACCCAATTTGGGCTACATCCACAGAGAAACAACTAGTCCTTCCTTTTATATTATCTAGCAAAATGAAGAGATACAACCTACATCGGATTCGTTGTAATTTCCTCTTCGCCCTCAAAAAGCCTCCTCCTCTCTCTCTCTCTCTCACTCAGAATAACAATAATCCTCCATAATATAATTCCCTCATATAAACCGAGGGGTTTCCTTCGAGGGAAAAAACCCTAAATTAAACATAAATTCTACCATCAAATAATCTGCCTAATGAATGGCCCAGATTGACTACGAAATTACAATTTTTTACAAGCCAATTTTTCATCTATTTTAGCTTCTAGTGCGTTGCTCCCAAAACATGCTATGCCCCGCCCATACCCCCTAGGAAACAATAGTGGGGGGGGAAGTGCCCCCACACCCCGCCCCGTCATGGATTCGGATCCATACGCGACTGAAAGAAGACCACAGAATTAGGAAGGTAATTACGCTCCACATCCAAAAATCTCCCACTTGGAGACTAATTATATCAATTGCATCGTTGCTTCACTTGTTGGACAATGCTTCCACTTTGGACCTGGTTGTTTTTCATCTTCATCATCATCCTTGAAGGCCAATTGAAACTAAGCAACAAGTCAATTTCTCCCTAGTTACAACCTTTGTCAACATATCTGCAAGATTTTAGCTAGTGTGTATCTTTTCCAACTTCAATTGTCCATCATCCAAAACTGACCATATGAAATGATACCTCAGTTGTATATGTTTAGTCTTGGAATGAAAAGTTGAGTTCTTTGTAGATGAATGACACTCTAGATGTCACTGTATAACCTTCCCATCTCTTTCTTCTTCCCAAGTTCATCCATAAACCTTTGTAACCAAATCATTTCTTTATTATCCTCTGTAGCAACAACATACTCTACTTCCATTGTTAAAAGTGCAACAATGTTTTGCAATTTTGAACTGACATTTGTTCTGCCTACAGTAAACATATACCATGTGGTGCTCCTCATGTTTCTCTATCACCTGCCATATCTGCATCAACATATCCTTATAGATAAATGTTTGAACCACAAAAGCATAATGCTTGATTTGTGGTACCTCTCAAATACCTGAGAATCCACTTCACTTCCATCCAATGCTCTTTTCCTGGATTGTTCATATGCCTACTTACATCTCCCATTTCATGTGCAATATTGGGTCTTTTGATGACCATTGGATACACTAAGCTTCCAACTACTAATGCATATAGAATTATACACATATAATCCATCTCTTCCCGAGTCTTGGGACACATCTCCTTACCTAGTTTGAAATGGCTAGCCAAAGGTGTACTAATTGGTTTTGCAATTTTCATATTAAATATTTCCAACACCTTTTCTATGTACTCACTCTGAGACAATATTGATTTGTGATTTTTCTCATCTCTAGTTATTCTCATACCAAGGATTTGTTTTGCAACACCCAAATCCTTCATTGCAAATGATTTTGCCAATTTTATTTTGAACACATTTACTTCCTGCATGTTATACCGTACAACAAGCATGTCATTTATATACAATAGAAATATAATATAGATTCCATCATTTTAATTTTTAAGATAAACACAATGGTTAGAGTGAGACCTAGTATAACCTTGTTCAGACATAAACCTATCAAATTTTAGATACCACTACACGTGACCCTGTTTTAAGCCATACAAGCTCTTCTTCAATTTGCACACTAATTTCTCCTTCCCTTTGACCTCATACCCTTTTGGTCGTTGCATATATATTTATTCCTCCAAATCCCCATAGAGAAAGGTTGTCTTTACATCTAACTTCTCAAGATGCAAATCTTCTGCTACAACTAGACTTAAAATAGTTTTGATTCAATTCATTTTAGAAACATGAGAAAAAATTTCATCAAAGTCTATACCTTTCTTTTGTGGAAAACCCGTTCACCATAGGTCTAGCCTTATACCTTTGTTTTCCTCCATCGTCTTCCTTCAACCAGTAAACCCATTTATTTTGCAATGTTATTTTACCTAGAGGAAACTTGACTAAGTCCCAAGTCTGGTTATGCATCAAGGAGTCCATCTCTTCTTCCATGGCTTGCTCCCACCTCTTCCTAGTTTCTGCCTGCATTGCTTCTTCATATCTTTTTGGGCTCAACAGAATCAGTCAACAATACGTAATATAATGAAGGAGAGTATCGTTTAGTGGGTCTACTTATCATGGTAAATCTTCTAACGCCGCCTTCAGGTGTTTGAGGTGCCTGTTGCTATTGTTGTTGTTGTTGTTGTTGTGGCTACTGATCATTATAATTTCCAAGCACCTTTACTTTTTTTATGATCTCATAAGCACTATGTATTCTTTATTTTCCTTTTCTTGTTTCTTTTCCTGCATCTGATACTTATACAAGACCTTTTCATTGGCTATGACATCTCTTCTCCTAATGATTTTGTGATTTTCATAATCATATAAGCGATAACCAGAACCATTAACACCATATCTAATAAAGGTAAATTTCTATTATTTTTCCTCAGGCTTTGTTCTATTTTCTTTATTAATGTGGACAAAGGCTTCACAACCAAAAGTATTTAAGAAAGTGTAGTTTACCTTTTAACCTATACATGCCTCCTCTAGAATACCACCATCCAAGGAACTTGAAGGCCCTCTGTTTATTAGATAAAAAATAGTATCTACATAATTTGCCCAAAATTGTAAAGGAAATCCTACCTGCAATCTCATGCACCTTGCATGCTCCATGATTGTCCTGTTCATCCTTTCTGACATACCATTTTCATGTGGTTTTCTTGGAACTGCCTTCTCTCTGTAAATTCCATCCTCTAAACAATAGTTATCAAACTCTTTGCTACAATATTCACCTCCATTATCTTATCTGGGACACTTCAATTTCTTTCCTTTCTCATTCTCAACCAAAGCTTTCCATTTCTTGTAAGTATCAAATACATCATATTTATTCTAAATACAATAAATCTAGGTTTTCCTTGTTGCATCATCAATAAAAGTAACATAATAGCTAGAGCCACTAAGAGATGATACCTGAGAAGGTCCCCATACATCTGTATGCACAAGCTCTAATTTTCCACTCTTCTTTTATTTCCCAACTCTTATAAATCTGACTCTCTACCACATGCTTCAAACTCGGCAACAAATTTCCTGAGTGAATAATTTGCATCCCCTTCTCACTCATGTGCCCGAGCCTATGATGCCAAAGTGTCATATCTGCTCTTATGGAGGTAAAAGCAATAACATAATTAGAAATACTATTGCATAAATACATTGTACCAACCTTTTCTCCTTTTGCTATTTTTAGGGCTCCTTTAGTGACCTTCCACGTTTTGTTTATAAAAGTAGTTTCACAGCCTTCACCTCCCAACTGCCCTATTGAAATTATATTTTTCTTTAGATCTGGAACATGCCTTATAAAAACCTTACCCATTCCAATGATTTTACAAGGTTTATCATCACCCAGACGAAACTGTCCAAAATGTCCTTGAACATAGTCATGAAAATGTTTCCTATCAGGTATGGCATGGAATGAGGCCCCTAAATCTACCACCTAAGAATCAATAATATTATCTAATGAAATAATCAAATCATATTGCAACACATCACCTGTCACATTCGCTTCATGATTGTTCTCATGGTGTCCATATCCTTCCTTTCCCTTCTGAGATTTGCAGTATTTCTTTAGGTGTCCTTTCTTCCTGCATTTCCAGCACACTATCCTTGATCACAATTTGGATTTGCCTTTTCTTGACTTACTTTGATTTCCTGGGTTCCTTCCTCTTTCCATTTTTCTTCCCCTAGCCTCTGCAATCAAAGCATTATCGGATGTCTCACTAGAGCTTTTCCTTTGCATTTCCTCACTAAGGATGGCACCGACAACATCATCAAACTTTAAAGTACTAGATCGAGAGACAGGGTTACTAATACTCATAATGAGGCCATTCCAACTTTCTAGCAATGAGCACAGAAATAACAGAGCCCTAACTTCATCATCAAAATTTACCCCTATAAAATTTAATTGACTTGTAACCATGTTAAATTCATTTAAATGACCAGCAACAAATCCACCTTATGACACCTTCATATTAAATAGACGCTTGATAAGAAATACCTTATTTGAGTATGAGGGTTTTTCATATAGTTTATCTAATGTCATCATTAAACCTTTTGTTATCATTTCCTTTGAAATGCCAAATGCCATCAGCGGTGCCAGACACATTTTTATTGTTCCTAGTGCCTTTAGATCGAGAATCTCCTATTCTGTGTCCATCATACTCATCAACTTCTTTGATTATCCACTCAATGGTATGTACAGATATTTCTAATACATATAATCTTCCATCTGTATCTTCTATAATTGGTAGTTTTGGCCATTAAATTTCTCGACCCTAAACCTACCATCTTCTGCAATTACTCCCACCCGAACTAGGAGCCCCTCTTTCCTGTGAGTTTATCAACCAAATAGACATTTGGATCTAATACTAGTTGTTATAAATTAATTACATAGAAATTAAATACATAAAATATTGTTGAAACACAAATACATAAATGCATGAAACAAGAGAGACACAGATATACGTGGCTCGCCCAATTTAGGCTACGTCTACGGAGAAACAGTGAATCCTTCATTTATATTATCCAGCAAAATGAAGAGATACAATCTATAGCAGATCCACTGTACTTTCCTCTTGATTCTCACATAGCCTCCTCTCTCTCTCTCACTTAGAGTAATAATAATCATCCGCAATACAATTCCCTCATATAAACTGAGGGGTTTCCTTCTAGGGAAAAAAACCCTAAAATAAACATAACTTCTACCGTCAGATCATCTGCCTAATGAAATACCTAGATTGACTAAAAAAATATAATATTTTACAAGGCGATTTTCATCTATTTTTAGCTTCGGGGTCGTTGCCCTCAAAACATGCAGTCGCTGCCCCTGGAGCCCCCAAGCAGCAATAGTGGGGGGGTAAGCCCCCCACACCCCCCCATCAAGGATTTGGATCTAGACACGACTGAAACAAGACCTCTGAATCAGGCAGATAATCAGGCAACACATCCAACACAAGGAAATATTGAACAACAAATTTTAAATTGACCATTAAGATTTGGATTAAGGAAATTTTAGAGTGCCCTTCCTACAATGTGCCACATCATCTGATTTGGACCTTGATTAATGCAAATTAATTATTTGAAAATTTAAAACAATTTTCTCATTTAATTCCCTTCTTGACTAGTTGTACCATGATGCCACATCAACATCCCTTGGGGTTTTGAACCATAGGTTTAGGGCTTCATATTTAAACAAGGGTATACCTAAATCCATAAGGGCCCACGAGACATTACACATACCAACATAATCAAATTGACAAATAGAATCTAATGTTGATGGTCTCCAAGACATATTCAACGATATGCATCATCAAAATTATCGACAAGTATAGTGTATGAACATCATCTAGGGAATCCAAACCCTAGAGCTAGGGTTTCATCACTTCATCTTCTCATCGAGCACATCAATGGAAACATCCTGCACCTACTCAACATACTGCACCTCCTCATCAATGAAAACACACTCAACATCACACACTCGATCTTCTAATCTCTCAGAAGCATAAATGAAGTAAGCATTGTTGCAATAGTTTTAGCAATTACCTTTTGGTTCATAGAACCATCATAATAACTGTAATAATATAGGTAAACATATTTTACATTATAATTTCTTTTAATATCTTTTGTCATATTCTAACAATCTCCACCTTGGCAACAATATTCTGAATTTCTTTCCATGGTTCTATCACCTCTTCTACAAACCAAGAGAAGCTAGATGCCATCGTAGCCTCTTTATCAATATTAGTTTTGTAAATATGTTTGCATTATTTTCTTCTCTATCAACACTAGTTTTGTAAATATGTTTTCACAATTTTCTCGAGTGTGGACATTTTTAAGATCAGCTCCTTTTTCATCAATAACTTGTCTTACAAAATGGTACTTTATATCAATATGTTTGGTCTTTCTATGATAAGTTGGATGTGTAGCCAAAACTTTTTGACTATCACAAAATATAGCGACATTTTCCTACACTCTCCAAGTTCACCCAGAAGACCCTTCAACCAAATTGTCTCTTTGCAAGCATGCAAGACAACAATGTACTCTACCTATGTGTTGGATAAAGGAATTATTTTTTGAAGCTTTGACATCTAGTTGATGGATCCCACTACAAGAATAAAGAAATATCTAGGAGTAGACCTTTTCTAGTCCAAATCGCCTCAAAATATGAATCAACATAATTTCAAACATTATCTTTACAACTATTAAAGATTATACAAAAATCATTGAAGCCTCTAAGATACTAAAGCGCCCATTTCACTACATCTAATGTTTTTTTCCTGTATTTCTTATGAACCTACTGACAACATCCACTACATGTGAAATATCTGGTCTAGTACAAACCATTGCATACATCATACTTCCTATTGCATTAGCATATGATACACGATACATATAATCCTTTTATTCTTCACTATTAAGACATAAACCTAGAAAAATCTTAAAATGGGAGGCGAAAGGGGTATTAACCAATTTCACATTGTTCATCCAGAACTTCACAAGTATTTTTTCTATATACCTCTCTTGTGAAAACCTAAACTTATCATTTTTCCTGTCTTTGTGTATTTCAATGCCCAAGATTTTTTTTAAAACTCCTAGATCATTCATATCAAACATCCTGACCATCTAAGCCTTCAACTTGTTCATATTTTCCATGATTTTATTTGTTATGGGTATATCATCAACAAACAATGCTAAGAGAATAAATATGCCAATTTTACAATACCCATAATGATCATACTCACTTCCAGTATAATTTTGGTTCATCATGAAATATTCAAACTTCTTGTATCACTTCATAGACAATTGGTTTAGGCCATAAAATATATTTTCTTGAGCTTGCAAACTAATCTTTCATTGTGATATTGTAGGAAAACCTTTTTGTTGTTCCATATAAATCTCCTCATCCTAATCTTCATGCAAGAATTTTGTTTTAACATATAATTTCTCTAACTCCGAATCAAGCAAAGCAGCTAGTGCCAACATAATAGGATAGGTACAAGTTTAACAGACATATACAAGTTTAATTGGCGAAATGATTTCATGTAAATTTATACCTTCCATATAAAAGCAGCCAGTCTCGCCTTATACCTTTCAATGTTACCATCATTGCCTCTTTTCAATTTGAAAACCCATTTACATCCAACAACCTTCTTATCTTTCAGAAGTTCTACTAGGTCCCATGTTTTTTTTTTCTCTAAGGCATCCATTTATTCTCTCGTTGTTGCTCTCCATTTGGCATCGTTGATATCGTTTACTGCTTCTTAATGACAAGAATGTTTTACAAAATTAGTGTCAAAAGCAATAGATAAATAAATTCAATATACCATTTCAGAGGTTTTCTCTCCATTGTAGATCTTCCTGGTGTAAGTTTTGGAATTTCAACATTTTCCTAAGTGTCTTGAGCATCTACAACTTATTTATCTTCAAAAGCTTGATCTTCCTTCCATGTGTCTATAGATGGTTCAATATCTACAATGAATTTGCGTATTTGGTGCTTGTTCCTATTTCAAAACATATTTTGCACCATATGTTTTAATAAGAGAAGATTCATCAGATATCACATCTCTATTGATGATGATTCTGTGGGAGGTACAATCCCATAACCTATATCCTTTAGCAACATCATCATAACCAACAAAGATGTAGTTCTTCAATTTAGGGTCTAATTTATAACATTGATTCTTAGGAGTAAGAGCGTATTCTTCACAACAACAAAAAACATAAATTTGAATAACCACATGGATGACCCTTCCATACCTCTTTAGGGATCTTACAACTTATTACAACCAATGGAGATCAATTTACAAGATAACAAGCAATATTGACTACTTTTACCCACAACTCTTGCTGCAAACTGGAATCGTTGAGCATGCCTCTTTCTATTTGTAAGAGTTTTGTTCATGCGTTTTTTCCACACCATTTTGCTAAGGAGTATTAATTATGGTTTTTTGTCTCATGATCCCATCTCCTTGCAATTCTCTTCAAGGTCTAAAGATATCAACTTGCCTCTGTTATTTATTCTTAAACATTTGATTTTCCTAACAATTCTCTTTTCAACCATAGTTTCCTAAATTGTTTAAAGGTTTTAAATACATCATCTTTTACTTTTAACACATAGACCCGCAATTTTCTATAAAATCCTCTATAAATGAAATAAAATATGACAATCCTCTGAAAGAAACATTAGGGATGGCCCTGAAACATCTGAATGAATGTAATCAAGAGTACATTTTCTATTATGGGTGTAGGAATTTACAGGGTAAGTTCCTCAGATAGAACACCAAAGGACACCGCTCACACCCAGATCGCAGATCAATACACCAGTATTTTTGACATGGTTAAAACCCTCAAAGAGGGAAACAGTCCACGGCCTGAGCCAACACGGCCACTTCAGGCAATTTATTAATAAAAGAATGAAAATTTACATAAGCTTCTCTCATAGACGAATTACCCTACAAATGACCCTCCATGCTCTTTAAATAGAGATCATGGACCAATCGGGTGTTAAGCCACGGATCAAGTGTCGGTAATACCGAGGAGAGAATGAACCATCGGATCACTACATATCGTGACCGTCGGATTGTAGGTTACAAAATGTACATAGTAAAGAAACACACTTTAATTAACTCTATACTAGACCAAGTTGTACTTAACTATTTCCTATGTGTCGGAATATCCTAACATCCCCCCTTAAGAACAACTTGGGATAGGATTGAAGGATTTACAAATATGACACAATAGGAGAAGGAAGGAGGCACTAGAGCCTATCCCCCCTTAGTGACAACTTCCTGAACTCCAACCATAAATCGAAGTTTAGTGAACTTCGCCTCTATGAGAGCCTTTGTAAAGATGTCTGCAACTTGATCATCTGTTGAACAATATTGCACTTCAAGAACATGGTCGTGAATGAGCTTTCTGATGAAGTGCATGTGCAGTTCAATGTGTTTGCTGCACTGATGTTGGACTGGATCTTTGCATAGCTGAATGGAACTTTGATTATCACACCAAAGTGTATTCGGGTGTTGCTGCTGAAAGCCAAACTCTGACAGGATCTGACGAAGCCACAAGGCTTCCTTAATAGCTTCTACGGCACCACGATACTCTGCTTCTGCTGATGAAAGAGAAATGGCACCTTGTTTCTTGCAAGCCCATGTAATAGGTCTTGAACCAAGAGTGAACACATAACCGGCAGTAGACTTCCGATCATCAGGGTCACCAGCAGAATCAGAATCAGTGAAACCAACCAATAGAGGAGCTGCTTCGGCACTGTAATGAATCCCAAACTGAACTGTACCTCGAACATAACGAAGTATTCTTTTAGCTGCTTTCCAATGACTTTCACGTGGGTTTTGCATAAATCGAGCAACAAGGCCAACGGCAAAGGAAAGGTCAGGTCGAGTATGGGTTAGATACAGAAGTTTTCCTACAAGTTGACGGTATAAGGTAGCATCAACTTCAGGAGAAGTACAAGTGACTGAAAGTTTGACTCCAGACTGAAAGGGAGAAGGGGCTGGCTTACAGTCTTCCATGTGAAAATGGCGTAGAATATCACAGGCATACTTGGACTGAGAAAGGGAAATACCTTCCTTGGATTGCAAGACTTGAAGACCGAGAAAATAATGTAAGTGTCCTAAGTCTATCATTTCAAATTTCCTTTTAAGGCTAGACTTCACATGGTTTATAAGGTTGGGATCACTACCAGTTAGGATAAGATCATCAACATAAAGAACAAGAATGATAAGAGACTTGCCCACTTTCTTGGTGTAGACGGTATTATCAGAATGACACCTAGAAAAGCCATTTCCTAAAAGAAAGTTATCCATTTTTGCATACCAAGCTCGAGGAGTTTGCTTGAGACCATAAAGGGATTTCTTAGGCCGACATACAAGGCTGGAGTCTGTTTGTATAAAGCCAATAGGTTGTTCCATATAGATTTCTTCATGCAAGTCCCCATGCAAGAAGGCGGATTTAACATCCATCTGATGGACTTCCCATTTGAAAGAGGCGGCAAGGGAAAGAACAAGGCGGATAGAGTTCATTTTGGCAACAGGGGAGAAGGTTTCAGTGTAGTCAATGCCTTCAACTTGTGAAAAACCCTTAGCAACAAGACGAGCTTTATATTTATCAACTTTCCCATCTGGTCCATACTTGGTTCTGTAAACCCATTTGCATCTAACAAGTTTTCGTCCCTTTGGTAGAGGAACAAGATCCCATTTATCATTTGCCAATAATGAATTATATTCTTCATTCATAGCTGCTTCCCAATCTGGATGGCCTGAAGCTTCTGCAAAGGTGTCAGGATCATAATTCACTGAAGCTTGAGCCAGTAAAGAAGAGGCTCTCTCGAACTGAGAACATGTACGCTGTTGATCTGTAGGATCACCAGCAAGATCACCTGCTGCATCCCGAGTAGCACAGACCCATTTTGGAAGCTGAGGAGCTGAAGGAGGATCCTGAGAAGGTGGGGGAGGATTTTCATCCTTGCTTTCATCATCTGAAGAAGAAATATTTTCAAAAGTAGAAGAGATAGGGAGAGGTGGCACATCCGCCGAACTAGGCTCGCAGGCCGATATATTTTTCAGCAAAGTTTACATCTCTTCTAATGATAACAGTTTTGGACTTAAGTGGAATAAGTCTATATCCTTTGGCATCTTCAGAATATCCAACAAAAATACATTTTTCACTCTTAGGTTCTAAAGCTTTATGTTTCTCATCTGGAATATGGGTCCATGCTTCACTTCCAAAGACACGAAAGTGACTTACATCTGGTTTGATTGAACTCCATGCTTCTTCTGGAGTGATATTCTTTAAAACCTTAGTAGGAGTGCGATTTATTATGTAATTTGCACAGCTAATTGCTTCTGCCCAATAATTAAGACTAAGTCCTTTAGATTGAAGCATACAATTAGCCATTTCCTTTAAGGTGCGATTCTTCCTTTCAGCTACACCATTTTGTTGTGGAGTGTATGGAACAGTATGTTGCATTTGAATTCCATTCTCAGTGCAAAAGTTGATGAATGTGTTTTTAACATATTCTCCACCATTATCAGATCTTAGCTTAAGAATTTGATGTCCAGATTGTTTTTCAACAAAGGCCTTAAAGGCCAAGAACATGTTAAATACTTCACTCCTGAGTTTTAAGAAGTATACCCAAGTGCGTCTGGAGAAATCATCAATGAAAGTTAAGAAATACTTGTAGCCATAGAATGAAGCAACTAGAAGTGGACCACATAAATCACTATGCACAAGCTGTAAAGGGGTTGAGGCATGCCAAGAGGCACGTTTTTCAAAACTGTCCCGATGATGTTTTCCGAGTACACATCCGGAACAAACACCATCTCTGCAAGATACCATTAGAAGACCTGTCACCATATTTTCTTTACATAGACTCTGAAGAGAGCGATAGTTTAAGTGACCAAATCGCTCATGCCAAAGTTTGCTCACTTCATCATTATGAGCAACAAATACTGAGGGAAGATTTGATGACCCAAAGTTGTGAAACTTATACAACCTTGTAGAATCATCAGCAATGCAAGTAGCTAAAATCTGTTTAGGATCCCTTAGGTCCTTGATTACAACATCATGAGGTGAAAATCAACGATTTTACCTTCACCTGAATGAGTTATCTGATATACAGATAGAAGGTTGCAGGATAAGGTTGGAACACATAATACATCATTAAACTGACCATTGTCTAGATGAACAGTTCCAGTCCCTACAACACTAAGAGATCTATCATCACCAACATATATATTTTTGGTGTTACAATCATTTAAAGAAGAAAACATGGCTTTGTTTTTGGCCATGTGATAAGAAGCTCCAGAATCAATGAGCCACTCATGAGAATGAGACGAAGAAGATACATATAGTGCATAGCCAGACCGAGATGCTTGACAACCACATGCAGAAAGTGCCATTCCTGAAGATGAAGTTGAAGTTGAAGATTGCTCCAAATGGATGTTATGTTTCTTCATCGCTGCTTTCAAGGCTTCCATCTTCTTAAAGCATTTGGATTCTAAGTGGCCATCTCGATTACAAAAGTTGCAATGTCTATCAGTCTTCTTCCATTTGTTTTTATTTGTCTTATCATTTTGTTGAAATGATTTTTCATTTTGAGGCTGAGATTGCTTAGGACCCTTGTTTGGTTTAGGACCATTCTTTTTAGTATATGACTTCTTAGGATTCTTTGAATTTGGTTGCTGCTGGGCGGCTAACGCTTTCTTCGAAGAGTTTCCAAGATTAAGAAGACCAAGGTGTAAGAGTTTTTCTTGTTCTCTTATTAAAGAATCACAAAAAGAGTCAAAGGAAGGGGACTTGTAGTCTGTTCCTTAAGAAATTAAGGCTTCTCTTGTAGAATGGAAGGCGGAAACAAACACAGAGTAGGCTAGTCCCAACTTAGTAAGAATGGAATAGATAAGGTTACTATCTTCTTTCTTAACCTTAACACCTTCCAAGAGATATCTAAGGGTCTTGAACTTGGACAAGAAATCTTCAATGCAAGAAAAATTATTAGGGTCCAATGTAAGCAACTCATTTTCAAGTTGATGGGCTCTAAGTTCATTTTTAATCCCAAAAACTTTATTGATTTGTTTCATTGCTTCATCAGGAGTATCAAGTTCTGCAATATGGAATCTAAAATCTGGAGAAATAGACATCCCTATCAATCCACGTGCTTGATCTTGCCTATTTTCCCATTTAGCAGCCTTATCTTCATCCTTCGGTTTCTTTTCTTGGCTTGAGGCTATTCTGTAGAGACCTTTACTTCTAAGTAAATCCTCAATGTAGGACAACCATTGGAAGTAGTTGGTGCTGTCAAGGGTAACTTGGTATTGACTTTCCATTTCAACGGAAACTAAAGCTAAAGATGATGAAACTAAGTGTTCCAATGGATAGATCTCGAAAAATTAGGCTAGTTTAAAAAAAACGGCTCTGAAAACGGCTTCCGGATGAAGAAGTTATGGCTTTTTAAAAAAAAGTTGATGAAGTCGCCGACGAAGTGTGGGAATGTGCGGAAATGAAAAAAAATCCGCCCCCAAAAAATGGAGACTTGAATCCAAGGATAATTTTAGGGGCGAATGTTCGCCCTTTGGCGAAATTGAGGGGTTTTAAATTTTTAGTGGGCGAATATTTTGTATCATAGTACATTTTTACAAATCACCTCAAATAGCCCACCTTATTTTAAGGGAGAGGGTAAAATAGGTAAATTTAGCCCTTGAAATTAGGACTTACAACCTTCCATTCGCCCATTTTCAAGAATAGGTTTTATTTAAGTGAATCCATTCGCCCATTTTCAAGAATAGGTTTTATTTAAGTGAATCCTATGGGCCAAATACCATATTTATAAAAGAGGTATGGTAAATTAATAAAAATATAAATAAATGAGAGGTATGGTAAATAAATAAAACATTTTTTATATTTACTCCATAAGTCACCTTATATACATGTAAGGGTGTAAACAAATAAAAATATAAGTAAAGTGGAGGTATGGTAAATAAATAAAACGTCTTTTTATACTTACTCAAAAGGTATGGTAAATAAATAAAAATATAAATAAACTAGACGCATCGTAAATAAATAAAACCTCTTTTTATATTTAGTCCATAACCCTCGTTCTATTTATGAAGGCTCAAGAAAGAGGTTTTATTTAAGTCAATCCTATGGTCCAAATACCATATTTGTAAAAGAGGTATGGTAAATTAATAAAAATATAAATAAACGAGAGGTATGGTAAAAAAGTAAAACATTTTTTTATATTTACTCCATAAGTCACCTTATATTTAAGAACACTCAAAAAATGGGTTATATTTAGGTGAAACCTATGGCCAAAATACTATGGGACAAATACCATGGACTAGATTGTTATAAATACCATGCAAAAAACCATTATTAACCCTAATATTAGAATTAATAAAAATAAAAATGGCACATGGTATTGACCCATGGTATTAAAAAAAATGGCACATGGCATTGACCCATGGTATTCACCTGGAATGTAGCCTATTTAAATGGGGGAATTAAACCAGCATGTAGCCTATGCTAAGATTCACTAGGACTTTACAAAGTTTTATTATTTAGTGAAAGACTCGCCAAGATCTTACAAGATTTTATAATTGAGTAAAATATTCGCCATGTCTGGTTAGAGATTCGCCAAAAAATTATATATACATATTATATTATTGATAAAATCGCCTTCCATTTTTCCTATATACCATGGAGATTCGTCCATTTATTATATTTATAAATTTAGGGGGGGTTCTTAAAATTTTCCCTGCTTGAACCCAAGACCTCTACTCTCTTAAAATAGCTTTGAACCAATTGAGCTATACAAAAAATTTGAGAGAGAGAGAGAGAGGGGTTGATGCTTTGGGTTGCATGCTTGCTTTGTGAAGGCTCTTTTTCCCTACAAAACAAAAAACACAAAACCCAACACGAACATACAAAAAAAACGAACCTTGCGGCTCGAAGTTAGCTTTAGCCGAAAAACTAAATATTTTCAAAAATGAACCTTGCGGCTCAAAGTTAGCTTTAGCCGGAAACTAAATATTTTCCTCAATGTTTCTGATTTTCCAAGATCACACTAAGGCGCAGGGAAAAGAGCATACGCATGAGAAAAATCCTTCCTTTCTGTTTCTGATTTGCCCAGATTGCACAGAGTCGCAGGGCAAAGAGCATACGCAAAAATGAAAGGTATAGATCCGGTAATAAAAAAAAGCTAAATAAACCGAAACCGAAACAAACAGAGAGAAAATAAATGTAAACTGCAAATAAACACTGTATACCTCTAGATCTTAAAAATGACGCAGCTAGGGCTACCGGAAACCTTTTCGCGTGAAACGAAAGGGGTTCCTCACTAGAATAGATGCTCCCAACACAACAGAGCAGTCCTCTCGGCCCGAAAGCAGTCAGAAACAGTAGATCTAGGAAACGGCAGTCGGATGCAGTTCTACCAGCTTCTTATTTGGATCACCACGGACGCGGCCCTCAAATAGCTCTGATACCATGTAGGAATTTACAGGGTAAGCTCCTCAGACAGAACACCAAAGGACATCGCTCACAACCAGATCGCAGATCGATACACCAATATTTTTGACGTGGTTAAAACCCTCAAAGAGGGAAACAGTCCACGGCTTGAGCCAACGCGGCCACTTCAGGGAATTTATTAATAAAAGAATGAAAATTTACATAAGATTCTCTCATAGACGGATTACCCTGCAAATGACCCTCCATGCTCTTTAAATAGACATCATGGACCAATCGGGTGTTAAGCCACGGATCAAGTGTTGGTAATACCGAGGAGAGAATGAACTGTCGGATCACTACATATCGTGACTGTCAGATTGTAGGTTACAAAATGTACATAGTAAAGAAACACACTTTACCTAACTCTATACTAGACCAAGTTGTACTTAACTATTTCCTATGTGTCGGAATATCCTAACAATGGGTATCTACTTTAAATTTCTATCTACATTGTTTCCCAAATATACAATGTGTGCATAAACTTAAATTCAAATATTTCAAATTTGGAAATAGCTTGTGGTTTATAAATACCTGTAGTCTCTTCTCGCTCATATGACCTAGTTGCAGATGCCATAAACGAGTGAATTTTGTCACCTCCTCAAATGCCATTACCACATCGTTGATTTGAGTAATTCCATTGAACTTGTAAAAGTTCCCTGTCTTAATAGCATTCATGACTACTAAAGTGCCCTTAGACACTTTCAGTGCTCCAACTTGACCTGTGAACTTATAACAACCAGAATCCAATGCTCCCAAAGAAATTAGATTTTTATTTAATTCAAGTACACGTCTCACATCTATTAATTTTCTCACAATACCATCAATCATCTTGATTTCAACGCTACCAACCCTAACAAACTTACGGGATATATTATTACCCATAAGGACAAATCCACCATCAACAACTTCATATGTTGAAAAAAAAATTTATGTGGACATGGATGATGAGATGTGACAAAATCACACTATTGATTCACCCCCCCCCAACCCTCCTCTCAATAGTTCTCAAAGGTTTCCAACATTTGCTCCATTCCAATGGGTGCTAGGTCTACTCTAATGATTTTGCTTGATTTCATTAATTTTGAAGGTGTTTACTTAATATTATGTGTCCTCAGCTTCCTCGATCACATAGAATGGTGATTTCACATACTGTCGAGATCAATACATTTGAAGAGAATATAGAAAGAACAATTTTTGTGTTGTTAAATGACAATGGCATATAGTTCGTACCAAAAAGGTGAACAAAATCAAGTCTTGTATAGATGTTAGAGAAAATTTTGAGAAAAAAGTCAATGAAGAGCCCAAGAAAGGGGTCTCATTTGTGAAGGCCATTTTTCCTATATGTTTATGCATTTTATGGGGTCAACCCCTTCTTCTTGGATCTATAATTATTTGTTTTATTAATTTTCAAGTGTTTTAATCATTCTTGGGTTTGCTCTACTATGATGGGTTAGTGCATCTTGATGGGTCATCCTGCTTCGATACAATTCTGTCTACAAATTTTCATATCTATAAGCTTTGCTTAGATATTATAAATTTTGATATATTTGTAGATTCAAACAGGCAAGATTCTTTTTTAGGAGGGATAATTTCTCAAATTCTGGTTGGGGTTTTTTTGGGGTTGGGATAATTTAATTACTTCACATATGGGGTTTTATCTCTTCAAAATGTATAGATTAGTACAAGTTCTATTATTTTTATAGACCCTCATTGTTACTTGGCCATTTAAGATAGATGCTTCACTCCTCCTACTACTCTTAATGGTGAGGCTTCCTTCCTTCAGGCCGCAAAAATGAATCAACATGAAGATAATGAATGGATAGGAGTTGTAGGCCATAATTTATGGTATATGTAAGTTTTAATATAAGTTTTTGTGTAGATGCCCTAAAGTCCTCTCCAAACATTTCCAAACTCTAAGAGATATATCATTTCCAAACTCTAAGAGACATATCACTTTTTCTTGTGAGGTCTACTCCCAAAAATTTCATCCATGGACCATTTAGCCCTTATAACTATAAACACATAAATAACTATTTTTTTTACTATAAAAAAAATATAATAAAACATAGTAACAATAAAAATTTATGAAATTGAAATTTTATATAATAACAGTAAAAATATTTATGAAATTGAAATTTTATATAATAACAGTAAAAATTTAACACTTACAAATTTATAAAAAATAAAATAATAAACATTATAACAAAATCATAATAGTTTGACTTCGCATTAATCATAGTAACTCCATTATTTTCGTTTCCTTCTTAAATATAGAATTATTAAATTGTTATTAAATTTGAGGATCGATTTGATATACTCAAACCTTATAAAATAAACTAGCATATCTCCTGGAGAAAAAAATTGGGAAAATAAACCCACTTATTATCCCTGCCACTGACACGATATAACACATTCGATGTATGTGTCGACCCTTAATTACTTCTTAGTTGACCAAAAATTAAATGACCATTTGTAATGTTAACCTTATAAAAAGGAAATAGTTTATTTTTTATTATTTTAATTCTATTTTTTAAGCTTTTCGATTGATTAACTGGGCTTGAGGTCTTATTGCGCAATCATGGTTTTTGTCATCGATTAGGTTGACAAGCCTCAACGCACTGATCATTTGTACCATCCTCTCCTCTACCTTGCCACATCTGCATTTCAATCATGGTTTTTGTCATCGATTAGGTTGACAAGCCTCAACGCTCTGATCATTTGTACCATCCTCTCCTCTACCTTGCCACATCTGCATTTCAACCCTATTTTAATCGTACTCACAATTCTGCAATATTTTACATTGGTTTCATACATTAACTGACTCGCAAGAATAAGAAACTGGGCAATTTTTATTGCATAGTTAATGTCCCTGACATGTTGGGGCGATAACCACATATAACGCGCGCCGTGACGACTCGAGAAAAAAAAAACGACCCACGTTATATGCGGCTATCGCCCCTACATATCAGGGAACATTAACTATGCAATAAAAATGGATTTAAGAATCGCCTAAGAAATTGTGTGCATGCCGCTAAAATTGTACCAAAGGATACTTACCTTGGATGTTGCGTGCTCTGTTGTATATATAGGTAACGAGGAAAATGACGGAATTTAGTCACTCATTGAAATTATGGATTATGCATAATAATAATGTTCGACGCTTGCTTGACAGATAGTCCTTTGGCTGAATAGACATATGCAATAATTAGTTTGCAATTCTCGAGGTGTATGGAAATATTATGTAACTAGGAAGGTGGTATCAATCGAAATTTTATCATTGATAATTTGTTGAATAAACACATATACAACAATTAATCTGCAATTTTCGAGGCTTATGAAAGGCTATGGAAAAGGATAGGTGGTATCGATCAAAATTTATTATTGACAAATCCTGGAGATTTGAATATAATGTACCGTCCTCATCACCAATGGACATAATCGAATGGCTCGTTGGGCAGATTCTTGTTCTTTCTCCCTTTTAGTGCTTTATAAACATTAATTTTCATGAACAATGGAGAAAATGGACGGACGGGTGAACATGACATTTGAGGTCATGATTTGTGAGTGATAAGAATGCCCAAAGGTCTTGTCCTTGGCTCAACAAATACTCATTGAGATTTCCCACCCAAAGTTGGTTAGGATCATTTTTTATTTTTATTTTTCTCTTTCTTTTTTAAATGAAAACCTACAAAACACAATTAAATTAATAATTTAAAAGCAATAGAAACAACAAATAATCAGGTGATATTCCCACTCATTTATGATTCATATGTTTCGATTTCAATACAGACTAGGGACCCATTAAAGATAGAAGTAATAGAATGCATAGCCAGTTGAGTCCCATGTCTGAATAATTGATTTGCACAGTTGGTTTAGTGGTGGCATTTCATAACAATGGTTCCAGTCCATTGTAAACATAAATACAAGACAATTGTTGAATACCATTCCTGAATAATTGAGTTTTACGGTTGGTTTAGCGGGTGATAGTTCAAAAAAATGCTTCCACTCTATTGCAACCTGAGTGTAAACTAGGTTAATAGGTACATTAAAATTTACGTAGGAATTGTTGCATTTCTTGACTCCTTATTCATGGAGATTCTCTTAGTCTACATCTTATCTCACTCATTCTAAGAGATTGTGGGCTGGAAGCCTTACACAAATATCTAGAGCAACAATTCACACTTCCAAAGGCTATGAACGAAGCACCAACATGTTATTCTGTGTTTTTTTCACATTATTGCATTTCGAGGATATATATATATATATATATATATATATATATATATATATATATATATATATATAGATATATATATATATATATATATATATGAAACTAAGTTAAATGAAAATTGTAAAGTATCCCTAATTTATTTTAAATTTGGATCTATTTTTTTAAACTTGAGGTTTTGCATATGATTTCATCGCCAAGACCAAACTCAATACGAATTTTCTTAAAATATCTGAGTGTACAATTAAAGAAATTTGATTTTGTGGGAGCTTTAAATTTCAGTGTTCTTGTAATATGTATCAGAGTCTCTTGTCACTTTATTTTTAATGATGTCTCCAATCCAATCCATGTAAACATAGTCCATTTCATCTAATACAAGTAAGTCTGAAAGTGTTTACTCTCCACTATATATGTGTGTGTGTGTAAAAGTTATGGTGTGGCATTTAGTATTTTTTTTTGTAAGTCAACCTTTTTTTATTATATCATGAAAATATTACATTGTGAGGAGTTTTGAGAGAGTGAAAAATTGGCCTCACTCCTACCGGATTTGTTGGCCTCCAGATACAGATAGAACAAAAGGGAGAGAAACTTTACAATATAGGACATCATTACATCCATAGACCACCATGAGAAAAATTTACCCAAATATTATAGACAACCAACAATCATTCGTGTATCTAAGGAGGAGGGGCGCAGTTTACCTCTGCTACTTAGGAAACATTTTCTGGGTGGTGAAAGGCTTCATGGATTTTAGATTCCACGTGTGCCATGTGAATCTAAAAGCTATTTATGCAAGCTTGTAGACGTATTTGGTTCCTTCTTAGTGTGCCCTGTCAGTCCAGGATGTGACGCTGATTCTGGTGGATGACAGCCAAGATACTGACTAGCTCGACATTGTCCTCATTCTGAGCATATGAGAGTTGATCGACTGTGCACTGGAGTAGATGAATTTTAACTTTGATACAGTCAAAACAGGTAGGTAAATTCACTTGGCTAGGCGAGTTCCTGATTGGAGGATCCGACTCTCCATCCCCCTTGTGCTCCTCTATTCCCTGATTTCCTCCACCCCTTCTCAATCATCCCCATTGCCACAACATTTGGAAAGACCTTCTTTCACCTTGAAACCTCATTGGTACGCCTTCCTCATTATCATATAGTAATTCCTCCCAACAAGCACCCCACCTCTACTCAAGTTTCTTATTGCGCCGCCAAAAGCAATATCTCGCCCAAGTTTAACTTAGGGTTGACTTCTATTATGTCAGCAACCAACTAGAAGCTACAACATACTACATCACATATAATAGAGTTTCAAATTGAGGGCTAGACTTTGACTTCACTGACATCCAACCATAGGACTGGTGAGTTTCTAAACATCTGCCACTGAGAATGTTGAGAGGACCTATTCCTTTTCCCCACCTGAGCAAGGCTAGGGAACACTCAGTTCCTAAAGGTTCTCCTTTCCACACAGAAACAATTAAGAAACTCCTGAAAAGAAACAATTAGACAAGGAATTACCTGAGAGGAAGTCTATGTCAAGTTGAGAGCTACACCAGCTTCTTCAACAATGCCTTTGTGCTTTCTATCCTTGCCACAATTTTCTCAATGCCTACCTTTCTTCATTTTGGGGTCCCAAGACAACTAACTACACTAGAGATTGAGAATTATAATGAACTAGCGAGTGAATAGGGCCTGATTCTCGGCTTGTCTTTCCAATCGAAGAGGGATAAAGAGTTAAGAAATCTATCCTTGGCACAAGCTCTAATTCTCCCATTACCTAGACTCATTTCTTAGCATAATAGAATACCAAACATTTATGCTACCCTACTTAATAACCTCTAACCTACATTGAGAAACTTTGTTGGGAAGGCACCCAAGGAGCAATTACTCCAAACCATGATTTTTTTCTGCTCTGTGTGAGGGAGGAGCACCTTATGTCCTGTCATATGTATTGGGACTTGTTACCCACCACTTTATGGGTGATATTCATAGGAGAAAAAAAATTCTCAAAGATGGTCCTCAGCTGGTAACCACCAGATAGTTTGATGTGTCATTTTCTCCACCACCTGAGCCAGCCTTGTGGTCCCTCGCCAATATGTTATGATTTCTCTGAGCCTCTCAACCCCAAAGGTATGAATTTTCATTGATTTAGTTGAGTAATTTTGTTTACTTATCATGGACACTTTTGGCCATGGATTGGTGGGGGTATTCAATGGAAAGAGTGGGCTAGGTTCGTATTCTTGTCTCCTCTTCCTGATTCGGTAGTTGGCCTTGTACCCTAGTCCCACGGGATCTCCTCTACTAGCCATTAGCTTTAAGGATGACACTACATGGGAAATTTTGATTTTGGTTGTGTGGTCCCGCTTCTCGACACCATATACATCACTCCCCTCTGCTCATTTTAACCCCATTCATCACTTTTCCCATTCGGATCCACATGTGCCTATTGGGTCCACATAGGGTTAGCCTCCCCTCCCCTTGTCCACACTTTGGTCGGTCATGGAATGACACTCAATGGTTTATACGACTAAAAAGAAAGGAAAAAGCATAATTTTGCCACTTACAACAAGAAATGTACCACAAAATGCAAAAGGTGGTCGGGACATACAATTTAGCATGTGGGCAAAGGCCAAACATGAGCTCTACCCCTCATTCATGGTCATCGCCCTAGTTCCTATGGGCCCTAGATGAGCCCCCTCCACATTAACGAAACCATTATTGTCCCAACCCCTAGTGGGCAATGAGTTGTCCCACCTAAAAATGGGTTATCTACTGTTATATTTGTTAGGGTCCAACCCTAACTCCCTTATTTAGGTAATAGGTTCGAGTCATAGTTATAGTTAGTTAAAGAGTCAATAAAGAGCATATTAATAATTGTAAGTGGTTGACCCGCATTTAAGGAAGGGACCACAGTTAGTTGCAAATGGTCCATGGTATTAGATAGATGGTATTAATAAGAACCATGGTACTAACCCATGGTATTGCATATATGAATCCTATATAAAGGATAGAGACTCCCCTTGAGGAGCGTCATGTCTTATTTTGTAATTGAGCCCAACTCTATTGGAGGTTGCCCCCTCGAAGAGGCAAGTGAACATTGCTTTTCTTTCTGAATAATAAAATACATGCTATTATTTCTTATTGTTCTGTGTTCTGGGTATATTTCTTCACATATTTGGTATTCCGGTATCTTCTCGCAAGTCAAGAGCATAAAAAGTGGTATCAGAGCACTTTCCAGGGCCGGTGGGATCTTCATTTTTAACAGAATTTTTTTTTGGCTAGAGATGTGTTCTGACGTCTTTAAACCACGGGATCTGTCGTTGAGCGCATAAACCTGCAGATTTGGGGAGGCATACATGCAGGAAATACAAGAGGTGGTCACACTTTTTGGACTCCCTTGTAACCCCTGTGGCTACCCCTTCGAGTAGTAGCGCATTAGACAGAACACGCACGTACTGTCTTCCAAGTACCCTCTGGGTATATCGAAGACCCCATAGGCTCTCTTGAAACCTCGCCATAGATAAACCGTCAGCCGTCTTGCTGCTACAGTACACTGAGAACAACACTCGAGGAGATTACTCGTGCGTACGGTATGGTAGTCGGGTTGTACGACTAAGGGTATGGTTGATCCTCCTTGGTTAGTGTCGTGAAATATTGGGTTGAGTATTACTGTCGGACCCTTATGTATATTGTGATCTGTAGCACCTGACACTCCTTGAGACCATATTTCCCTTGTCTCTCTCTAGATCACGCATCATATTTTCAATATCAAATCTAGCAGGTTGGTTTCATAGGACGCTTATAGGAGACTTAGCCCATAAGAATCAAGTTGACGAGCTGAGCAAGGTGGTACCATTCACTTGTTAGCGTCAAAACTTCGGGTGGTCCCAATTTCTTTTTTCACAGTAACAAGTGCATTGGATCAGTGCATGGTACAAACCAAAGCTCAAGCTATGGCCAATGAGAAGATCAACACCCTTGAACAAACGTTGGATGCATTAATGAAGCAGATCCAAATCTTAGCTGACTCACTCACAAAGGGCAAGTCAGAGGAACAATCGGAGGCATATGATTTTAGTGAAAACCTTGAGGGAAAATCTAGCCATTCTCTTCACTTCTATGGAAACCACCAATAGTGCCAGCTTCGACCACCCAAGTTAGACATGTATAAATTTGATGGCTCTCATCTGGTCATATGGATAGCACAAATGGAGCAATATTTCACATTGAATCACATCAGAGATGATGCGATGAAGCTAAGTGTGGGAAGCCTATACTTGGACCAAGAAAGATGGCAATGGTGGTAGTGGAATCAATGCTGCTATGCAATGACACTGACTTGGAAAATATTCTCAAAAGCCCTTTCTAATCGCTTTGACCATGAATCTAGCTTTTTGGGTCGTCTTACTAAGCTTCGAGAGACAGGCACAGTTCAAGAATATATTAAAGCCTTTGAAGCATTAGCCTTCCGCACAGGAGGTCTAGCAAATGAATTCTACCTAGAATATTTTATCAGTGGTCTCAAAGATGCCATACAAGCCCACGTCCGACTACAACACCCAGTCTCATGGCTGGCAGCTTGCAAGATAGCTCATGAAGTAGAACGCGCGTTAGCGGCCCAGTCGACTTGTCAAAATTTCATAGCCAAAGGACGCCCCACCCAAGCTCCGAGCACTACCCAAACACTTAAGGTTCAAAAGGTGTCAGCAGCAGAAATGGAAGAAAGAAGAAAGCAAGGATTGTGTTACTACTGTGATGAGAAATACTCCCCGGGGCATAAATGCAAGGAACCCAAATTCTTTCAAATTGATGCTACTGATCACAGTTCATCTAAGGAAGCCCCACCATTTGAGGGACCAAAGGAGGAAGATGAGGACAACCAGCCAAATAATGAGCTCCCAGCCACACCAAAAGAACCAGTTATCTCGCTTCATGCTTTGGCAGGAATTTCTTCTCCCCAAACTCTCAAAATCATAGGTTTTATTAAGCATCGCCCTATAGTAGTCTTGATTGATAGTGTCAGTATGCATAAATTTATACATCTAAGCGTCACGAAAGCAGTACATTGTTTTGTGAGAGTAGTCTCTAATTTCCAGGTCCAGATTACTGATGGGGGGACAATGAAATGTGAAGGCCGTTGTGAAAATGTCAAACTTCAAATGGGGGAGTATCACCTAAAGACCCACATGTTTGCCATTAACATGGGTGGGTGTGACATTGCCTTGGGTGTTGAATGGCTCTGCACACTTGGCCCAATTACAATGGATTTCCAAGAGTTATATATGAGCTTCAAGCAGAATAACTATACACATACCCTCCACGGACTCCAAGTAGGTGCTCCTTCTATCATCAACTCGCATAGGATGGAAAAATTGTTAAAAAAGGGCCAACATGGAGTTATAGACCAATTTAATGCCATCTAGGCCTTCAAACCCACTTCTCTTCATATTCATCCTGAGATGCAACAGGTCTTAAACAACCATCTACAGGTCTTTGAAAAGCCTCATGAGCTTCCACCCTCGAGAGGGGAACATGATCATAGCATTACTTTGGTCCCAGGGGCACAACCACCAAATGTGCACCCATATAGATATCCTTTCGCCCAAAAGAATGAAATTGAAAAAATCATCAAGGAAATCCTAGAAGCTAGTGTCATTCATCCTAGCATTAGTCCTTATTAATCGCCTGTGGTCATGGTGCTCAAGAAAGATGGGGAATGGCGTATGTGTCCAGACTTCAGGGCCCTCAACAAGCTGACGGTTAAAGACAAATTTTCCATCCTAGTTGTTGATGATTTACTGGATGAACTAAATGGGGCTTAATTCTTTACTAAGATTGACCTTCGCTCGAGCTATCACCAAATTCACATGAAAGAAGTAGACATTCCAAAGACTACTTTCCAACTCATGAAGGCCATTATGAATTCCTAGTCATGCCATTTGGTCTCTGTAATGCCCCATCCACTTTTCGGAGACTCAGGAATCACCTGCTCAAATAATATCTCAGAAAATTTGTCCTTGTTTTCTTTGATGACATCCTCATCTACAACCTCACCTGGGATAAACATCTTCAACATGTAGATCTTCTCTTGCAACTACTCTGGAAGCATAAATTATTTGTCAAATTGTCCAAGTGCTCTTTTGGCATGGAAGAAGTTGAGTATTTGGGCCACATTGTGGAGCGTGAAGGTGTCAGGGTGGATCCCAAAAAGATCCAGGCAATGCAGGATTGGCCTCAACCAAAGACCTTGAAGAACTTGAGAGGATTTTTGGGTCTCACCGGCTACTATCGCAAATTTGTTCGCAATAATGGTCGCATTGCTAGACCCTTCACTCACCTTTTAAAGAAAAATCCATTCCTCTGGAATGATGAAGCGCAACAGGCATTTATATCTCTCAAACATGCCATGTGTTCCACTCCTGTATTGGGACTACCCAACTTCACCAAATCTTTTGTGATTGAATGTGATGCTTCAGGTACGGGTATTGGGGCTGTCTTAATGCAGGGAGGTCAACCCTTGGCCTTCACTATCCAACAATTAAGTGGGACAAATTTGGGACAATCTACCTATGAGAAGGAAATGATGGCCATCTTACATGCAGTGGATACCTAGCGACCATACTTATTAGGGCGGCATCTCCAAATCTGCACAAACCATTAAAGCCTTAAATATTTTTTGGAGCAACGCCTATCCTTGCCACAACAAAATAAATGGCTAGCCAAAATGTTGGATATGATTATGAGATAATTTACAAGAAAGGGTGAGAAAATGTCGTAGCAGATGCTTTATCACGCCAATTTCAGGAGGAAAGCACCCTGCTAGAAATCTCTCTTCCCATTCCAGAGTGGATTGACGAGGCTTGCAAGGAATGGTTTTCACATCCTTTGCTCTCCCAACTCATTAATAAATTGCAGGTGGATCCAAATTCCACAGCGGGCTACTATTAGCAAGATGAGATCCTTCGCTACAAGGACAAAGCAATGATATCACCAACATCCACCCTTAAAAGTCGCATTTTGGTAGAGTTGCACTCATCTCCCACTGCAAGCCATTCAGGCTTTCATAAGACTTATGTTCACACTCGACGTTCATTCTTTTGGACAAGCATGAAAAAGGACATTCTTACTTCTGTAGCTGAGTGTGATGTGTGTCAGTGCCACAAAGGAGAAACAGTCAAATCCCCGGGCACATTACAGTCATTTCCCATCCCTGCCTCAATTTGGATGGAGGTTTTTATGGATTTCATTATGGGTCTTCCGAATCAGGCAACAAGTCAATCATCATGGTGGTTGTGGACAAACTTTCTAAGTATGCTCATTTCTGCGCCCTATCCCACCCTTTTACACCAGCTTTGGTGGCTCAATATTTCATGGACTAGATCTTCAAATTTCATGGCATGCCCACTTCCATTGTGTCTGATCGTGACCCGATCTTAACCAGTAACTTTTGGCAGGAACTCTTCAAGTTACAAGGTACCCAACTACAACTTAGTACTTCCTATCATCCCCAAACTAATGGTCAAACTGAAGCAGTCAACAAATGTCTGGAGACCTACCTCAAGTATTTCACTTCAGAAAAGCAAAATCTATGGGTATAGTGGTTACCTCTAGCTGAATGGTGGTATAATACTAACTATCATGCCACCACCAAAATGACTCCATATGAAGCAGTTTATGGTCAACTCCCTCCTTCACCTACTTCTTCTATCCAGGGATGCTCGAAGATACAAGCAATGGATCAACTCCTACATAACCATTCAACCATGTTAGCCCACCTCAAAGAGAATCTCCATCAAGCTCAAAATCGCATGAAGCAATAGGCAGACCAACATCGTTCAGAGCGCAAATGTCAAGAAGGGGATCAAGTATTCTTGAGGCTGCAACCATATAAGTAAACATGACTTAAAGACAAGGGTTGTCAGAAATTATCTCCAAAATTCTACGGACTGTATCAAATACTTCAGTGCATCGGAGAAGTAGCCTACAAGCTAGCCTTGCCACCCACTGCAAAAATCCATTCTGTATTCCATGTCTCATGCCTCAAGAAAGTGGTTGGGAACCATTGCAGAATTCAAACCAGTCTATCGGAATTGGATGAAGAATGTTCAATCTGGCTCAAACCTAAACAGGTTCTTGACACGCGAGAAAGGCACCTACGCGGCCGCACAATCAAGGAAGTCCTCGTCAAGTGGAAAGACACCTCTACAGAAAATGTGACCGGGGAACCAGCCACTGTTGTTCAGCAGTTTCCGTAGCTTCAGCCTTGAGGACAAGGTTATTTTTATGGGGGGGGCATGTTAGGGTCCAACCCTAGCCCCCTTATTTATGTAATAGGGTCAAGTCATAGTTATAGTTAGTTAAAGAGTTAATAAAGCCCATATTATTAACTGTAAGTGGTTGACCCACATTTCAAGAAGGGACCACAGTTAGTTGTAAATGGGCCATGGTATTAGATAGATGGTATTAATAAGAACCATGGTATTGCAAGTATGAATCCTATATAAAGGATAGAGACTCCCCTTAAGGAGCATCGTGTCTTATTTTGTAATTGAGCCTAGCTCTATTGGAGGTTGCTCCCTCGAAGAGGCAAGTGAACATTGCTTTCCTTTCTGAATAATAAAATACATGCCGTTATTTCTTATTGTTCTATGTTCTAAGTATATTTCTTTGCATATTTGGTATTCTGGTATCTTCTCGCAGGTCAAGAGCATAACAATATTCCACACATCATGTTCTCATCCCCTGGAGCCTAGAGCAGTTGTGAAGAAAAATCAATCAAAGGAAAAATGCATATGAAGAAGGGTGGAAAAACAAAGGTCGGGGTAACTCATGTACCACGATTTTCTCCCTCCTACACTCATATACCCAAGTGCGGGCTTCTCTTATCATAACTACCCTTGTACCATAACATGTGGCTTGGAGCGTTCCCCTGATGCCCACATTGTCCCATCACTATGGCATATGCCACCTACCCATTGTTGGATGTACCATGGACATGCCACCCCCTTTAAAGGTTGAAACTACCTAATAGGGTCATTGGTTAACCCCCTTATTGAGCTTGGATACACTTGTACATGCCAAAGAACACTATGGAAGGGCATGCCACCGTGAAGTGCCCTATTGATTCCATGATTTGTAAGCTCTCTTACTTGATTATTCTAATGATTTGTTGTATTGGAAGGTAAGGGGATGCATTGTATCATATGCAAGATTTCAAGTGGGTCTCCATTTGGGGTTTGGTCTCCCTATACGGGGTCCAAGCCCTCTAGAGGGCCACATTGGAACATAAAGGGTGAGTGTTGATAGAAATGGACCTCCACTATAGCAGAGAGTACTTCATGGATCCCTGCACCACTTAGTGATTTCTCATGTTCCACCTTTTGGATGAAGATGATGCATGTCGTCCATGCCCATACGACTCCACATTTGCACCAAACACTTGGAAAATTTTCCAAGGTCCAAACGAGGATGTGTCTCACTACAAGAGACAAATGGAGGGCTTTTATCATCATCATAGCCCTTACAGAAGATTTACATGCATTATAGATCCACTTGGAGACCAATGAGGATGTCTGTGTGCTCCCACACCCACTTGGGAGCACCACATGTGACTTACTTGGAAAACAAGTTGCTAACCTCTTGTCCAGTATGTTTGGAGTCCATTCTCTCACCATGCCACACTTTGGATTTCATTAGGCCTCCTCAATGAACCAACGACTCATCATATTCATTATTTTTCCCACTTGAGAGGTTATTATTTGTATTATTGAGCTATCTTGGTGGTCTTGTCACCAAGTCATGTCATTCTTATGTATTATTTTATTATTTGGGGCTAAATTATGCCAATTATTAGGAAAATTGAATCCCCTTTAGAGTTGTATATATATGAGAGAAACTCATTCTAACCTCTCATCATCAATTGGATTAGATTAGTATCTCTTATGATATTTTCACACTTTTTGTTGGGATGAATTTTCGGATATTTTCATGATGCATTATGATGTTTGGATTTTCGCTATTGTCTTTGGAGCTTCTTTATGTAAGTTGAAATTTTGTTGTTATTCTTATTATCTTACTAGTTAAATGCATGTATTTTGTTATCTTTATTCTTGTATGGGTTAAATATAGTGTGAAATTCTTTTGTGACCATGAATAAGTGATTAAATGAATGTAATGACCTTTAAGGGATTGGGTGAATGTTCTTATAGGCAACTCTTAGGTTAAATACCTCAAAACTTTGTCTCTTTCGCAAATTTGAAGTATAAATCTCTATTGATGTAGTTGTTGCCCTTGTAGAAGCTATAATATATCAATTAGATCTCCTTAACTCATGAAAATCATGATCTATGTGTATATTGACTACATTAAGCCCAAGAAATCAGATCCTCGTATCCCTTTGGTGGTCAAATTTACCTCTCTTTTCTTCAATTTTCCAATTTCTAGGCCTAACCCTAAAAGGCCACCTAGGGCATCAAACAAATCTCCTTGTAGCCATCCAAACACCTTGAAAATTGGTCCACTACTACATCGTAGTTTGATCAAGGGGTCCTCAAAATTTCAAGCATTTTCCACTGTGGAATCCTGACATATATTCAGCCCTAGCCACAAGACCATCTCTTACCCTATGTTGATTTGGGTTAGTGTCCTCAGTTGGGTCACTGCATTTTTATTTCAAAATAAAATTAGTCCTATGATCCTATTCTCCTCCCCAATTAGGTCAAGCCCCTCTTTGAGTAATCAATTCCATACCCATGACCTAGTTTAGGTTCACTTGGCTTCTCTATGGTCCCACAAGTTTGCAACTCCAATTCTACAAGAATTACATAGAATCCTCTTATCCATAAGGCTCCTTAGGTCTAAGAAGCCCCTTTTAAGGCACATCCTCCAAAACTAGGCCTAAGAATCCTCATAGCCCTTCCTAAAGACACCATCACCTTTGTTTTGAAGCAAGCAAACTATCTAATTAAACCTCTCTTGCGAATAGACCTTAGGAATCAAACTCTATCCATTCATAGATATGAACCCCCCTATACCAGGTCTCCTCCCATTGGTGAAAGTTCGTAATGAGTAGGGAGCCTTAACTAAGGTGACAGTGGGCTATCATTCCATTGTTGCCCCTTGACCTAGTAGTTTTTCTATAGGATCTCCTCCAAAGTCCCTTGCTAATTTGAGCAGTAATATTTTTGGTGACGTTGTCGGGGACACGAGATGTCTGTATTGTTTCCCTTACAACATTATTGATATATTATTTGGCAACTCCATAGGAAGAAAAAATCCATAGTTCTTCATTAAAATTCAAAGTTAATGCTTGTAGGGTGAAGCAAGCATCTATCAAGGCATTTTTAATTCACCCTAGAAACTCCATTTTATTCCTAATACGCAAAATCATGAAAAATGGCTTGTTGTCAAGAAGAGAGTACCCATGGCTTTCCATCCGCAAAACTCAATGATCAAGAACTACAAAAACTACAAGAAATTGTGGACCAGTATGTTGAGTTTTGTGAAGATTTGTTGGAGAACATGGGTAAGGAATTCATGCTCAAGTTTCATGGAGCAACACAAAAACGACTCTACATAACGATGTGTGCTTATGAGAAGGATCCTTGTCATATCTTTGAACTTTTCAACCAAACCTATGTTTTTGATATTATAACTGATCTTATCAATGAAAAATATTATAATCAATCACAAATCCCCATAGAATGTAATCAATTCGGTTATCAGGGTGACCTTGAAGAAAATACAAGTGGGGAGGACCATCATGGAAGTAGCGAATATATGGATGAATGGAATCAATCTAAATAAGATCATGATGAGGACCTTTAGGATGCAGATTTAAGGACTGAGAAGGTGCACGGCATGAGTGAAATCCCTATTAAAGCCCATGAGGATGAACGGAACGAAGTGGGGACTTTCATTCAAGAAAGGGTGCTTGAGGATATGAATATTGTAGATCCACGTGAAGATGACATTTCTGATTTCTTATGCATTGATGAGGGAAAATGGGATATGGGAAACCATCATTATGACAATGATCCTATTTATGATACTAACAAGGAAAATGACATTAAAATTGACTCTCCTTTTCTCCACGACATCACTCATAATGATATGACTACTCACACCATTAAAAAGGAGGATCATTGTTTTCCCATGCATGAAGAAGGTTTGTTAGAAATAGCGGGCCTCATTTATGACGTCAATGATGACACTAAAAAAGGCCTTTCCTTCCCATGCCTTCTCTAGGATCCCAATAACATAGTTACCATATCCATGATCCCTCACCTTGGCCATTCTCACATTATCACAATTATTGATGATCCCTTTTCCTCTCTTAGGTATGATGCTATGGATGAACTATCCATTAGATGCATCCCTCCTCCCCCATCATACCCTCAGGATTATGAATATGATCATCATGAGCAACTTGCCTCTTACGTCATCCCATGTCATTGGTCTCCCTTTCTTCCCAACCATGACCTTATGGTGACCATGAAGCATGATATTAATGATAAGGACCATGATGGGGATGATATGCCTAAGGTTTCAATCCATTAGAAGTTCATGAGCTTGATTATTGATATCTCTATATTTTGGTTGGAAGAAAGGTTAATGTGTAATAGATTACAACCCTTTGCTCTCTCTTCCCCTGTGATACTCCATGAGTGGTTACTTCATTGTCCCACCTCCTACCTTTGCGACCTTCCATGTTGTCATTCCTACCCCTCCCTATGGATATATTGCATTAGTAAAAGCAGAAAGGCGGTTGCTTTCATATTGATTGGATGATATGTTGGTTGCATTAGGTCTATGATTACACTTAGTGTTTGGGTGATGTAACATGCATGTTAGGGTAGGATGCATTGCATGTTGATTTTTTCATTAGAACTAACATCATACGATATTATCATGTTAGATTAGTTGCATTTAGATTAACATTGAATTTGAAATTTTATTTACTAGTTGATTTTTGGAGGCCTAATATAAGCATGTGTGATCATGAGGCACCATGAAAGCATGCTTCCCCATGTGTTTGATTTGTGATATGTGCAGGTGATAGGTCTGCGAACCTAAGAGATTGTTGGAGTTCTAATGACATCCCCATTTGAGTAAATTTTTTCACTCTCCAGATAGATCATGTACCAATTGGAGCCATATGTTATCCACCACTTTGTGGGTGATATCTCTAGGAGAAATTGTTTCTCCAAGATGGCCCTCAACCGGCAGCCAGCAACCCCTTGCAGCCACCAGATAGATCGATGTGCCATTTTCTCCACCACCCGATCCAGCCTTGTGGTCCCTCGCCCATCTGTTATGATCACATGTTTGAAGTTGGTCCTCCTGACCCCAAAGGTATGAATTTTCATTGGTTTAGTTGAGTAATTTTGTTTAATTATCATGGACACTTTTGGGCATGGATTGGTGGGGGGATTCAACGAAAAGAGCGAGCTAGGTTTGTACTCTTGTCTCCTTTTCCTGATTCGGTAGTTGGCCTTGTATCCTAGTCCCATGGGATCTCCTTTACTCGGCATTAGCTTTAAGGATGGAACTACATGGGAAATACCAATATTGGTTGCATGGTCCCACTTCCAGACACTGTATACATTGCTCCCCTTTGCTCATTTTAACCCCATTCATCACTTTTCCCATTTGACTCCACATGTGTCCACTAGATCCACATAGGGTTAGCCTCCCCTCCCGTTGTCCACACTTTGGGTCGAGCTTGGAATAAAGCCCAGAGGTTGATGCAACTAAAAATAAAGTAAAAAACATAATTTGGCCACTTACAATAGGAAATGTACCAAAAAATGCAAAAGATGGTTGGGACATACAAATTTAGCACATGGGAAAAAGTCAAACATGAGCTCTACCCCTCATTCATGACCACCACCCTGGTCCTTATGGGCCCTAGATGAGCCCTCTCCACATTAACAAACCCATGATTGTCCCAATCCCCAGTGGGCAATGAGATGCCCCACTTCAAAAGGGGGTATCTACTACTATATTCAACACATCATGCTCTCATCCCCTGGAGCCCCGAGCAGTTATGAAGAAAATTAATCAAAGGAAAAAGGCATTGGATCTTATGCATGATTGTAGGTGGGTTTCCATTTAGGGATTGGTCTCTGTATATGGGGTCTAATCCCTCTAGATGGCCACATTAGCAATTGTAGGGTGAGCGTTATCCCTAACACGACTTAATGATTACTCATGTTCCATCTTTTGGATGAGGATGATGCACCTGGCTCACCATGTCCAACAGGATCCACATTACACCATACACTTGGCATGTTGAGAAATGGCAACAAGAAATTGCAGTTTAATTTGTCCTTGAATCAAACTGTGAATTCAATTCGAATTCTATTCTCATAGCAACATAAAATAGTTAATTTAAGTTTATTAAACTTACTTAACTGAGGAATTTCAAGTTGGAAGTCTTTTGGAAGTCATGTGCATTTTCTCCCTACTTTGTAGGAGTCCAGTATGAGTTAATTGTGAGTTGTAAAAAAGAAGACTCAATTTCATGAGTTAGTTCAATTAAATTGGTTCTCAAATTGATTGAGAGAACTAATAGTGAGTTAACAGTCAGCAGTGACACTAATGAACTCCACCAGTGCTACTCTAGTTAACTGAATATTTACTCATTAGAAACTCATGCACGTTGATTCTGAGAAAGACCCAGTTGAGAATAGAGTGCAGGGACAGTGTACTATTTGTTTTATATTTTTCTGAGTTGTAATGATAGTGCAATCAGGCACTAATCCTTGAGGGATTGCGCTATTTTTAGAGGCTTTATTTCCATTTAAATACAAGCTACCCTTCATAGGAATTACACATTGGAATAGAGACTCGGAGAGCTTATGAATTCGCTAAGATTTGGCCTTGAGCTTGCTTATGAGTTTTGAGATTGAATTTGCTGAGTGCTGGGATTATTCTTAAGAGAACAAGCATTGTAATTTCATCTTGATTTTCCGAATTAATACAAAACAGATAGTGGGGTTTTGAGTTGTGGCTTTCCCCGGATATTTATTGTGTTATGTGCCTTTGATTCTCTTCCTCTATTGATTATTGTTTGCTCGATGTTTATGGGATTCCTATGTAATAGTAGAAGTATAATCTTGTCTCTTGCTTTAGAAAATTGCATTAGCTTGTGAATCTATAGGATTTTCTACATGGTATTGGAGCAAGACTATTTTTTGGGCCGAGAGTTTGCAGAGAAGATCTGATAATTTATGTGCACAATTTAAAAAAAAAATAAATAATAATAATAATAATAATAATAATAATAATAATAAATAAATAAATAAATTTAGATCTGGATTCCTTGGGAAAAGACACCCAAATTCAAAAAACAAATCGACCAAATCGAAGTTCGGATGAGGGAGGTATCATTGATTTAAAATCAGCTCTCCAAAGGAGATTTCAAAGTTTTGAGTTTTTGGGTTACTGGTGAAAGTTGAATTTGCATACATACTTCAGGATCGACAGATGGTGTTCCATGGGTTGAGGCTTCAGTATGAATTGGAAGGTAGACCGAATTTCATAGCCTAGAGGGACAATATGGAGTTTGTGTTAGAGGACAATGGCTTGAAGGAATTTATTGAACAATAAATTCCTAAGCCAACAACGACTGATACACAGAAATTGGTCGAGTGGAAGAAGTGTGTGGTGAAGGCAAGGAAGATAATCCTTGAGGGAGTTTGAGATCATATTGTCTCGATTCTCCATGGAAAGGAAACCCTGCATGCTATGTGGAAAACATTGACGAACTTGTATCAGAATGGCAGTGATCAAAGTAAGTTGGCACTGAGGGATAAACTTCGTAATATCAAGATGGAGAAAGGTGAGACGATTCCAAAGTACTTGACCAAGTTCACTCAATATCGGGATGAAGTTGGAAGTGTTGGAATCACGGTTGTCGAGGAGGATATGGTGAGCCTTTCTCTTCTTGGACTCCTAAAGAGTTGGCATAGTTATCAGGACTCTGTCAATGGTCAGGAGAAGCTGCCAGAATGGGAATGACAATTGTTGGATTTGATGCAAGATGAGATCAGGAGGAACACCAGGGATGGCTCTTCATCAAAGACTGATGATGAAGAGAACTGTGCCTTAACGATTAAGGTGAAAGGTAAAATTTCTCATTCCAAATCAGATTGTTATCATGGAGTTAAGAAGAAGGACATGACGAAAGTTAAATGCTTTCATTGTCACAAGATGGGACACTTTGCTACAAATTGTCCATTGAAAAAGTCCACGGAGAAGTCCTCAGGAGGATCAGCAAGCGAGGCTTTGGCCTCCCAATTTGAATTGGACTTTTCCCTCATTGCATGCATGGTGTTTTTAATGATGGGAAGTATCTGGTACTTAGACAGTGGAGCTTCTTTCCACATGACTAATGACAAAGAGTTATTCAGTGAACTGGAGGATAAAGATCTCAATATGCATATTGAGATGGGTGATGACGGTAAGTATAGTGTTACTAGTGTGGGCACTATTACTTTTCAGAGGGAGCATGCGTCTCCACTCACCTTGAAGAATGTTATGCATGTACACGGACTGATGAAGAACTTGGTATCTGTTGCCATGCTTGAGGATAAAGGCTATGATGTGATATTTTCGAAAGGAAAGGCATTCCTTCGACACATAGCTGCGGGTCAAGTAAAGAAGATAGGGATTCAAGTTCATAATATCTATAAGATAGAGGTAGAGGATTGTGCTGCTTTGAGTACAAAAGCGGAAAAGATGTTGAGTCGAGATGTGGACAAGTTGTGGCATAGGCGATTGGGCCACTTGCATCATGGGACTTTGAAGATATTGCAACAAATCTCTACCAGTCTTCCCAAAGGCACACTTAAGCAAGTTGATACTTGCAAGGGTTGTACTTTGGGAAAATACACCAAGTCTTCTTTTGGAGACAAAGACAGTTGAGAAAAGTCTATTCTGGAGAGAGTCCATTGAGATGTGTGTGGACCATTCTCGACAGCATCCATGGCCAAACACAGGTGTTATGTTATATTTGTTGATGACTATTCTCGTAAATGTTGGGTATTTATTTTGCAAAAAAAAGGATCAAACTTTCACAAAGTTTTGTGAGTTCAAAGCATTGGTAGAGAAAGAGTCTGGCAAGAAGGTTAAAATCCAACAGAGTGATAATGGTGGTGAGTATGTCTCCGACGAGTTTAAGAACTTATGTGCAACCGAAGCGATTAAATGAGAGTTGACGACACCCCATAACCCTCAACAACATGGGGTTTCTGTGAGGAAGAACAAAAGCATAGTAGGGGAAGCAAGGGCGATGTTGCATGCTCAGGGCCTACCACTACACCTATGGACTGAGGCATGCAACGCATCGGTTTATGTTTAGAACCGTAGCCCACATTAGATACTTGAGATGAAGACACCTAAGGAGGCTTATTCCGGTAAGAGGCCAGATGTTGGTCACTTCAAGATTTTTGGGTCATCGGTTTATTGCCATGTGACCAAAGATACATGGAAGAAGATTAAAGCAACAACAGAGTTGGGATTCTTTGTGGGGTACATGGATACACCCCACAACTATCGAGTGTACATGCTGACCAGTCGAATGATAGTGGCTCACAGGGATATCAGTTCTAATGAGGAGAAGGCCATGCGAGTATCCCTTGAGAGGGAGCCTAAGCTACATGTGGATGAGGAGCTTTTAGCTCCTAAGGTTGAGGGGCCTCAGATTGATGTGGAGCAACCAAATGTAGAGGTTCAGAGAGTGGAGACATCCACTCAGGTAGAGTCTTCCAGAGAGGGAAGAAAGTGCACTAGAGAGGCTAACAGATTGTTGGATGATGCACAGGAGAATGTGGGAGCACCCTCTTCTTAGCGCAGACAGAGGAGGTCACTAGAGAGGTACACTAGATACATGGCACTTATGGATGCATGTGTTGTGACAAAGCCATCTTCCTTTCAGGAAGTAATCAAGCACTCAGTTTGGGTTGATGCAATGGTGGAGGAGTATGACTCGATGGTTTGAAATATTGTTTGGGATGTGGTCCCGAGACAAAGGGGACAAGTCAATTGTGAGCTTCCGTTGGCTTTACAAGGTAAAGAAAGCTATATATGGTAGTGTGGAGAAGCATAAGGCCAAATTTGTGGCCTGTGGCTTTTCACAGGTAGCGGGGATTGACTATGATGAGACCTTTTCTCCTGTTGCAAGGTACTCGTCAATCAGATCTATTGTGGCACAATCAGCACATATGGGTTGGAAGATCCATCAGATGGATGTGAAGATTGCCTTCCTCAATGGCATGATTGAGGAGGAGGCATACATAGAGCATCCCAAAGGTTTAGAAACCTTGGATCGTGAGTCGCATGTGTGGCGACATAAGAAAGCATTGTGTGGGTTGAAGCAAGCACCATGTGCTTGGTACACGAGGATAGATAGCTACTTCACTGGGTTGGGCTTCACGAAGAGTGAATCGGATGTGAACCTGTATCACATAGTGGTGGAAGGTAAGATGTTGATTATTGTACTTTATGTATATGCTCTCATACTGACAGGTGATGAGAAGCTCATCAAATCTTGCAAGAGAGTTTGAGATGAAGGGTATGGGGCTCATGCATTACTTTCTTGGGATGGAGGTATGGTAAGGAGATGGGGAGTTGTTTGTATCTTAGGGAAAGTATACCAACGAGATACTTAGGAGATTCCACATGGAGAGTAGTAAACCCATGGAGACTCCTCTAGCTAGTAACTAGAGGAAGGAGGATGCCACTTCAGGGGAAGTAGTGGAAACTATTGTTTACAGGAAGCTTGTGGGTTCACTCATGTACTTGGTGAACACACAACCGGATATGTGCTATATAGTTAACTAGCTTAGTCAAGTGATGGTTAGGCCTACCAAGCTATATTGGAAGGCGACAAAGCATGTATTGAGACACCCGAGAGGCACCACTCAATTTGGGTTATGATACAGATAGACAAAGAGAGTGAAGCTTCCAGGCTTCATCAATGGAGACTGGGTAGGGAGTCCATCCAACAGGAAGAGCATATCAGGAGGGATCTTTAGTATTGGGTCAACGACAGTTTCTTGGTACAACAGAAAACAATTATCGGTTGCACTCAGTTCGGTAGAGGCAGAGTACATGGCTGCAAGTTAGACATCATGTGAGGCTATCTTGATGAGGAAGATCTTGGTTGGTTTGTTTGGCCAACAGATGGATCCGACAATGATTTATTGTGATAATCAGAGTTGTATCAAACTCTATGAAAATCTAGCTTTTCATGATTGGTCTAAGCATATTGATATTTGGTATCATCATCTCAAATATTGTGTATTAAGGTGGATCATGTTGTTAGGTTACATTCCCATGGAGGAGAAAGATGTTGGCATCTTGACAAAGGCAATGTCAAGATGTAAATTTGAGTTTCATAAAGACAGGATCAAGGTAGTTAGAAATCCCTTTCTTGTTGAGAGGAAGTGTTGAGAAATGGCAACAAGAAATTCCAGTTTAATTTGTCCTTGAATTAAACTATGAATCAAATTCGAATTCTATTCTCATAGCAACTTAAAATAGTTAAATTAAGTTTATTAAACTTACTTAGCTTTAAAATTTTGAGTTGGAAGTCTTTTGGAAGTCATGTGTATGTTCTCCCTACTTTGTAGGAGTCTAGAATGAGTTAATTGTGAGTTGAAAAATAGAAGACTCAATTTCATGAGTTAGTTCAGTTAAATTAGTTCTCAAACTGATTGAGAGAACTAATAGTGAGTTAACAGTTAGTGGTGACACAAATGAACTCCACCAGTGCTACTCTAGTTAAATGAATATGTACTCATTAGAAACTCATGCGTGTCGATTCTGAGAAAGACCCAGTTGAGACTAGAGTGCAGGGACATTGTACTATTTGTTTTAGATTTTTCTGAGTTTCACTGATAGTGCATGCAATCAGGGACTAGTCCTTGAGGGATTGCACTATTTTTAGAGGCTTTATTCCGCTTTAAATACAAGCTATCCTTCATAGGAATTACACATTGGAATAGAGACTTAGAGAGCTTGTGAATTGGCTAAGATTTGGCCTTGAGCTTGCTTATGAGTTGGAGATTGAATTTGCTGAGTTATGGGATTGTTCTTGAGAGAACAAGCATTATAATTTCATCTTGATTTTCCAGATTAATACAAAAAAAATATTAGGGTTTTGAGTTGTGGCTTTCCCGAGATATTTATTATGTTATGTGCCTTTGATTCTCTTCCTCTATTGATTATTGTTTTCTCGATGTTTATGGGCTTCCGTTGTAAAGAGTAGAAGTATATTCTTGTCTCTTGCTTTAAAAAGTTATATTATCTTGTGAATCTACAATATTTTCTACATGGTATTGGAGCAAGATTGATTTTTGGGCCGAGAGTTTGCAGAGCAGATCTGAGAATTTTTGGGCAAAATTTTCAAAAAAAAAAAATGAATATATGGAATCCATGGGAAAAGATACCCAAAAAAAATAAAATTGGCCAAATAGGAGTTCAGATGAAGGAGATATCATTGATTTAAAATCAACTCTCTAGAAGAGATTTCAAAGTTTTGAGTTTTTGGGTTATAGGTGAAAGTCGAATTTGCATACATACTTCAAGATCGGTAGATTATGTTCCATGGGTTGAGGCTTGAGTATGCCTTGGAAGGCAACTCAAATTTAATAACCTGGAGGGACAGGATGGAGGTTGTGCTAGAGGATAATGGCTTGAAGGAATTTGTTGAACAAGCAATTCCCAAGCTAGCAACTGCTGATGCACAGAACTTGGTTGAGTGGAAGAAGTGTGTGGCGAAGGCAAGGAGGATAATCCTTGAGGGAGTTTGAGATCATATTGTCTCGAGTCTCCATGGAAAGGAAACCCTGCATGCCATGTGGAAATCATTGACGGACGTGTATCAGAATAGCAGTGATCAAAGTAAGTTGGCACTGAAGGATAAACTTCGTAAAATCAAGATGGAGAAAGGCGAGATGATTCTAAAGTACTTGACCAAGTTCACTCATTGTCAGGATTAACTTGGAAGTGTTGGAATCATGGTTTTCGAGGAGGATATGGTGAGCCTTGCTCTTCTTGGACTCCCAAAGAGTTGGCATAATCATCAAGACTTCGTCAATGGTCAGGAGAAGCTGCCAGATTGGGAATGACTATGGTCGAATTTGATGCAGGATGAGATCAAGAGGAACACCAGGGATGGATCTTCATCAAATAATGACGGTGAAGAGAATTGTTCCTTAGCGATTAAGGTGAGGAAGGTGAAAGGTAAAATTTCTCATTCCAAATCGGATTCTTATCATGGAGGTAAGAAGAAGGACATGACGAAAGTTAAATGCTTACATTGTCACAAGATGGGACACTTTGCTACAAATTGTCCATTGAAGAAGTCCTCAGGAGGAGTGGCAGGTAAGGCTTTGGCCTCCCAATTCAAATTGGACTTTTCCCTCATTGCATGCATGGTGTCTTCAATGATGAGAAGTGTCTAGTACTTTGACAGTGGAGCTTCTTTCCACATGACTGGTGACAAAGAGTTATTCAGTGAACTGGAGGAGAAAGATCTTAAGATGCATATTGAGATGGGTGATGATGGTAAGTATAGTGTTACTAGTGTGGGCACTATTAATTTTCAGAGGGAGCATGTGGTTCCACTCACCTTGAATAATGTTATGCATGTACTTGGACTGACGAAGAACTTGGTATCCATTGCCATGCTTTAGGATAGAGGCTATGATGTGATATTTTCGAAAGGAAAGGAATTGCTTCGACACATAGCCACGTGTCAAGTAAAGAAGATAGGGATTCGAGTTCAGAATCTCTATAAGATAGAGGTGGAGGATTGTGTTTCTTTGAATTCAAAAGTGGAAAAGATGTTGAGCCGAGACATCGACAAGTTGTGGCACAAGCGATTCAGCCACTTTCTTCATGGGGCTTTGAAGATATTGCAGCAAATCTCTATCGGTCTTCCCAAAGGTAGGCTTGAGCAAGTTGATACATGCAAGGGTTGTACTTTGGGAAAATACACCAATTCTTCCCTTGGAGACAGAGACAGTTGACCAGGGTCAATTCTGGAGAGAGTCCATTCAAATGTTTGTGGACCATTCTCAACAGAATCCACAGCCAAACACAGGTATTATGTTATATTTGTTGATGATTATTCTCGTAAATGCTGGGCATTTTTTTTGCAGAAAAAGGATCAAACTTTCACAAAGTTTTGTGAGTTCAAAGCATTGGTAGAGAAAGATTCTGGCAAGAAGGTTAAAGCTCTATGGAGTGATAACAGTGGTGAGTATGTCTCTAATGAGTTTAAGAACTTATGTTTAGACTGGATTAAATGAGAGTTGATGGAACCCCATAACCCTGAAGAGAATGGGGTTTTTGAGAGGAAGAACAATATCATAATAGGGGCAACAAGGGAGATGTTGCATGATTAGGGCCTACCACTACACTTGTGGGCTGAGGCATGCAACACATTGGTTTATGTTCAGAACCATAGCCCACATTGGATACTTGAGATGAAGACGCCAGAGGAGGCTTATTCTGGTAAGAGGCCAGATGTTGGTCACTTCAAGATTTTTGGGTCGTAGGTTTATTTCCATGTGACCAAAGATGCACGGAAGAAGCTTGAGCCAAAAATAGAGGGGGATATTTGTGGGGTACATTAATACACCCCACAACTATCAAGTGTACATGTCAACTAGTCGGATGATGGTGGTTCGTAGGGATATCGAATTTGATGAGGAGAAGGCCATGCGAGTATCCCTTGAGAGGGAGCTTGAGCTACATGGCGATGAGGAGCTTTTATCTCCTAAGGTTGAGGGGCCTAAGATTGATGTGGAGTAGCCACATGCAAAGGTTTAGAGAGTGGAGACATCCACTCAGGCAGAGGCTTCCATAGAGGGAAGAAATCACACTAGAGAGGTTGACAAATTGTTGGATGATGCACGGGAGAATGTGGGAGCACCCTCTTCTCAGAGCAGATAGTGGAGGTCACCATAGAGGTACACTGGATACGTGGCACTTATCGGGTAATGTGTCGTGACAAAGCCATATTCCTTTGAGAAAGTAGTGTAACACCCATTTTGGGTTGGTGTAATGGTGGAGGAGTATGACTCCATAGTTCGAAACAATGTTTGGGATGTGGTCTCAAGACCGGAGGAAAAGTCAGTTGTGAGCTCCCATAAGGTAAAGCAAGCTGTAGATGGTAGTGTGGAGAAGCATAAGGCCAGATTTGTGGCTTGTGGCTTTTCACAGGTAGAGGGGCTTGAATATGATGAGACCTTTGCTCCTGTTGCAAGGTACTCATCAATCAGATCTATTTTGGCACTATCAACATAGATAGGTTGGAAGATCCATTAGATGGATGTGAAGACTACCTTGCTCAATGGCATGATTGAGGAAGAGGTGTATATAGAGCATCCCAAAGATTTTGAAACCTTGGACTGTGAGTCGCATGTGTGCTAACTCAAGAGAGCATTGTATGGGCTGAAGCAAGCACCCTATGCTTGGTGCACCAGGATAGATAGCTACTTCACTGGGTTGGGCTTCATGAATAGTGAAGCGGATGCGAACCTATATCACATAGTGGTGGAAGGTAAGATGTTGATCATTGTACTTTATGTAGACGATCTCATACTGATAGGTGATGAGAAGCTCATCAAATATTGCAAGGAGGACCTTGCAAGAGAGTTTGAGATGAAGGACATGGGGCTCATGTATTACTTTCTTGGCATGGAGGTATGGTAGGGAGATGGGGAGTTGTTTGTATCTCAGGGCAAGTATGCCAATGAGATACTCAGGAGATTCCACATGGAGAGCAGTAAACCCATGGAGACTCCTCTAGCTGGTAACTGGAGGAAGGAGGATGCTACTTTAGGGGAAGTAGTGGAAGCTACTATTTACATGCAGCTTGTGGGTTCACTCATGTACTTGGTGAACACATGACCATATATGTGCTATGCAGTTAGCCAGCTTAGTCAAGCAATGGTTAGGCCTACCAAGTTGTATTGGAAGGAAAAAAAGCATGTATTGAGATACCTCATAGGCACTACTCAGTTTAGGTTATGGTATAGATAGACAGAGGGAGTGAAGCTTCAAGGCTTCACCGATGCAGATTGGGAAGGGAGTCCATCCGACATGAAGAGCACATCAGGAGGGATCTTTAGTATTGGGTCAGTGGCAGTTTCTTGGTGCAATAGGAAACAAATATCGGTTTCACTCGATTCGGCAGAGGCAGAGTACATGGTTGCAAGTCAGACATCATGTGAGGCGATCTGGATGAGGAAGATCTTGGTTGGTTTGTTTGGCCAACAGATGGATCCGACAATGATTTATTGTGATAATCAAAGTTGTATCAAATTCTCTGAAAATCCAGTCTTTCATGATTGGTCCAAGCATATTGATATCTAGTATCATCTCAGAGATTGTGTATTGAGGCGGATCATGTTGTTAGATTACATTCCCACGGAGGAGCAAGATGCTGACATCTTGACAAAGGCATTGTCAAGATGTAAATTCGAGTTTCACAGGGACATGATCGAGGTAGTTAATAATCCCTTTCTTGTTGAGAGGGAGTGTTGAGAAATGGCAATAAGAAATTCTAGTTTAATTTGTCCTTGAATGAAACTGTGAATTAAATTCGAATTCTATTCTGATAGCAACTTAAAATAGTTAAATTAAATTTATTAAACTTACTTAACTTAGGAGTTTCGAGTTGGAAGTCTTTTGGAAGTCATGTGTACGTTCTCCCTACTTTGTAGGAGTCTAGTATGAGTTAATTGTCATCCAAGTGGATGTTGGTGGCCACCCACCTATCCCATTTGGACCCCCACAACTGTCTCTTTCAGTTTTTTCAGTTTCCTAAATTGTAGCACAATTTACTATTTTTAGCAGTTTTTCGGGTCCTAAACTTCCGGAACCGTTTTGAGGACCTAAAGGGCGTTTTTTGGAAATATGGGGATAACATGGGTCAATTGACCATGTTTCCCTTCCCAAAGTGGTAGTTCTTGGATAGATCTTTCTAACGAGCTATCGTACGCGTCAAATGAAGATCGTATGCCAAAGTTACGACCCCAAGAAATTGATGTATCAATTTACCCAAACGGGGTCCACAATTTGGCATTTCATCTTCTAGGGTTAGGTTTTGGGATGCGAAGGGTTTTCCATTGTTTCTCAACAATAAATAGGCCTTCGAGCCTCATTGTAAGACAATTAAGAGGCATGTAGCCACCACATCTCTTCTCAGAGATAAGCTACCATCGCCCTAGTTGGTTTATTTTCATTTCTGGTTGTAAGCATATTTCAATATTTTCCATTATTGAAATGAAGCATTATTTCCGCTACATCTTTGTGTATATGGTTATCTCTGTATTTTGTTGCATTCCTGTTTAAGTTCGGATCAGTGGTATCAGAGAAGTCTTCTTTTTCTCTATTTTTCATTGCATGTCCCCAACGAGGTCGGGATATAAGGAGTTAGGGCTTGAACTAGTTGAACCTTTGCAAAACCAGCTTCACAAATCCCGACGGCCTCCCATGACGGATGAGAAGAAAGACGAGGGGGCAAGAAATCCTATCAAAATCTTGCTCGAAGAAGCCCTCGAGCGATAAAGGAACGTGATGATGGATAGCTTTGCGTAGATTCTTCAGCGACTACCTAGAGGTGACGCATCGGCTTCCAACGGCTACTTTGGAAATGCCACACCCTTCAAGGTACAAGTTAATTTTGAAATCCCCATCTTCGAGAGTCAAATAAATGCAGATGCCGTAGATAAATGAATAAATTTTCTAGATGGGTATTTTTCTATTCATGAATATTCAAGTCAGGAAAATATTGTTTTCGCTCTTCTCAAAGCAACTCCCCACGTTAAGGACTGGTGGGAAACCTACTGCGAGCATAAGGATGAAAGCATAGGCTCACTATTTTCAGTCGCACCCACTTGGGATTCATTTCGGGATGCTATCAAGGAGTAGTACTACCTTGTCAAAAGCTATGAGGACAAATACATAAAGTGGACCACGCTGCGGCAGGGAAGGGACCAAGATGTGCCAGAGTTCACCAACATTTTTCATACCATTCGCACAAAGTTGGGTATCAAAGATTCTGAGCTGCATCTGGTACTCAAATACCGCGGCTGCCTACACAGATACATCCAGGAAGAGATGGAGTTCCTGAACATCTCCTCATTCGACCTAGCATACTGATACGCTATCAAAATTGAGCAAAAGTTCAAACAGAAGAAGCGAGACTTTGGATCTACAAATCCGAAGCCCAAAGGACAAAGCCCAGGCGGGGTGACACAAGACAACCCGTCGAAACCGCAAGAAAAGAACAACACCACGAAGTCAAAGAAGTACACAGGAAAGTGCTGTGAGTTCCACAAGAGTCCCACTCATAACACAAGTGAGTGTCGGACCAAGCAGTCCTTGGTGGCCGAGTTGAAGGCTTCCGAATCAGATGCATGTTCCGACCCTGATCCAGAACCAGACAAGGGGAATGGCAAAGGGAAGTAGATCATTGATGCGGATCCCAGCGCCACTGTTGCCACCGCCAAGATCCAGAAGAATGAACCTGAAGATCTAGAGGAGGGGGAGGGTCTTTTCCACTCGCAGATGTGGGTGAAGGGTTTGCCGCTACAATTCATTGTTGACAGTGGGAGCCAAAAGAACCTTGTTTCAGTAGAGGTCATGAAATGGTTGGGCCTACCGACTACACGACACCCGCAGTCGTACAATATCGGGTGGCTTCACGAAGGACGAGATATCAAAGTTCGCCAGCAGTGCCGCCTTCCTACAACATCAAGCCCTTCACAGACAAGGTATTGTGTGATGTTACACCTCTGGATGTTTGCGATGTACTATTAGGCCAGCCATACTTGTGGAGGCGACATGCTATGTATGAGTCAAGGCCTCGCGGTGTCATTATTTCTTTGGATGATTCATTATGTAGGATACCAGAGGTAGCCCCACCTACCACCACCTCTTTGATCACTGCTAAGAAAGGCAGCAAGGTCATCTCCCAGACTAGGAAATTCATTTTCTGTCTGATTCGCTCCCAAAGTAAGGGGAAGATCGTTGCTACATCCATGACCACTGCGAAGGGTTCCTCCACGCAGCAGCAGCAACAAAGGGATACAGTCATGACAAAACACAAGAACAACTTCTCCTCACCCACAGGGGTACCACACAAGTTTCAGGTGGGCAACAAAGTTTGGTTGCATCGACAGAAAGAACACCTTACCAGAACCCATCAGAAACTCAGATCACTCCGACATGGTCCTTACACCAGTACCAAGGCTATGGGAAACAATGCTTTGAAGCATAACATTCCTCCATTCCTTGGCTTGCACCAAGTGTTCAAAGTGGACCGTCGTCGACCATGCTTCCCACCATTTCTGGACACATCAGAGATTGCAGAACAGCTCACCAGAGACCCAGCTTAGCAGAAGCTTCCTCATCTCAGGGAGGAACTCAACGCAATGGGGGCCATTGCTTCTTAATGGGGGAGGAATGATCCAGGTGGATGTTGGTGGCCATTCACCTATCCCATTTGGACCCCCACAACGATCTCTTTCAGTTTTTTCAGTTTCCTAAATTGTAGCACAGTTTACTATTTTTAGCAGTTTTTTGGGTCCTAAACTTCCAGAGCCGTTGTGAGGCCCTAAACGACGTTTTTTGGGAAATCATGGTCCCTTCCCAAAGTGGTAGTTCTCGGATAGACCTTTCTAACGAGCTATCGTACGTGTCAAACAAAGATCGTATGCCAAAGTTATGACCCGGGAAATTGATGTACCAATTTACCCAAACGGGGCCCACAATTTGGTGTTTCATCTTCTAGCGTTAGGTTTTGGGATGTGAAAGGTTTTCCATTGTTTCTCAATAATAAATAGGCCTTCGAGCCTCATTGTAAGATAATTCATAGGCATGTAGCTGCCACATCTCTTCTCAGAGATAAGCTACCATCGCCCTAGCTGGTTTATTTTCATTTCTGGTTGTAAGCATATTTCAATATTTTACATTAATGAAATGAAGCGTTATTTCCGCTGCATCTTTGTGTATATGGTTATCTCTGTATTTTGTTGCATTCCTGTTTAAGTCTGGATCAAATTGTGAGTTGTAAAATAGAAGACCCAATTTCATGAGTCAGTTCAGTTAAATTAGTTCTCAAACTGATTGAGAGAACTAATAATGAGTTAACAGTCAACGGTGACACTAATGAACTCCACCACTGCTACTCTAGTTAACTGAATATTTAATCATCATAAACTCACGCATGCCAATTATGAGAAAGACCTAGTTGAGACTAGAGTATAGGGACAATGTACTATTTATTTTAGATTTTTCTGAGATGCATTGATAGTGCATGCAATAAGGAACTGATCCTTGAGGGATTGCGCTATTTTTAGAGGCTTTATTTCCCTTTAAATAAGTTATTCTTCATAAGAATTACACATTAGAATAGATACTTGGAGAGCTTGTGAATTGGCTAAGCTTTGGCCTTGACCTTGCTTATGAGTTGGAGATTGAATTTGCTGAGTGTTGGGATTGTTCTTCAGAGAACAAGCATTGTAATTTCATCTTGATTTTTCGTATTAATAAAAACCAGATAGTGGGGTTTTGAGCTGTGGCTTTCCCCAGATATTTATTGTGTTATGTGCCTTTGATTCTCTTCCTCTATTGATTATTGTTTGTTCGATGTTTACGGGCTTTCACTGTAAAGAGTAGAAGTAGATTCTTTTCTTTTACTTTAGCAAATTGCATTAGCTTGTGAATCTATAGGATTTTCTACATGGTAGATGTTTCAGGGTCTAGATGAGGATGTGTCTCACTACAAGAGACAAAGGGAGGGCTTATGTCATCATCCTAGCCCTTACAAATGGTTTACAAAGATTATAGATCCACTTGGAGACCCATGAGAATGTCCTTGTGCCCCCACACCCACTTGGGAGCACCACATGTGACTTACTTGGGAAAAGGGGCCAATGCCTTGTCCACTATGTTTGGACTCCATTCTCTCACCACTACACACTTTGGGCTTCATTAAGCCTCGTCAATGGCCCAATGACTCATCATATTCATTATTTTTCCCTCTCAAGAGGCTATTCTTTGTATTATTGAGCTATCTTGGTGGGCTTGTCACCAAGCCATGTCATTATTATGTATTATTTTATTATTTTGGGCTAAATCAGGGAAATTAGGCAATTTGAATCCCTTTTAGATTTGTACAAATATCAAAGAGGATCATTCTAACCTCTCATCATCACTTGGATTGGATTAATATCTCTTATGAGATTTTAGCACTTTTTGTTGGGATAATTTATGGAGCTTTTCTTGATGCACTATGATGTTTGGATTTTCACTATTGTCTTTGGAGCTTCTCTAATGCAAAGTTGATAAATGGATATACTTTCTCTCTCTTATGTATGTTGAAATTTTGATGCTATTCTTGTTATCTTACTAGCTAACTACATGTATGTTGTTATCTCTATTCTTGTATGGGTTAAATGTAATGTGAAATTCTTCTGGGACCTTGAATAAGTCTTCAAATGCATACATTGACCTTTAAGGGATTGGGTCAATGTTCCTAGAGGCACCTCTTAAGTTAAAGACCTAAAAAGTTGGTCTCTTTTGCAAATTTGGAGTATAAATATCTATTAATCTAGTTGCTACCCTTGGAGAAGCTAACAAAGACTAATTAGGGCTCCTTAGCTAACAAAAATTCATGATCTATATGTATCTTGATCACTCCATTAATCCCAAGCAGTAAGGCACTAATTCTTGTATCCTTTTGGTGGTCAAATTTACCTCTCTTTTCTTCACTTTTCCAATTTCTAGGCCTAACCATAGAAGGTCATCTATGGCATCAAACGAATCTCTTTATAGTCATCAAAACACCTTGAAAATTGGTCCACTACTGCACTGTATTTTGCTCAAGGGGTCCTCCAAATTTTAAGCAATTCCGACTATGGAATCCTGAGATATAGCCAACCCTAACCACGAGACCATATCTTGCCCTAGGCTGATTTGGGTTAGTGTCCTCACTTGGGTCATTGTATTTGTATTTCAAAAGAAAATTAGTCCTTTGATCATATTCTCCTCCCCAATTAGGTCAAGCCCCTCTTTGAGTAATCAATTCCATGCCCTTGACCTAATTTGGGTGCACTTTGCTTCTCTGTGGTTCCACAACTTTGCAACTCCAATTCTACAAGAATTACATAGAAGCCTCTTATCCATAAGGATCCTTAGGTCTAGGAAGCCGCTTTTTAAGGCATATCCTCCAAACCTATGTTGATTCAGGGTAGCATCGGATGTGCTCTAGCCATGAAAATTGGTGGAGAGGCTAAAGCACATGAGATCTCCAAGACCCAGAAATGGTTTGGGAAAATTCTACCCGGTTAAGGAGATATTAAAATACTTAATATTTTTAATGGAGTTCCTAAGTCTAAACTTAGGGAAAATAAAATATTAATGGGTATTAATATAACACTGGGTTAGAAGGTTCCAAAAGTCATTGATCAAGCCAAATCTAATCTTAGCCATTGATTAGAGATGCAATCTCGGCTGTTGAAGGACCAACAGGAAAAGTATAAGAGGAGGCTTGAGGGCTAGTTGGAGAACACACTAGAGTGATCAATCATTTGATTTTTCTAGAGTGGGGTTTGCTAAGAAAAGTCGAATCAGTGATCAATTTGTAGGGAGGGGCAGAGCACGAGAGAGAGAGGCAGAGATAGTGCTGAGAGACTAGCGCAGAAGTAGAGAGAGGCAGATGCTAAGCCAGAGGGAACACGCGGAGCCCAACAAAGACATTGCAGAGGCCAGAAGGGCCTGCGTCATCCACGCAGAAGCTACATGAGTGATGCAGAGGGCCGTAGAGGTTGTGCAGTGTGTAAGAGGGCTGACGTAGAGTGTTCCGGGCTACGCTGAGGCCAGGTGGGTTGATGATGAGCTTTAGAGGTTGCTAGAGAGGGTTTCATGAGGCAGATTTTCTGAATATTTGCTTCTAAATAGAGAGGTATTATTGTCAGATTATTTTCTCTATTGGGTGAGCCAATTTGGCACCCATATGTACTCAAGGATAGACTGCATAATAAAATAACCCTTTGAATTGCTACATCGGTTTTCCCGAGTTGGGTTTTTCCGGGGACGAGTTGTCCAAAAATAACGGTGTCACTTGTGTGTTGGCTATTTCTTTCAGCTGTTGATCTGTAGATGATTGAGACTATATTGTGTTTATTTCGATATTTATATGTTTAAATAACATGTTCTAAATTAACAAGTAGGAGAATAAAGCAGAGAACACAGATAAAATTTCTAACAGGTAACACATATAAATTTCAACAACCTAGGCCCAAGAATCCTCTTAGCGATTTCTAGAAAGCCCATCACCTTGCTTTTGAAACAAGCAAGCTATCTAATTGAGCCTCTCTTGCGAATATGCCTTAGGAATCACTCTCTATCCATTCATAGTTATATCTTTCCTAGTGATTCCCCTTATATTGGGTCTCTTCCCATTGGTGAAAGTTCGTAAAGAGCAGGGAGCCTTAGCTGAGGTGATAGTGGGCTATCGCTCCCTTGTTGCCCCTTGACCTAGTAGTTGCTTTATAGGATCCCCTCCTAGTTTGAGCGATAATAAGACTCACCCCCAATTTGGAACATTTAGTTTTTATTTTGAATTATATGGGAGTAGATCAAAATATGAGTGAATGATATAATAATACTTTTGCAGATTGTAATTTTGATGAAAGTCCAAATGATAAAAACCATCACTAATTATAAATTATAAAACCTTGATAATAACGAAGTGGTTTTCAAATATATTTAACATTTAAAATTGATGTTAGCATGATCCTAATTTAATTAAAAATAATAATTCAACATTTAAATACAAAATATTATTAAAAGAAAAACATAATAACTTATAAATCAATAATTGAAATTTTAGCGAGAGTTTTTGAGGCTCCTCATTAAGTTACTTTTTAATGAAACGATTAATCATTTATTCTACAAAAATTATTTTCCTCATGATTGCCTATTAGGTATTGCGAAACCACCTAAAAAATACATTAGAACTAAAAATATAAAGATTAGCAATAACACAACAAAAAAACAACAATAACAATAAAGATTGTAACCTTATAAAAAAACCTAAAAAATTTGATTATGGCACATTTTAAAATTATATTTATAAAATATAATAATGTTGTTGTTTTTTTAATTATAATTTTTATTAATATTATATTAAATTTGTATATATTTATTGGTTTTTATTTTAATTTAACTATATTTAAAAATATATATATATATATTAATTAAGTAAAATCAGCTAACCCTTCTTCAAATATAAAAACTAGTTCTTACCTTTCAAAATAAGACCTTGTTTAATCATGGAAAAATGATGTAAATAACAATATTTTGTTATTAAACTTAGAGAAAAGTTATCCAGCTTGCTAGGAAACCGTTAATACACAGATATTGGTCATATACGGCCACTGCCCCGCAGCAAACTGGAAAATATAAACCCACTCACGTAATCAAGCAGTTAATACAAGATAATCTACTTGCTTAAATCCAACTGGGGGCCACTGCCGGGCAGCAGGCTGGAAAATATAAACCCACTCAAGTAATCATTTAAACCCACAAAAATCCGTGTCGGTTTCGTTTCTGTCCTGCTGTGATAGGGTTAACACCAAACCCTATCTCTAGAAGATCAGATCAGATCGAGTCCTCGCGACTCTTTGTGGTGCAAGTCGCTTCCATATTCTCCGAGCCCGTCAAATATCTGCCCCTCCGACCAAGTTCAGAATCGCTTTGGTTCTGCGGACCTGATTTCTCGTTTAGGGTTTTTCGATTTACAGCGTCTCGTCCTTATGCAGTGTGTACACTCTCAGTTTCTCATCGCTTGACCTTTTGGAGCACGGGTAGATTGCTTCTTTCGCCCTTTCTGATATGAATTTTATATGTGTTTTCTTTTGACCTTTCTGATATGAATTTTATATCTGTTTTTGTTTTTATTTTCATTTGAGAGGGTTGAGTGGTTGGCAGAATGCCATTATTCCTGCTACTTGGTTTCAGTTATCATGGGGTATAACAAGATGTTATTACCTTTATTTGGTTTTTTATTATTATAGGGTATTTTCGCATTCAATCGGGAGTAGATTCTCTTACTCTCATGGATTCTCCACTCTTACTATCATGAAAATCCTAAACCTTGCCAAAATATATTTACTCACTCTTTATTTGCTGTTTTCTGGAAGTAAACTCCCTTACCCTCATATAGCCTCGACTTACTAAATCATGAAAATCTTAAACCTAGCCCAAATATATGTACTTGCTCTTTGTTTGCTTTACTAGGGCCGATGGTCACGGTGTATTTTAGTCATTTTTCATGGTATATATATACTCACTCTTTGTTTGCTCTATTAGGGCCGCTGGTCATGGCGTGTTTTATCATTTTTTATGAATCTCGCCCTTTTGGGTGAATTACGGGCACTGGTTTTGCAGTGAACTTGTACCTTGGCCTGGAATTTTTGATGTTTTAGTTTTTCTAAATATATTTGGAGTTAGCTTAAAATTTTTGAAATGGTGATGGGTAAAAGAAATTTTGAAACTGTAAAATTGATATGCAAACATTTAAGTTATTTTTTATAAATTTCTGACCAGCTAAGTTATAGGTTTATAGGCAGAGGAGAGCAATGGCCACTATTCCACATTTAAGGATTTCTAATTTTTTTTTAGATTTTTTTCCATACTGATTTCTTAGAGGAGACCAATGGCCACTATCCCACATTTAAGGATTTCTAAAATCCTTTTTAGATTTTTTTCCATATTGATTTTTTTAGATTCTCTCTATGCCGACTTTTTCTTATCATAAACATGTGTCTTTGCTTCTAAGAGATGAATACAGAAAAGTCCGTGTCAAACCAAGTTGTTGTTCATCTCAATTTTTTTTTTATCTGCGGTGGTTCGTCACTATTCTTTTCTTTTGCAGGCATTATTGCGAATTTGCATGCCTTAAAAAAAATGATGATGATGTTAATAGGTTTTAACATGCCGCTATTTAAAAATGTTAAAAAACATAATTAATATGGTTTTATAAAAGTTAGATTTGAATCCAGTCGAATTTCAACTATATAAAAAAGAAGGGATTTGTGGCAGTTGTACTCAACCCTGACCAACCAACCAAATAAGTCAGGGCAGTTGTTGTTGCAGTTTTACTCAATGTTAACAACCAAGAAAATGTTGTTTTGATTGTCCTATGTCCAATGGAAAACAATATTTTGAATGCCCTATATCTATAATGGAATACCAAAATAATCCCTTTGAAACCCAAAACAACTCCTGCGAGGAGGATCACACGGGATGACAAGAAACCCTGTTTATCAAGCACTCAGTAATGATGATTTCCCTTGACTTCTTAAATTTTATTCAGTTGCTATGGCTTTCAATATCAATTGACCCTGCCACATTTTAGGTGCCATAGAGCTAGACCATTGTTGTTTTCTAATTTTAGGTGACATAGAGCTAGACTATTGTTGTTTTCTAATGGTTAATTTCATCCTACCTCCTATAAATTTGTATAAAATTAAAAAAACCAAACGAAGAAAACAGATGACCGTTATCAGTGACCAAATTTTCCGTGCACAGGTGAAGTAATTTTGAAATTTCAGGACTACTCGTACCTTTGGTTTGCTGTCATGTTTCATTTAGATCTTGAGGTTGGTTCACATTTACTATTTAATCAATGAGCCTGTGCTCAATACGTTATTGAGCCCTGGTTACTCTTTCTGCGACGTGAGCAGCGCTTGAACAATCATTGAGCTTACTCTGCCAAGTAATGTATTACCAGACTTTAGTATGTAAATGGAAGAAGACAATAAAAGCTTGCAAGTGTTTACAGTTCTTGTTCCATGGAGAAAATTCTTAGTTCAAATTAAAAAAAAATGGATGAACGAATAAGAAAGATTATGTATTGACTTGCAAGAACTCTCTGTGCAAACATCTGAATAACTTGTTTCTGGGTCTTAGACAGTCGTTAGCTATTTGCCAACTCTCATTTCCTGGTGTGATATTGAGTGGTTTAAATGTTAGTTTAGCGGGTTGCAGCTAAGTTTGCAGTAGTTTTATATGGAGAAAATGCAAAGCATAAACGTCACTAATAGTGAGGTAAGCCAACCACCACTTGGCTAGCTGGAAAGATTTCAGTTTGCTGTCGAAGATTTAGATCAGAGCTTTGATAACTGTCAGTATGTTAGAACAATTTGGAAGCCAGTAAGATCTTTCTCCATTTGTAATTGACATTTTCTGTGGTTGTGTGCATATACCAGTCAGAGAGATTTTTAACCCCTTTTTATTGGACTTTTAAATCCCCTTAATGGCGGTTTTATGTTTTAGTCATTATTTTTCAATATAAATTGTTACTTATTCGTTTTCTTAGATAAGTAACTCTGTTATTTTCTCAGATGTGTTGAACAGTAATCTAAATTATTCTTCCTTTGTGTTTTGTACAGAAAATATATTACTTCCTCTCACCATCGTAACGAAGCAAAGAGGGTTTGTCAGTCTCTTGGCCGAAATTGCTAGGAACATTGGGTTACCCCAGGCTTCTCGTGGTTGTAAATATTTGAGAGAGATTTGAAACTTTTTCTGCCAACAAAGCCCAGTGCTTCTCCATTTTGCAAAATGGATAAATTGGCCAAAAATACATGCAACCACTAGAAGACCTGAGGTAGCCCCATGTTAAACACCGTGAAGAACACAGTTAATCGAGGGAAAGAAGATGAAAGATTAGAGGCATCTGATCTTATAGCGATTCCAAAGTTCTAGAGTTGACACTGAATTTTCGGTAATCTGATCATTTCGATTGGTGTAGGTTTGGTTGACATCTTTAACTGTATTGTTTCACTCTGTATAAATTTCATCAGGTTAGAGGTATGTTTATATTTGAGTTTTTTTGAATTTTTTTATTGAATCTTTGTATGTGAGCCCAAAAAAATAGTGAGTTTACTTTAAAAAAATTATATATATATATATATATATATTATAAAAGAGATCTATTTATTACAAAATTAATCTACTTCATAAAATGTTTGAAATATTGGAGTGAAGAAGGTTCATTCATAGTTACAACTTACTGGCTTCTGTCTCTCTGTGAAAATGAACAGAATGGTCAAGCATGCTTGCAATCGCCAGAACACCAGAAGTAGCCCTATGCCAAGCTGTTTAAAGGGTCCACTTAGTTGGGAGCTCACTCATAATTGGAATCGAAGACCAGAAGTAGCTGTATGCCAAGCAGCTTAAAGTGTCCCCTTAGTTGAGGGCTCACTCATAATTGCAATCTCCAGAAGACCAGAAGTAGCCTTATGCCAAGCAACTTAGAGTGCCCCCTTAGTTGAGGGCTCATAATTTCACAATCAACTCTTTAAAATCAGAGTAGTCTAACAACGCCACATTTTTGCTTGAAAAATAGTGGAAATTCTGGGATGATTTTGATAAAATTTGGCAGAAATTTTGAGAAATCTAGTTATAGCTGTCAAACTTCAGGCTTTGGATGCTGAATCGGTTTCCACCATCGATGAATTGTTATGAATTCGATTTGTAGGCGAAATTGTGGTTAACGCCTTTAAAATATGAGTAACTCTGGGTAATCATTCTTCTTTGGGGAAGATTAAATCTAATTTGTTCTTCATTTGTGTTGTGTGCATATATATATATTACTGCCTCTCACCGCTCTCCTGAGGCAAAGACCAGCAGCTGACAATCCCTTTAAATGGAATTGGATGGCACATTAGGCTACTGCTGGCATTCTAGTCGTTGCAAATATCTGAGCGAGATTTGAAATGCTGTCTTCCAGCAAAGCTAAGTGGATATTTGCCAAGCATATTTGCAACCCCCCTCTAAAACTCTGGAAGTAAACCCATGTCAAGCATACAATTCAAAGAACACACTCAGCCGATGGATGGATTTTAAGATTTGATCAAAGAAAATATTTAGGCGCTGTACTAAGGTTGATTCCTCCGAATTTGGTGGAAATTTACGAGGCTAACTATTGAACTGCATACTTTTTGAGCAAGCGGAGCTTCCTCCATTTTTGTAGTGGACACTTTACGAGCATAAACGAACTATTGAACTGCATACCTTTTGGGAAGCAGAGCGTGGTAGGTTATGTAAGTGTAATAACTCTCTTGCTTTATTGAATTTGGTTGTATTATTTGCTTCTTCAAGAGATAATGAAGCTTCTAATGCATCTCATCTTAATTTGGCCTTTATTAGAAGTCGAGTACCGGGGTGATTTTCATCTGTTTTTTTTGCTTCTGCTTGGTCTGGTTTGTGAACTTACACTATAGTGAAATATCAAATGGCTCCAGTGTGTTGCTATTCTGGTTTATCGCAATAGTATATTGTTATATTTTGGTTCATCTCAATCAGAGTATAATATTGGGTTTAACATTGTGGATATTTTGGTCATTTGAATTAGTATATCACTGTCTCCATCGATGTATTCCAAATATATAGTGGTCACATTGCTCATTAGGCAATTGTCTAAGGTGTGTTCGAGCCATGTTTCATTCTATACTATTTATTTATTTATTTTTAATGTAATTTTCTGTTCCTTTAACTTATTCTAACTAGACGTATCACCTCATTTTCCTTCAATTTTTTTCTATTTCCAAAAATCTCGTGGTCAAATGGTTTATCAGGCCATTGTCTAAGGTGTGTTGAGCTATGTTTCATTCTATACGACTTCCTATCTCTTTAAGCCATTCCAACTAGACATACCATTTCATTTGCCCATTCCAACTAGACATTCCATCTCATTTGCCTTGTTGCATTAGAGATTGTAATTCTTATTATTCTGGTTTATTAACTTTTTCTATTTCCTTAAGCTATTTCGTCTAAACATGCCACTTCATTTCATTGCAATTATCACTATGCAGGGTAATCTCATATTGTCCATTAACCTTTTCCATTTCCTTAAGCCATAATTAGAAATACCACCTCATCTTCTTTGTTTATTGCTAGATATGAAAATTACAATAAGGTAATCCCTTATTGTCTATTTATTAGTAGATATGAAAATTACTTCTTTGTTTATTGCTAGATATGAAAATTACAATAAGGTAATCCCTTATTGTCTATTTATTAGTAGATATGAAAATTACAATAAGGTAATCCCTTATTGTCTATTTATTAGTAGATATGAAAATTACAATAAGGTAATCCCTTATTGTCTATTTATTAGTAGATATGAAAATTACAATAAGGTAATCTTTTATTGTCTGCGTAGCTTTAAATAAGCAAAGTAAACTTAACTAATACTAAGTGTACTTAATGTTCTATTATTTAAGCATTTCCAACTAGACATACCAGCTCATTTTCCTCTTATGCTTCAAGCCATTCCAATTGGACGTACCACTTCATCTTCATTGTTGCAGTGATCACTAGATATGGTAATCTTTTCTTGTCCATTAACCTTTCCTATTTCTCTAACCCATTCTAACTAGACAAATCACCTTGTCTTCCTTTTTCAGCATTAGATATGGTGATCTCTCGTTGTTATCAACTTTAGATAGGCTATAGACATAACACCTCAACTTGTTACAATCATCACTAATAATGTAATCTCTTATTGTCCATTAACCGTTTCTATTTCTTTAAGCCATTCCAACTAAACATACCACCTGATCTTCCTTGTTTATAGATATGGTAATCTTATATTAACTTATTTAATATCAAACATAAATTTATGTTAGCTCTAAATTTATTAAATAACATAGATCCATGATAATTTCAAGTTAATTAGATTTATCAAGGGTCGAGAGGAATCAAATCTTGAGACGCAAACTTTTTTTAGTGTGGAACTTGAACAAAGATTAACACTTCAAGAGATTTGATCTCTTGAATTATCGAAAAAACTTTCAGCAATAATCATATACATGTTTTGTTGACGCTTTTTGAGCTATGTTATTATTGTCAAAAGTTTTCTCCATAATTCAAATATGGATCACAAAAGCCTGAATTTTGAGATTTGATCTCTCGTAATACTAATAAATTTTTTTCTTATATATTTTATATTAATTTTTCATTTGTTTTATATAACATATACATAGTAGACATTGGAAAATTTTACTCAATATGGAAATTGATTTTTTAATTTTTTTTTTAACTTTCATTGACTATATTGAAATGTGTATTTGTTTTTAAGTATATATGTAGACACACACTTTATATTGAAATATTTTATTTATAACTCACATTGAATTTTGTTGTTATAAATAGTTATTAAATGCCACATCAATTCCATATTAAGAATTAAATAAATTATACATCTATCTCCTAATGGAATTGTTTTTAAGTATATATGTAGACACACATAAGTTGAATCAAATTGAAATATTTATATTGATATATTCTATTTATAACTCACATTGAATTTTGTTGTTATAAATAGTTATTAAATGCCACATCAATTCCATATTAAGATTTAAATAAATTATACATCTATCTCCTAATGGAAAGTGAAAATATGATTTTTTTTAATAGGAGTGCCTATTTTGGAAAATAGAAATGTCAAAATTATTAGATGGATGGTAGAGATTTAATTTCCCCAAAATATGTTAAAAGTAGTTATGTTCTTTCCATGCTCTTAATTAAATTGAAGAATTAAAAAACACATACTAGTCATAAGAACATGAGTTGTGGTTTTTTGGCCATATGGTATTAGTAAGCCATGTTGATATTGTAACAAAGTCTATTTACATGTTAAAAATTTCTATGGTAAAGTAAAGGTGAATTACCATATTAAATATCTTATATGAGTTTTTTAATAGTATAGATGTTTAATTCTTGTGTTAATTCTTTTAATATAATAATAATAAAATTATAACTTTGTTAAATTTTAGTAGATTGAGATGTATAATGAGTAAAGTGTTTTGATGTTTATTGGGGTTTATTAACCATTTAATTTATATGATTGTGCTATTGTTACTTAATATTTTATTTATGGTTGGTACTAAAATTTAGTTATTAATTTTTTTTAGTAAATGTTACATGCCAACTAAACATACAATGAATTCCATTTTTTTTGGAATGTGAAAATATAATATAACTATTAATTTTAAGCACATTGTAAACATGTGGCAATTTCATGTTTTTAGGGTTTCTTTCTTTCTAAAAAGTAAAAAACAAAATTTTTTTAGAGTCTCTTTCCTTCTAAAAAGTAGAAAATAATTCTAGGCTAAATTGTTAGGTAATATTTGGAAATAGGGTTTCTAAAATTTAATTTAATTATTAATAAATATAGGAATTTAACCTCCAAGGAAATCCATGGGATATTTTTAATAGTAGTGGTGAGTGAGTAGTAGTTAAAAATAGAGGATTGAAAGTTGTCATTGAATTCTTGTTCTTTATTGTTGCATTATTATGTTTTTCTTTTTACATTTTTTTTGAATGTGTATATGTTTAAATTATGTATATAAAATAATTTAAAATAAGATTATAATTTGAATAATAGAAACATTTTTGGAAGAAATCACATTAGAAGAATTAGGAGGTCGACATGTTTTGAACCAACCCTTGAAGGTTTTTGCCAATAATGGTTATAGTAGGCAATAGGGTCTTGAAGCTTTTCTCAAAGTTGACAAGGGTCCCAAAGTTAAAAAAGACCCTAGAGATTGTATTTTTGGAGTTTGATGCAGGAGCATCCAGCTCTGAGGAGACAGAAGGTGGTTGACTGTCTTGAAAAGGAAAAAAAAACAAGCTGAAGACTACATGTATTGCTGGACAGGTTATTAAACTTGTCATTTTTGGTTTCTTTTTGTTATTTGTTTCATATTCCAGAAGGCCATTAAAGACCGTAGGATTACAGTTGTGAACTGTTTTAGTTTAGGAAATAAATAGCAGATGTTTATTAATTTTTTTTTTTAAAGAAAACAAAAAGAAAAAGAACTGGCTAACAGTTGGACAGATTCTGGTTGAATAGTTCAACCGAAAACAAGAAGCAGTTATACCCTACGAGTATTAAAACAAAGGAAAAATAGTTGGAAGTAGTACAATCTCTAGTGAGAAGAAACAGATAGGAAAATAGTCTTTTGTAATAAGAAAAAAAATCATTTTCTTTGCCAACTAAAAAATCCACATTGAGTTCTATGTTTATTTCGTTATTCCTTCTACTGTGAATAAAATGCATCTAAATCAATAGAACAAACTGAGTTCTATGTTCATTTCATAATTCTTTCTACTGTGAATAAAATGCATTTGAATCAATAGAACAACAAGCTGTATTTACTCTAACAGGGTCTACACAAGTCGAAAAGGGAAAAGCATTGCACACAGGGAACCATTTTCAGCGAAAGAGGGAGATCCATTCAGCATAAACAACAGTCACTGACGAACGACCTGGTAACGCATACGATACCATCAACCCATTTACAAAAATAATACAAGTATTGAAAGCAAATAAGAAACAGTTTAATTCGATTAACCTATTTAACCACCGTCCATTACAAGAAAGAGCGCACAGAAAGATTTCTGAGCTAGACAGCGCTCAACAAAAACAAATTGATTTTAAAAGAAATCTTTTAAGCTAAATACAACATAGCAGGGCTATTCGAGCCATAAAGTGACAGAGTGGAACACGGACCCAACTACAACTCAGGTGACTGTAACTACAAAGGAACGAGAACCAAGAGTATCGAAACCCATCACAAAGCTAACAATCGAATCGTGGTCGGAATGATCCTACCCGTTGTGTGAGTCTGGCCGGCTTTGTCCTGCTCCCCGGAGATTGCAGAGAGAGCAAGCCCTCGGTGACCAGCCACCTTAAATAACCTGTAAACAGAGGAGGACGAGGGTTAGTTGTTGGAAGTGCAGAACCGGAAGGAGAGAACGAGCTAACACAACAAACAAAACAAAGCCACAAGTACATTGGCGCTTACCTGTGGTTGATAAGGCGACATTGCAAAGCCGAAACCGACAACCAGAGCCTGATGACAAGGAACGAGTTCATAAGAAACTGAAAAAGGTGCGATGCAGAGTATGGCATAGAACAAGTGCATACCTCGGAGGCAAGGTCGAACGAATCCAGCCGGAAGCGTGGAACTGAAGGTTACCCTATCACAATTAAAAACCAACAAGTTACCAAAGCAGAGAAACGAACCCATACGGCAAAAACAATCCAGAGTAACAGCAACCATACCATAGCATAGAGCAGGGAACTGACGGTGTTGTCGCCCTCATAAAAGCTCAATGCACAGAACAGAAGAAACCCGGAGACACCAACATACCTCGGCAAAGCAGAGCGAAGAGCCAAAACACAATGAACAAATGAGAATGACAGCCAAACTCAAAAGGCGGGAGCGGCCAGACCGAGGAGATTGACAGGTGGCGTCCCATGACCGGTGAGAAGGGACAGTAATAAATACATGAAGATTGCAAGTGGATCCAAATCCACTGGCTCCTGAGGAGTGTTTAATACTGCGCACCACAACGTGACATGTGCCATAACCACAGTTTAAATAACAAAGGGACAAGAGGGACCTGTAACCTAGCGCGGTTACCAACTAGGTTCGCGTAAATATTCACACGGTTGAAATAACACTACGCATCGTTGGAGGGCTGGGCCATCAAAAGTGGTATCAGAGCGGGTTTGCCGAATAGAAACAAATGGAGGTTGGCAGAAGAGGAAGAGGAAGAGGAAGAGTAGTCCGGAGAATAGTAGAAGAGGGACTACGTGAGGAGATTCGCGTTTTGCGTGAAAGATTGGTAGTAGTAGAAGCTGGGGGAAGGAGAGACCCAACAGATGATAGTGATGAAGATGTGGCAGAACCAGAAGACGAGTTTGAAGGGGTGACACCTGAACTCCGGTTATTAAAGTCAGTTTTGCTGTCCAGTCATAAGCCAAAGCACGAGCTTCCCACTTATGACGGAAGTTTGTCTGCAGATGTGTCACTAGATTGGTTGAGTGAAGTAAACAAATATTTTGAGTTTGAGGAAACCATTGAGGACAAGCAGGTGAAGTTCGCTGCCACAAAATTGAAAGGACATGTGTCCTTGTGGTGGGACAACGTTCAGGCGGAAAGGAAAAGGCTACACAAACAGCCTATAAAGAAGTGGACCAGGATGGAAGCAAAACTGAAGGAGAAGTTTCTGCCGAAAGACTATCAGATCATGTTGTATAGGCAGGTACAGAACTTGAAGCAAAGAGGGATGACTGTTAAGGAATATACAGAAGAGTTCTATAAGCTGAATCTGCGGGCAGGGTATATGGAAGATACCCCAGAAAAGACAGCCAGATTCGTGAATGGGTTGAGAGGGGAAATACTGGATGAAATCGGTATCCTCTCACCCAGAACTTTGGATGAATCATACCAATTCGCTCTAAAGGTGGAGGAGAAAATCAACAGGAAACATAATGCCAGGAGAGGAGGCAGAACTGGCAGGGGAAAAGGAAAGGTTTTTGGCAGAGGCAGAGGTGCAGGTTCAAGTGAAGAAGGCAGCAGCTCTAAATCTGCAGGAACAACAGAGAAGGACAATAGCACTAGAGGAGGACGACCGACCCAGCGAGGGCGAGGAAATGGTCGGGGCAGGGGCACTGTCCAGTGCTATCGTTGCCACAAGTGGGGACACAAGTCGTATGACTGTTCTGAAGGTGAACCAGTAGGTGGGAGAGAAGCTTATGTTGCCCAACCAGAGGATGCTGAGGCATTACCTCAGGAAGTGGAGAACGCTCCAGAGACGGGTGAAGCTTTGATGTTGAATAAGGTGCTGTTGAAACCAGCAAAAGAAATAGCAGAACCTGACCAGCGTAAGGCTTTGTTTCGAACAGTTTGCAAGTCATAGGGTAAGTGCTGCAAGCTGATCATCGACAGCGGTAGTACCGACAATTTAGTGGCTGTAGAGATGGTGGAGAAACTAGGATTGAAAAAGCTGAAGCATCCCACTCCCTACAAAGTGTCATGGCTACAGAAAGGACATCAACTGTTAGTTGATGAACAATGCGAGGTGGAGTTTCAGATAGGCAGGTATAAGGATAAAATAATCTGCGATGTTATGCCAATGGATGTCTGTCATATACTGCTAGGACGACCCTGGCAGTTTGACAGAAGCGCAGTTCATGACGGGAAAACTAACTGTTATAAGTTTGTCAAAGATGGGATCAAGCACACGCTTGTACCCATTAAAGAGGAGAGTGCAGCTGAGACCAATGGGGTAAAAGCATTATTGATGGGCGGAAAAGAATTTATAAAACAGATTGAAGACAATGATGTAAATTTTGCTGTCATAAGAAGGCCAAAGGCAGTGATACTGCATACACAGATTTCAGACTTGCCCGAGGGAATTCAAAATATGTTGCAGGAATTTGGAGACATCGTGGTGGATGATCTTCCGGCTGAACTACCCCCCAGGAGAGGTATTAGTCACTGTATTGATTTTATACCAGGGGCCAGTCTGCCAAATAAAGCAGCCTATCGTATGAGCCCTAAGGAACATGAAGAAATTAGGAAGCAGGTCCATGAATTGTTGGATAAGGGATTGATTAGAGAAAGCATGAGCCCTTGTGCATTGCCGACCGTTTTGGCTCCAAAGAAAGGAGGAGAGTGGCGAATGTGCACGGATTCTAGAGCCATTAACAAAATCATTGTTAGGTACAGATTTCCATTGCCGAGAATGGACGTTATGATGGACTGTTTAAGTGGGGCGGCTTATTTCTCGAAGATTGATTTGAAGAGTGGATATCACCAGATCCGAATCTGGGAAGGAGATGAGTGGAAGACAACTTTCAAGACAAATGAAGGGCTGTATGAGTGGTTGGTGATGCCATTTGGGTTGAGCAACGCTCCCAGTACTTTCATGCGCCTGATGAATGAGGTGCTGAAGGAATTCATTGGGAAGTTCGTAATAGTTTACTTGGATGACATTCTGATTTTTAGTAAAACTAAGGAAGAACATTTCAGGCATGTTCGAAGTGTGTTGAGGAAGCTGCAGCAAAACAAGTTGCTGATCAATCTGAAAAAGTGTACTTTTTTTCAGCGGGAGTTAGTGTACCTGGGTTTTGTAATTGCAGAGAATGAACTGAAGATGGACCCAGAAAAGGTGGCAGCTATAGTTAGCTGGCCTTCTCCAAGAAGTTTATTTGAAGTCCGAAGTTTTCACGGACTAGCAAGTTTTTACAGGAAGTTCATCAGGAATTTCAGTGAGATCTGCGCACCCATGCTGGATACAATCAAGAAGGCAAATCAGCCTTTTCACTGGACCGAAGCAGCGGAAAATAGTTTTCAGATTTTGAAAAGGAAGATTACCGAAAGGCCGATATTGAGGCTGCCTGACTTCAACAAACTTTTTCAAGTTCGTTGTGATGCCAGTGGTACAGCCATTGGGGCAGTGCTTAGTCAGGAGGATAGACCAGTCGCGTATTTCAGTGAAAAGCTAAACGAGAGTAGACAGAAGTACTCAACCTATGACAAGGAGTTCTACGCAATTATACAAGCGTTAAAGCATTGGAGACATTACCTGTTGGGTAATGAGTTTGTTTTATTTACGGATAATTCTGCATTACAGTACATCATGCAGCAACATAAATTGAACCATAAGCATGCAGCATGGGTTGAGTATCTTCAGAATTTCACGTTTGTATTGAAACATATTAGTGGGCAAGCGAACAAGGTGGCAGATGCGCTGAGTAGGAGGACCCTACTCTTACAGGAAAGTACAATGCAAGTTTTAGGCTTTGAGCACCTGAGGGAACTGTATCAAATAGATGCAGATTTTAAGGAGGCCTATGAGGCCTGCCAAAACCCTCTGTTGAGAAATAGTAGCCCATGGTTGGACTACAATTTACAGGAAGGGTTATTGTTTAAGGGAGGACAGTTATGTATTCCCAACTGCTCTATGCGAGAGAACATTATTCAGGAAAAACACAGTGGGGGTCTGGCTGGACATTTTGGTATAGACAAGACATTTTCACAGGTAGGGCATTTCTATTTTTGGCCAAAGTTGCAACGGGATGTACAGAGGTACGTAAGTAGGTGCAAGATTTGTCAACTAGCAAAGGGTCACAGTCAGAATACAGGTCTTTATTTACCATTACCCATTCCGAGCAGACCGTGGGACTCCGTCAGCTTGGATTTTGTTCTGGGCTTGCCTAAGACACAGCGGGGTTTCGATTCAGTAATGGTAGTGGTAGATCGATTTTCAAAGATGGCGCACTTTATACCTTGCAAGAAAACCAGTGATGCTACTTATGTAGCACATTTGTTTTTTACCGAGATCGTTAGACTGCATGGTCTCCCAAGGTCCATCATCTCCGACAGGGACGTAAAGTTCACCGGACATTTTTGGCGAACCCTGTGGAAAAAGTTGAACACCCAGTTACAGTTCAGCTCCGCTTACCACCCGCAGACCGATGGACAAACTGAAGTGGTAAACAAGAGTCTGGGGAATTTGATACGGAGCTTGATAGGCGAAAATTCACGGATGTGGGACCGTGTACTTTCTCAGGCGGAATTTGCATATAACGATTCACCTAATCGCAACACCGGTTATAGTCCCTTCTAGATCTTATACGGCATGCATCCACGCGGAGTGCATGAATTACAAGATTTGGGAAAGCTCGAAAAACGAAGTGCTGATGGGGAAGATTTCGCCCAAGCAATGAGCAACTTACATGAGCAGGTAAAGCTGAAATTGCAGGACAGTAGTCGAAAGTATAAGCAGCGAGTTGATTCAAAGCGATGGGAAGTTCAATTTAGCGTTGGAGATGAAGTCCTTGCGTATTTACGTAAGGAACGGTTCCCAAAACGGGAATACAACAAATTGAAGTATAAAAAAATCGGTCCTTGCAAAATCATTTGCAAGTTTTTTGCAAATGCCTATGAGCTACAATTGCCACCGGGGATCGGTATTTCTCCCATCTTTAACGTGGCAGATCTGTTCCCCTATGTTGCTGATCCGGAAGACAGTGCAGCAACAAAGCCACCGCGGAACACCAGTTGTGAAGAAAGTTCATGGATGAGACAGATGCCAATGGCACAACCCCTTGAGATCGAGAGGATCCTTGACACACAGGTAGCCAGGCGCACATGCAGGAAGGAATATCTGTGGTACTTGGTCAAGTGGAAGGACCGTCCGATAGAGGACAATTCGTGGCTCGACGCAACACAGATACAGAAAGCAAGCTATTCTGTCGACGACCTCAAGGAATGGAGCCATGACTTTTTGCCACCCCGGGAGCCTGATGCAGGAGCATCCAGCTCCGAGGAGACAGAAGGTGCTTGACTGTCTCGAAAAGGAAAAAAAGAAGCCGAAGACTACATGTATTGCTGGACAGGTTATTAAACTTGTCATTTTTGGTTTCTTTTTGTTATTTGTTTCATTTTCCAAAAGGCCGTTAAAGACCGTAGGATTACAGTTGTGAACTGTTTTAGTTTAGGAAATAATTAGCATTTGTTTATTATTATTTTTTTTTAAAAGAAAACAAAAAGAAAAAGAACTGGCTAACAGTTGGACAGATTCTGGTTGAACAGTTCAACCGAAAACAAGAAGCAGTTATACCTTACAAGTATTAAAACAAAGGAAAAATAGTTGGAAGGAGTAGAATCTCCAGTGAGAAGAAACAGATAGGAAAACAGTCTTCTGTAATAAGAAAAAAAATCATTTTCTTTGCCAACTAAAAAATCCACTGCCAATTATTCCATGCATTGAGTTCTATGTTCATTTCATTATTCCTTCTACTGTGAATAAAATGCATCTGAATCAATAGAACAGACTGAGTTCTATGTTCATTTCATAATTCCTTCTACTGTGAATAAAATGCATCTGAATCAATAGAACAGCAAGCTGTATTTACTCTAACAGGGTCTACACAAGTCGAAAAGGGAAAAGCATTGCACACAGGGAACCATTTTCAGCGAAAGAGGGAGATCCATTCAGCATAAACAACAGTCACCGACGAACGACCAGGTAACGCATACGATACCATCAACCCATTTACAAAAATAATACAAGTACTGAAAGCAAATAAGAAACAGTTTAATTCGATTAACCTGTTTAACCATCGTCCATTATAATCAAGAGCGCACAGAAAGATTTCTGAGCCAGACAGCGCTCAACAAAAACAAATTGATTTTAAAAGAAACCTTTTAAGCTAAATACAGCATAGCAGGGCTATTCGAGCCATAAAGTGACAGAGTGGAACACGGACCCAACTACAACTTAGGTGACTGTAACTACAAAGGAATGAGAACCAAGAGTATTGAAACCCATCACAAAGCTAACAATCGAATCGTGGTTGGAATGACCCTACCCGTTGTGTGAGTCTGGCCGGCTTTGTCCTACTCCCCGGAGATTGCAGAGAGAGCAAGCCCTCGGCGACCAGCCACCTTAAATAACCTGCAAACAGAGGAGGACGAGGGTTAGTTGTTGGAAGTGCAGAACCGGAAGGAGAGAACGAGCTAACGCAACAAACAAAACAAAGCCACAAGTACATTGGCGTTTACCTGTGGTTGATAAGGCGGCATTGCAAAGCCGAAACCGACAACCAGAGCCTGATGTCAAGGAACGAGTTCATAAGAAACTGAAAAAGGGGCGATGCAGAGTATGGCATAAAACAAGTGCATACCTCGGAGGCAAGGTCGAACGAATCCAGCCGGAAGCGTGGAACTAAAGGTTACCCTGTCACAATTAAAAACCAACAAGTTACCAAAGCAGAGAAACGAACCCATACGACAAAAACAGTCCAGAGTAACAGCAACCATACCATAGCACAGAGCAGGGAACTGACGATGTTGTCGCCCTCATAAAAGCTCAACGCACAGAACAGAAGAAACCCGGAGACACCAACATACCTCGGCAGAGCAGAGCGAAGAGCCAAAACACAATGAACAAATGAGAATGACAGCCAAACGAGGGTGGGGTTTGTCAAAAGGCGGGAGCGGCCAGACTGAGGAGACCGACAGGTGGCGTCCCATGACCGGTGAGAAGGGACAGTAATAAATACATGAAGATTGCAAGTGGATCGAAATCCATGAAACTCGTGAGGAGTGTTTAATACCGCGCACCACAACGTGACATGTGCCATAACCACAGTTTAAATAACGAAGGGACAAGAGGGACATGTAACCTAGCGCGGTTACCAACTAGGTTCGCGTAAATATTCACACGGTTGAAATAACACTAAGCATCGTTGGAGGGCTGGGCCATCAGAGTTCACCTCCTTTTCATCCAAGGGACGACTGACAAGATTGCGAGAATCCTTAAGAAGCATAATATTCCCTCAACCTTTAGACCCCTTAACACCATTAGGAGTTCCTTAAAGTCGGTAAAAGACCCAGTGGACCCGAAAGATATGAAAGGTGTTTATATCATCCCATGTTCTTGTGGAACATCTTACATTGGTGAAACAAGGAGGTCCATTAATCAAAGGATTAAGGAGCACGCTGCTGATATTAAGCACAATAGAACTCGCTCTTCAGCCTTAACAGAGCACATAGAGAAGACAAAACATCATATTTGCATTGAGGAGGCTAAGGTCATTGTGAAGGTTTCTCATTTCCATCACCGTAAATTTAGGGAAGCCATAGAAATTGAGAAAAGGCCTAGTACTTTTAATAGAGACGATGGATGGAAGATTAGTAGTTGTTGGGTTCCTGCGCTTTCCTCTTAGTTTCTCTCTTTTCATTCCTTTTCTTTTCTGATTCCTTTTTTATCTCTCTTTTCATTCCCCTTTCTACTTTTTTGGTTTCCTTCCCCTTATGTAAAGGTGTTTCTCTTGTATTCCGTGTATATATATATATATATATATATATATATATATATATTTTTTGTTTTATTTATATATATTTAAATTTATTATTTTTATGGTTTTAGTTAGATATACATTTATTTATTTATTAAATAAATAAATAATATTAAAATATAAATATTAAAGAATGTTTATTTATTAAATAAATAAATAATAATAAAATATAAATAATAAAAAGGTTTATTTTACTACTATGTTAGTTTTTAGTTAGTTAGAATCTATCTAATTGATAATATACCTATTAGTAATTGTTATTTTACCTTTTGACCATTAGTTTGAATTTCATTAAAATAATATCTATTATTTGAACTCTTAGTTTACTTGTATTGTTAATTAAAAAAATAAAAATAAAAAAAATAAACAAAAAATAAAATTAATAATAAAAATTTCCAATCAAACCAACTAAAAATGTTTCTCAATTTAATATTTTTTCTCTGTTTTCCTCGCCTAGTCAAATATAACCGTTTTTAGAGCCGTTTCCTTTTCACTGTTAGAAGGCCCATCTGATTCTTCATCTTGCCATGATGATTAACCACATGGGTTGGTTCGAAACTCCTCGACCTAATTCCTTTGATGTGATTTCTTTCGATTTTATGCATTAGAAGTTTAAATTTGAAAGTTATAATTTACTTAAGTTTTATGGTTTACTTTAAATTTCGCAATGTGAAATGCATTATGAGGTAAATGCTTGTGATGGATATATTTAATTTTACCAATAATTTAATTTAAATGGTTGCACTTAATTTATATTTATGGTCAACATTAAAAGAAAGCAAGGGTATGAATTAATAATAAAAATTTCCAATCAAACCAACTAAAAATGGTTTCTCAATTTAATATTTTTCTCTATTTTCTTCGCCCAGTCAAATGTAACCATTTTTATAGCCGTTTCCTTTTTGCTATTAGAAGGCCCATCTACCTATTTAACTTACAACTATGATCTGATTCTTCATCTTGCCCTGATGATGAACCACATGGGTTGGTTTGTGTCAGGCCAGGAGTAACTCCAGACTAGGCAGAAAAACTGATTCGTTTATTTCATTAGGTAGCTATTGTTATATACATGAATGTGACTGATCAATTCATCTTCTTGATGACTGTTCACATTCCAAATTTACCCAATCGCAGAGGATTAGGTGTCAACATTCCCCCCCTTAATCTTAAGGGATGTTGGTGAGTCCAAGCATCGTTCTGAATCTTTCAAGCTTTTCTCTTCCAAGCGCTTTGGTGAAGATGTCTGCAATTTGCTCATTTGTGGAACAATGACGGAGATGGATTGTTTTGGCCTCAACATGATGTCGGATCAGATGATATTTAGTATTAATGCGCTTTGTACGATCATGGAACTTTGGGTTCTTGGCCAACTTTATTGCTGAGGTGTTATCAATCATGAGTGGAGTTGATTGTACTTGTTTTACCTGCAAATCTTCAAGAATTTTCCTGAGCCACACAATTTCTTTCGTTGCTTTAGCTGTTGCCACGTATTCTGATTCAGTTGTGGAATCTGCTGGAACGAATTGTTTGTGTGATCTCCAGGAGACAACTCCTGATCCAAGACTCCTAGCATATCCTGAAGTAGATACCCCAGTTTCTTTGTCTCCATCGAAGTCTGAATCAGAGTATGCAATCAAGCTGAAGTCGTCCACCTGTGTATACTTGATTCCAAGGTCTTGAGTTCCCTTCAAGTACCTTAGAACTCTTTTTGCAGCAGACCAATGTCCCTCACAAGGCTTTTGCATGAACCTGGAGAGGATTCCAACAGTAAATGAAATGTCTGGTCTGGTAGTATTGAGGTAGATGAGACTTCCTACAAGCTGTCTATACTTTGTTGCATCCTCAAATTCCTTTCCTTCAATAGATGTGAGATTTAAGTTTTGTTTCATTGGAGTAGAAAGAGGATTGCACTCTGTCATGCCAAATCTGTTTAACAAATCTCCAATGTATTTCTTTTGAGAAAGAAATATGGATTTTGGATGTTGGGTTACTTCAATGCCAAGATAATAATGAACATAGCCCAAATCAGTGATTTCAAAACTTTTCCCTAATTCCTTCTTTATGGATGCAATGTAGCTTTCATTGTTCCCTGTCATTAAAAGATCATCTACATATACCACAAGATACACAACTGTTTTGCCAATTTTCTTGACAAATAAAGTTGCATCATCAAGATCAAAATGATTGAAGTTGAGTTTCAGAAGATGCTCAGTTAGTTTTTCATACCAGGCTTGCGGTGCTTGTTTGAGGCCATACAAGGACTTCACAAGTTTGCATACTTTATGTTCATGTCCTTTCACAGCAAATCCTTCAGGCTGGGACATAAAAACATTCTCTTTTAAATCTCCATTCAAGAATGTAGTTTTTACATCCATTTGATGGACTTTCCAACCATTCTTAGCAGCTAGTGCAAAGAGTGTCCGGATGGTGGCCCATTTTTCTGCGGGGGCAAAAGTTTCCTCATAATCGACCCCTTCCTTTTGTGCAAAACCTTTTGCCACAAGCCTAGCTTTGTGCTTGTCAAGTGAGCCATTAGCTTTGTACTTGTTCTTGTAGACCCACTTGCAGCCAATTGGTTTGGTTCCAAATGGAGGATCACCCAGCTTCCAAGTGCCATTCTTTATGAGGGCATCATACTCCTTTTTCATCGCTTCTTTCCATTCATCATGAGAAGCAGCTTATTTGAAGGAAGTTGGTTCAAAATCTGTAGACAAGTTCAATTCACAATCATAAGTAACATCCATATCAACAAGTGAATTAGAGTCATCTACATCACCTCCATTTTGTCGGTTTGAATTTCTGGTTCCTGTTTTTCCAATTTCATCAGGATGAACACTTTCAAGTGTCTTTGTCAGCGACTTTGGGGGACCTTTCTGAGATGGTCCAGGCTGCTTTGTTGATTGAGTTGGGACTGAATCAAGATTGAGTCTCCAAATTCTATCAATTACATCACTTAAAGCATCATCCGTTGTTGGAGTTTCATGCAGGGGAGATTGTTCTTCATAAGAAGATTCCACATGTTGATCTAGTATAGGAATCCCCCCTTCAAGATGTGGAATCTGATTATCAAACTCTTGAAATGATTTCGTTTTTGTGAATCTATCCAAGCGATCAAGTTGCCGTTCAACAACATTGTCAGATTTGGATGATTCAAGAAAAATGACATCTCTAGATACAACAAATTTTTTATTTACTTCATCATAGAGACGGTATGCTTTGGAGGTGTTTGAATACCCCAGGAAGATACACTTACGATTTTTAGCACCAAGTTTGTTTCTATGTACCTTTGATATCAAAGCATAACAGGTGGAACCAAATATCCTAAGATGTTTTACCGAAGGAACATATCCATACCACAATTCATAAGGAGTCTTGTTTCTTATAGCATTAGATGGACATCTATTCTTTATATATGCAGCACATAGAACAGCATCAGCCCAAAACATTATCTTTACATTTTTGAAGAAAAACATGGATCGTACCATATTCAAAATTGTTCTATTCATTCTTTTTGCTACACCATTCTGTTGGGGATTATAAGGTACAATGGTTTGATGTTTGATCCCATGTTGCCGAAGATAGTTTTCAAATTCATTTGATGTATATTCTTTTCCATTATCAGTGCGAATAGACCCAATATGAGATTGTGCATCATTTTCAATCCATTTATGAAAATTCTTGAATGTTTGAAAAGCATTAGATTTGTTCTTCAATAAATAAACCCAACACATTCTGGTGTAGTCATCAATAAATGTCATGATATATTTTTTTCCATTTGCAGAAGGAACATGCATTGGACCACATAAATCAGAATGAATGAGTTCAAGCTTCCTATGTGCTCTTGAATGTGAATCATGAAAAGACTGTTTGCTATGCTTTCCTAGAATGCAAGCATCACATTTCTTATGTTTCCTAGGAATTGTAGGCAAACCGGCAACACCATTTTTCTTCAATAAGCGGAGACGGTCATAGTTTAGATGTCCAAATCTAGCATGCCATAATAAACTTGATGGAAGTGTACCTTCTTGATGATGAGAAATATATGAGAAATGTTGTGCATGAGCAGAGGTTCCTTGCAGTTTGACAAGTCTTTCTTCTTCTATTCCCCTCATGACAAGTGAGTGGTCAGATGCTTTTCTTACCTCAAGCTTGCCATCAAACATATGAATGGAGTGACCTTGCTGGCGGATGTGGACCAAGGACAACAAGTTTCTCTTGAGCTGTGGGAGATATAGAACATGATCCAAAAGAAAGTCTGGAAGACCTGGCAGTTTAAGCCTGATTGTGCCAAGCCCCGATGGCTTGATTTTTGACCGATTTGCAAAGTATACTGCTCCATCAACATTGTCAGTAAAATCTTCAAATTCCTATGAGTCATATGACAGGTTTCTCCTGAATCAAGCAACCAATCATTTTTCGAAGAATCAAGTGAAGCATTAAACAAATCTTCATTTACTCCAATGTTACATTGTGCCTCAATATAGTGAGCAGATTCAGGTGCTTTACCCTTGTCTGTATCATCAATTTTACCTTTCTGCTGGTTTCTTTTCTGCTCAATTTTGTCCCATGGTAGCTTGCATGTAGAAGCATCATGTGATCCATTTCGTTTGCAACGAATGCAATGCAGATCTGCCTTTTCTCCTTGAGAATGTCTGCCCCCCCTGCCTCTGAAGTATCTTCCTCTTCCTCTTCGTCCACCTCTTCCTCTTGTAGAATCTTGAGCATGATGTTTTTCTTTATGAGCAAGGCAAACAGTCTCTTCAGAAGATTCAGGGACTGTCTTCTTTCCAAAGGCTTTCTCTCTTTCAACAAACTTTTTCACAAGAGAGTCAAAGGTTATATCTTTAAGATTTCCATTTGCTTGTAAAGACTCGAGATAATTGGAGTAAGTAGGATAGAGTGCCTTGAGAAAAGCAATAAGAGGGATATCCAGCTCAACCTTAGTGGATTTGATATCATGCATTATGGATTTAACTTCAGATGCAAGAGCAAGAGGATCATTATTTTTCAGTTCAAGAGTGAAGAGTTTAATCATGAGCTGAACAACTTCAAGTGCATAATGTGAGTCATAGAGTTCTTTGAGCTTTTGTAAAGCTTCAAAGGCAGTTGAATATGATGAAATATGGCGACTTACTTCTTCATTTACAGATGCTGCGATTAATGCATATGCTTTGTTGTTCTTGTTATCCCAAATGACGAGCTCTTTGTCTGATGTAGGCTGTACTGGATCATTGTCTCTTTCTCCGACACACACTCCCTTCCACAACTCATTGAAGATGAGGGTGTGCTTTATCATCCGGGACCATTCAGGATAGTTCTCCTTGCTAGTGAGAACTATTCCTACCATAGAGATGATTGAATGCATTCTGTAAAAAATACTTCTGCTAAAAAAAATTTCTGCTGATAAGAAATTTCTGCTGATAAAAAACTTCTACTGATAAGAAATTTCTGCTGATAAAATCTTCTACTGATGAGAAATTTCTGCTGATAAAAAACTTCTACTGATGAGAAATTTCTGCTGATAAAAAACTTCTACTGATGAACAGTGAAATTGTACTAAAAAAGGGCAAAAATTTAAACGCTGGTATATATATATATGCTGTTCAATATATATATATATAGTTTAATGGCACAGCGCATTCAAAACATATGAATCCCTCCAAACAAAAACTTCAAGGCTGAACTTTAATCACTGCCTACTCTGCTGTAACACTACAGCATGATCTTAGCGTTACCAATTAAATACCAATGAAAACTTACTAGATTCGATTCAACTCAGCTGCTTCTCTTAGCGTTCCATCACAATAGCTGCACTTCCAATGTGTTATTCAACCATTCTTTTAAATATTGCTTATGGGACATCGATTTATTTGCGTTGTGGATATTATATCATCAGAGAGCCAAGTGTAAAATCAAGCATCGATTCACTGAACTTTATAAACCCAACTATACAACAGTTTTCCATTCCAACATGCTTATATAAGAGCGTTCACCATAAACAGATGAACCATCGTCATTGTATATCATTCAACGCTTTTGATTTATAAACACAACCCATACAAGTGCGCATCACTAAAACCATTTCAGAAATCAACACCCAATTTATAAAAAACCACACTTATCATATTAAAACCACGCATATCAGGCTTTACGCAACAGCAACACATCTCCACACAGAATTGGCCAGTGAATGTATTTGCATATATTCAAAGCAAGGATTCATTCAATACGCATTCAATAAACCGTTGATACTACAAACGCATTGTTAAAAATGGGACAGCGTTGCCAATCAATTCAAACACATATACCAGAAGTCAGTTCAATACCATATACAAAACCGGTGTATACCAAAAAACCGTAGAGCCCATTCAACGTATTCAACGCATTCAACTGGAGCGGATTCTGGGCGTTCATCAAAACAGCTCATCATTCAACATGTCAGCGTTTCAAGTACCATTTCAACGCAGATTCATCATACAGCACTCAGCATTGTCAGTCATGAACCAACGCTATTCATGAAGAAATTTAACGTACAGCGTTTATGAGGCAGTGCTGGAATAAGGCAGAGGTAGATTATGGGATAGAGGAGTTACAAGGCACGCCAAAAAAGGAACCTGGGACCCGTGCTTTGATACCATGTCAGGCCAGGAGTAACTCCAGACTGGGCAGAAAAACTGATTCGTTTATTTCATTAGGTAGCTATTGTTATATACATGAATGTGACTGATCAGTTCATCTTCTTGATGACTGTTCACATCCAAATTTACCCAATCGCATAGGATTAGGTGTCAACAGTTTGAAACTCGTCGACCTAATTCCTCTGATGTGATTTCTTCCGAATTTTTTTCTATTATTCAGAATATGGATCACAGAAGCTTAAATTTGAAGGTTATAATTCACTTAATTTTTATGGTTTACTTTAAATTTTGCAATGTGAAATGCATTATGAGGTAAATGCTTGTGATGGATATATTTACTTTTACCAATAATTTAATTTAAATGGGTGCATTTAATTTATATTTATGGTCAACATTAAAAGAAAGCGAGGTATGAATACTTCCTCAGAAACATTAATAGACATTGACCACTTCATGATGACTTCCATCTTGGAAGGATCTATCTTAGCTCTACTTTGTCTATCACATACCTTAGATATACCAAAGACGTATGTAAATTCACGCAAATTCACACCTCTTGAGATTTGCTAGCAATTGGTACTTTTTTAATGTTTCTAGCACCTACATTAAATGTGAGATGTGTTACTCTCAAGTAGCATTGTATATCACTATATCATCCAAATAGACTATAATGAATGAATCTACAAAGGGGTACAATATATCATTCATTAACCTCATAAATCTAGTTGCATTAAATATGAGATGTGTTCCTCTCAAGTAGCATTATATATCACTGTATCATCCAAATAGACGATAATGAATGAATCTATAAAGGGGTACAATATATCATTCATTAACCTCATAAACATAGTTGATGCATTGCATAGGCCAAACGATATGACTAAACACTCATAGGAACCTTGCTTGGTTTTAAAGGTGGTCTTTCAAGTATCTTACTCTCTAACTAGAACTTGGTGATATCTTGACTCCAAGTTATGTTTGTTGAAGTTGATCAAGCAAATCATCTATCTATCTTGGGAAGGGGATACTTGTTGAAATTTAACATGGGTGAGACGAGACAAGAAATATGGAAAAAAAGGCTTAATGCATTTGTGTTGTTATGTATTAATCTCAAAATATCAATTTATATCATATCAATGATCATCCTAAATCTTCTAGATTTAGATCACATTGGCAACTCATTAGTGGATAATCATGAGACCTTGCCAAGATAAGAATTACAAATGTATTCTTAGACTTTGTGATTGTCTAGGGACTCACTGTCAAGTCTTATAACCTTATAGTGCACTTATTCTACATATTCGTAGGTGCAAGAAAACTATTATATTAAACTTATATTTTGCCTCCTTATCCTAAACCACTCCAAAACTTTTGGATTAAGGGAAATTGTTGGAAAAATGAAATTTAGTGCTCCTTTAGTGTTTCACGACATATGCCTAACATCCTCTTAAGATTTGTTAATCATACGGGTTTTGGTGCAATGATAATCGCGTGATTCCAACAAACGGTATCAGAGCCATGTCAGAACAAAGCAGTGAGAAAGGTTAAACACTGAGATTTATGTTTATGTAGTGTGAAGCTATGGAAGATCCAAGTTAAGTGAGGTTGAAATATCAGAGCGATTTAATTTTTTTTGGCTTGGAATGAGTTTTTTTGTGCATTCTCGATTGAGAAGGGAGATTTTGCGAGCATTGGTTCATCATTTGGAAGTCATCCTTAGACTTGGCTCCATCTTTAATTCGATTTGCAGATGATTTTCATGGGCCAAATCAAGAAAAATCTGATCTTTGTGTCCATAATCACAGATCAGAGTTTGAAGGTTGAATTCTTCAAAACACATTGCATAGTAAAAGACTTGCTAGATGACTGCAAACCTATTGCTTTAGGAGTTAGAATTGGAGACTTGTACAAGCTTGATGTCACCAACAAGAGTAATGAAGCACTGACTTCTACAACTATGTCAACATAAAGTCTTTGGCACCAGAGTTATGGTCATATAAATTATCTTGATTTGTTGTTTTTGTAGAAACAAAGAATGGTTAAAGGATTCCCTATGTTAAAGAATGAGTATGTTTCTTGTGAAGGTTGTGCATTAGGAAAATTTAATAGAGAAGAATTCCCCTCTAATTCTATTAGGAGAAGAAGAGATGTATTAGAATTTGTGCATACTGATATTTGTGGATCAATGTAGACAAGATCCTTAGGAGGTGCTTATTATTTTCGATTGTTTATTGATGAGTGCACAAGGTACATTTGGGTGTACTTCCTTAGGAAAAAGTGATGTTTTTTAATATTTTAAAGAATTCAAAAACATGGCAAAGAAGCAAACAAGGAAATTCATAAACATCCTCCGTTTAGATCTAGGGGGAGAGTACATGCTGGGGAACTTCAACAAGTACTACAAGGATCATGGAATAGTGCAACAATTTATAGTAACTTACACTCCACAATAGAACAGTGTTGCAGAAAGGAAAAATAAAACGTTGGTGGAGTGCGCCCAAAGTTTGATTAAGGGTAAGAATCTCACAAATGTTGTTTGGGATGAGGCCATTAGCATTGTTGTTTATTTAAAGAACAAAAGTCTAACAAGGTATCTTTATCTCAAGACCCCATTCAAAGCCTTGTATGGTTCTAAACCAACAATTCAACATTTGAGGGTATTTGGGTGTAAGGAATTTGCACATATTTCGAAGGAGAACAGAAATAAACTTGATGCTAAAGCTAACAACTATATTTTTGTAGGATATTGTTCAGAATTTAAAGCATATAAAATGTTTGATCTATCTAACCACAAAGTATTTGCAAGTAGAGATGTAATTTTCCGTGAACAGGAAGATGAAGGAAATAAGGACAACTACTCTGAAAGGTGGCACATACTTCCTAACATTGAAGACAATAAAGAAGAAGTAGACAATGAACAAAAAAAACTAGAGGAAGAATAAAGTGATATGGATACACTAGTGGTTAGATTTCACCTAGAGGTGGACAAGTACCTTTAGAGAACAAGGATGAAAAAAACGAATTTCCAAGGAGATATACTCGACGAATTTTCCTACCTAAAAGGTACAAGGACTATGACCTGATGAGAAGTGTTTTGAATGTCATAGAACCCATGTGTTTTAATGAAGCTAATGCTCATGAAGAGTGGAGAAAATCAATGAAGGGAGAATATTAAGCTATAATTAAAAACAAAACTTGGGTGTTATAGGACATTTTGTCACATTTGGTCAATAGGCCTACAAATTGGATCAATCAATATCTATGAACACCTTGTCATCCTCCCTACACAAATCCCTAAGCACGATTCTCAAATCCCTAAGTTTTTGACCTTGAATGATTCATTCTAGTGCTTTTAAAGTCCAACGCACCCTGGCCCTTTAGGGACCCGCGTTCAGCAACAAGTTGCTCAATTATGCACCTACTGTGATGATCCGAATTGGATCATTATATTATTTGTCATTCATCTCGATGCTTTTGGAATGGAAAAAGTGGAGGAATCAGCGTATGGGACCGTTTTCACCGGCGGGACCAAGTTTGGAGAAACTGAGTTTGAAATTTTTCGTGAGCGTTTTGAAGCATCAAACGAATTTCTTTTTGGGGATAAAACTTTTTTGTTTTAGCGCAACACCTTTTCATGCTATTCTATACACAGAGATCTTTACAACGACGCAAGAATCATATCAATCAGAGTCTGTATGCAAATGTTATGCCACTCAGAAGTTGACCTTCCTGTTTTCACACCTATAGTTTGGGAGGATGCCACGTTAGCCCCATTATTCATGGAAAAGGGGCTAGCCACGTCTTTTATGATGTAAAATACTCTAGAAGATTTTATTTTTGTAACTTTAGTTAAGAGTTGATGTAGTCAAACTTAACCACTAGTCGGCTATCGGGTTGTGTTATAATCGGGCCACTAGGAGGAAGAGGCATTCCATTCTTTTGAGAGCATTTTGTTCCATAATTGAACAAAGATAGCTAGGAGAGATAGGAGGTAGAGCACACAGAGAGGATCTGTGCACTGTAGCATCCCACGAGCCTCAAACATTACTTCATTGTATCTGGAGCCATATCTCCAGACAGAGAAAGAGAGTGAAGCGACCTCACCTTCTAAATGGGTTTCCTCCTTAAAGGGTTTCCCATAGAGCATCTTGTGTATTAGGTGTGTGAGAGATTATTTTTTTGTTTTCTACTTTTTTGCTTGATTTACTTTTACATGCATGCACTAATTACAATTCATTTTACAGATTTATAAATTAAATAAAATTGTAATTGTGTAGAATCTTAGATTTTTAACATAATATTATCAGATCTATTGTGATGAACTGTCCATTGGAATATCCACGAAAGTTTACATATCATTTGGTATTAGAGCAGGTTTCTTAGGGTATTTTGTGGAGATTGCAAGGATCTAGATCGACAGGGCCGAAAATTGAAAAACCTAATCATGGGCGATAAATCTATAAACGAACCTTGTGATCTTACAGAGGTGAGGTTTTCGTGGCTCGAAGAACAAGTCACAGATATAAAATGCAATGTAAACCTCCTCATGGCGACCCTAAGCAATAAGTTGGGGATATTTGGAGAAGAAGGGGGTTTGAATGCAGAGGAAAAAATAGGAGGAGGATTGGGAGATCGGGAAGACGCAGAGAACTAGTCGAAGAAAGAGCCCGGAAAATATCAACCCAGTTTGAGTGTCGTGAACCAATCCCTGTTTAAAGTGGAAGAAAAATTTGATATCAAGCAATAACATGGTGAGATCGACGCTCTGAAGCTAAAGCACTGGTTGCAGCAGCTGGAAGTTTATTTCAGTGTCCATAAGATCGAGGAAGGGCATAAGATCTCATTCTCGTGGTTGAAATTGGAGGGCCATGCACTAACTTGGTGGTAGAGCCACATGGAAACCCTGAGTTTGGAGGGAGAACCTCCAGTGACCCAGTGGGAGGATTTAAAAACCCTCATTAAGTCATAGTTTTATCCCATTGGGTACGTTGAAGACTAGTGGATCCGGTGGCATTACTTGAGGCAAAATCTGGGCCAAAGCATGTAGGAGTACACCACAAAATTTAGAAAGATGTCTATAATGTTGGGTATCTCTCCAAAGAACCAAGATATACTCCTCAACTATTTGGGGGGTCTGCATTGCCATCTGCGTGAGAAAGTGACGTTGTTCAATCCCAAAAAGGTGGACGAGGCTTGTGTATAGGCATAGTACTTGGAGAACATAGGTCTGAAAAGAGCGCAATCAAGTGGATCGAAGAAAAAGGAGCAACAAGACACTTCTAAGGATGGGGAGAAGAAGAAAAAGAGGAAAATATATAAGACGACAACCACAGCACACTAGTTCAAATATCCTAGCAACCACTGCAACATTGAAGGCCATACAGAGGAGAAGTGTTGGATGTTGCATCCAGAGCTAAACTCGAAGAACAAGAAGAAGGATAATAAAAAGAATCTCATGGCCACTGATTCAAGCAACCAAGTTGAAAGCAACTCAAAAGTAGATGAAAAGATCATTTGTACATCAATGTAGAAGGAGGTGAATCTGAGTAGCCTTCAGCAATAGGAAGAGAAAGAAATGACCAAACTCTTCCATGTAAAGATATAGGTCAAGAAGATGAAGATTGATGCTCTGTTTGACTCAGGATCACAGGAAAATATCATTGCAACAGATCTAGTCAAGAAGTTGGGGCTGGAAGTTTGTGATCATCCAAATCCATATCCATTGGGATGGGTACATAAGGATGCAGAGCCGAAGGTAACAAATGTGTAAAATTAGATTTTTCTATCAGTGTTGATTTTATTGATGAAGTAGATCTAAATGTGGTTCCCCTTGATGTATGTGGAGTCATGTTTGGTAGTCCATACATGTACATGCGTGATGCAATATTCATGAGGAGAGCTAACCAATATTGACTCATCAAAGATGGAAAATGATTCATCATAAACACACATAAAGGCAAGTAAAAAATTTCAGTAACAAGTGCCAACCAAGCCAAGAAATAGATCATTTCCAGCAAGAAGTATGTTTTATTGTTTTTAAGAGAAAATCAGTCTATAGAGGAGTCAATAAGAGGTAAAGCATCCCTAGAGGGGTGTACTAAGAAACAAAAACAACAATTGGAGGAGTTGTTACAGGCATACAAGGGTGTGTTCCAAGAGCTTAAAGGGATACCCCCTAAGAGAGAAGTGGAGCATGAGATCCAACTATTGCCAGACTCCCCATTGCCAAATATTGGGTTGTACATGCAATTTGTTATAGAAGCAAGCGAGGTGAAGAAACAATTGAAACAACTGCCGAAACAGGGTGTCATTCGACCGAGTACATCACCATGTGGGTCACCCATCATCATTGTGCCAAAGAAGGATGGGACTTGGTAGATGTGTATAGATTACAGAGCATTGAATAAAATCATGCTCAAGAAAATATACCCCCGCCCAAGATAGACGATCTGCTAGATCAATTGCAACAAGAAAAGTATTTCACCAAGTTGGACTTGAAGTTTGGATATCACCAAGTTTAAGTCAAAGAAGAAGATACATGGAAGACTACCTTCAAAACTAGGCAAGGTTTGTATGAGTGATTAGTTATGCCATTTGGCTTATGTAATGCACCAGCGACATTTATGAGATTAATGAATGATGTACTGTGCCCTTTTATAGATTTATTTGTTATTGTCTATTTGGATGATATACTGGTATATAGTGCTACCTGGGTGGAGCATATTTCACATTCGACGTAGGTGCTGGAAACATTGAAGAAGCAACAACTGCTAGAAAATCTCAAGAAGTGTGAGTTTGCACAATAGTCCTTGGTGTATTTGGGATATGTGGTTGGTGGAGGAGAATTGAAGATAAATCCTTCCAAGATGGAGGCCATCATGAAATGTCCGGTGCCTACTAATGTTATTGAGGTGAGGAGTTCCATTGGGGCAACACTGTACCTGAGGAAATTTATAGCCTCATTTTCAGCGGTAGCATCACCTCTCCACATCATAACAGCAAGTGGTAAGAGTTTTTAGTGGGGAGGGAAACATAAGGCTTTCAATGAGTTAAATAAGAAGATTAATGAAGCACTTGTTCTGGCATTACCAAAATTGCAACGACCCTTTGAAGTGGAGACAACTGTGAGTGGGTATGCTATGGGAGTTGTCTTGATGCAAGGAGGAAGGTTTGTTTGCTACGATTCTGAAGTATTTCATGGGGAAATTCTTAACTACCCTACCTATGATAAGGAGCTCTATGCCATGGTGCAAGCTGTGAAGAAGTGGAAGCAATATCTGATGGGAAAGGAGATAATAAACCACACAGATCACCAACCATTACAATACTTGCAGGCCCAAAATAAGCTACAACAGACTAGGCATTACAAGTAGATGGAGTTTTTACAACAGTTTCATTTGGTGATCAAGTATAAGAAGGGCAACACAAACGAGTTGGAAGATATGATTTCAAGTCCACCCACATCAAAGATTACAGCTTTGGGGACTCTTATTCACATGGAGTCATTCACCCATGAATCATACAAAGAGGCATATTGAGAAGATGAGGACTTCGAGGAGGTGTATCAACAGTTGCAGAGTCAGAGTCGTGCACAATGACAACAACACCATTGACTACCATAAGCTGGATAAGCTAGATAAGCTGGTTACTTTACAGGCTGGATAAGCTACGTGTTCATAAAAGGTGAGCGTTTACAGCTGATTGGAGAGGCTCACACCTCTAAGGTTGTATGGCACTTTGGTGTAGGGAAGACTGTGGATAGCTTGCAAAGGTATGTGTATTGGACCAAGATGCAAAAACAAGTATCTAGGTTCATAAGAGGATGCATCCTTTGTTGTACCAACAAGCCTAGCAACATGAAATAGGGTCTGTATCATCCCTTACCTGTACCTACTCATCCTTGGGAAGCATTTCCATGGACTTTGTGGGAGGTTTACCGACAACCAGGAAGGGACATGACTACCTGTTCATGGTAGTTGACAGGTTCAACAAGATGTGTGTTCTGATGCCATGTAAAAAGACCATCAACGGACAAGAAGCAACAAACTTGTTCTTTAGACATCTCTGGGTACACTTTGGGATACCAAGGAGCATCATTTCAGATAGGAATATAATATTTCTCAGTGCATTCTGGACTACATTGTGGGAGAAGATGGACACAAAGTTGAAGAGATCTACACCATTCCATCCACAAACAAATGGGTAGATAGAAGTAGTCAATTGGACTTTGGTACAACTTCTGAGGGGTTATAACTAGAGGAATTTGAAGGCCCAAGATGAAATCTGGTATATATACAACATTCTTATAACAGAGCAGTCAACACTTCTACAGGAAAGTCCCCATTTAAAACATGTTTTGGATATTTGCCACCTTCACCTTTGGATCTTGCATATGGGCAGCAAGGAGTGAAGGAAGATATTAGAGGAGATGCTTTGAGGGCTGAAAAATTTATAGGGAAGATAGGGTAGATCCATCTACATGTATAGGAAACATTGCGGAAGTCGCAAGTGAAGTATATGGCTAGGCATGATCAACATAGAACAAAGAAATCATTCAAGGTGGGAGACAAAGTATGGTTATAGTTGAACAAGGAGAGGTTGCAGGGGCTTGTTAATAAAATCAAGGCCCTAAGGTATGGTCCCTTTAAGATACTAGAAAAGGTGGGCAATAATGCCTATCTGCTCAGTTTACCACCATATATGCGCATTTACTCAGTTGTAAATGTGGAGAATTTGAAACTTTATGAGCCTTCCATACTAGATTATGAAGAAGAAGTCCTACCTTCTGTGGAGGGTTTGGCACCAGACACTCAAGAAGAGTTGATAGAAGATACAATTTTGCAGAAGAGGTCCAAAACTACAAGGCAATGGAAACAATACCTTTGGCAGATTGGGTTGAAGGGAAAACTTCCAGGGAAAGCTAAATGGTACACCGGAGAGAAGGTGGAGGAAAAATTTCCTCACCTCATTCAGTAAAAGCTTTTGGGGACCAAAATCCTCCCAAAATGGGGAGGTGTGATCTGAATTGGATCATTATATTTTTTGTCATCCATCTCGATACATTTGGAGTGGAAAAAGGGGAGGAATCATCTCACAGGACTGTTTTCACTAGAGGGACACAATTTGGAAAAATGAGGTCTGAAACCTTTTGGGAGTGTTTTGAGGCATCAAACGATGTTTTTTTTGGGGGTAAGACTTTGTAGCTTTAGTGAAACACTTTTTCATGCTATTCTACACACAAAGAGCTTTCCAACGACACAAGAATCACATCAATGAGAGTCTATGCAAAAGTTATGCCACTTAGAAGTTGACCTTTATGTTTTCACTCCTATAGTTTAGGAGGATGTCGTGTCAACCCCTGTTATTCATGGAAAAGGGGCTAGCCACATGTTTTTTGATGTAAAAGACTCTAGAAGAGTCTATTTTTGTAACTCTAGTTAAGAGTTGATGTAGTCAAACTTAACCACTAGTAGGCTATCGGGCTGTGTTATAACCAGGCCACTAGGAGGAAGAGGCATTCCATTATTTTGAGAGAATTTTGTTCCATAGTTGAACGAAGATAGCCAGGAGAGATAGGAGCTACAAAACACAGAGAGGATTTGTACATTGTAGCATCCCACATGCCACATACATTACTTCTTTGTATCTGCAACCATATTTCCAGACAGAGAAAGAGAGCAAAGCAATCTCACCTTCCAACTGGGTTTTCTCCCAAAAGGGTTTCCCAGAGAACATAGCTTATGTATTATGTGTGTGTGAGCTTATTTTTTCATCCTTTAATTTTTTTCTTGATTTAATTTTACATGCATGCACTAATTACAATTAATTTTACAGATCTTGAAATTAAAAAAAACTGTATTAGTGTAGAATCTCAGATTTTTAATATAATATTATCGGATTTGTTGTGATGAACTGTCCAGTGGAATATCCATGACAATTTATGGATCATCTGATAAGATCAGGTTTTCCCTTGCTGGGGTGCATTGATTTTGTTGAAAATGCAACAAGATGATGGAGCTTAGTGAAAAGAAGTCGTCTTCACTAAGTGGGCCCGCTGGGCAGTTTTGGTGCAAAGTCTATTTTTAGACTATGTCTATTTTTAGACATATGGATCATGGTCTATGAGTTGCAGGATGATGTTTATGGATGATTGGTCATGTTGGGAAAAATAGATGGACTTCTATTTTTAGACAACAATGGAGGTACTGTCAGTCTAAATATAGAACAATCGAATATTATTAGCCCATAATAATATTTAGACTATAAACATTATCTTATTCTCTTGGAGCACTTCAATTTGAGCTATGGATGTGGCACATGCAACTGCCTGAAGGAATCACGTGGTTTCTTATGGGTTATTTGAGCTATTGCATGCAAGACTTTAGTTATAACTCAACTGGTTGAGTTTGGTGGAGTTGGATGTGGAGTTGATGGAGTTGTGTTTAATTTGACTTGGTTGAATTAGTTGTATTTAGTCTAACTGACAAATAGACTAAGTGATGAGTTGTGTGAATTAGTTATTAATTAATTCACTAATTATTAACTCATAAAGCAACTAAAGAATACATCATTTAACTCAGTGCATGCACAGTTCAGTGGAGACAGGTGTTAGAGGTAAGTGAAAGGGTGAGTTGTGACTATCAGTTGTGCATGAGATTTGCACATGTAGTGATTGAGATTGCCAATAAGGATTGCATGGTCATACGCAAGGGAAACACGAGTTTGGTTTAGCCATTCTCATATATTCTCATGCAGGATTGCGCAGTGGAGGCAGGCAAGCAGCGGAGGAGATTTGAACCTGTGATTGATTCAGATTTGAGCTAGTTTGTGTGTAACAGGTGGAGATAGTACTGAGTACTTGCGAGGAGTATTGTACTATGTATTGTTACATGTTCTCAATCAATATAATATACAAATAGTTGGGGTTTTTAGCTGTATTCTTTCCTTGGGTACATCCCGTGTTGATATCTGTGATTGATGTTTCTATGTGCGCATGTGATTGTTTCTGAATTCCGCAAAATTGATGATCAACGTAGAGGAGGTTATGTATTATGCATGTATTCTGCAAGTAATGTATAATCATGATAATCTCTGTGAATAAGTGTCATATTATTCAAAATTTCTACATGGTATCAGAGCTGTGTATATCATCAGATCTATTATTCAGGAAGTGTTTACATTTTATTTCTTCAGGCAGTGTCTGTAATTGGGCCAGGTAGCCTCTGGATTCATCCTTCTTTTGGAAGGTGAGATATCTGGTGAATGCCCGTACAGTCAATCTCTATACGAGAAATACTTTGTTCTCACGAATTTTAGATCGGAAGCGGTTGAGTTTTGAGCTGGTGGAATTCGAATTTGCAGCAGTGTTTTCTTGGTGTCAAAGTTGAGATGTCTTTCAACGGATTGCGATTGGAGTATGCTCTTGAGGGTAGCTCGAATTATATTGCATGGAAAGACAGGATGGAGGCCATTTTAGATGACACTGGGTTGAAGGAGTTCATAGATGTGGATGTCCCAAAGCCTACTAATGCTGCCCACGTTGAGGCTTGGCACAAGAAGACAACAAAGTGTCGAAGGATTCTGTTGGAGGGTGTGAAGGATCACATTGTGTCCAGCCTGCATGGAAAGGCTTCTCCATACTTGATGTGGAAAGCGTTGACAGATATATTCCAAAGCAAGAGCGACCATAGGAAGTTGGCGCTCAAGAATAGACTCAGAAACATAAAGTGTGAGAAAGGCGACAGTATACCCAAGTATCTCACGAAGTTCACCCAATGCCGAGATGAGCTGGGAAGTGTGGGGGTGACTGTCAATGATGAGGACTTGGTGAGCTTGGCTCTACTTGGTCTTCTGAAGAATTTGAATTCCTATCAGGACTCTGTCAACGGTCGGGAGAAATTGCCAGGATGGGAGAGACTTTGGTCGGATCTTGTGCAAGAGGAGATCAGGCGGAATACCAGGGACGGATCTTCATCAAAGGCATCTTATGAAGAAAATTGCGCTTTGGCTACCAAAGCAAAGAAGGGGAAGGAGAAGGTTTCTCTTTCGGAATTCAGTTCTTCCAATGATGGGAAGAAGGTTGACAAATCGAAAGTGCGATGCTTTCGTTGTCATGAGGTGGGAAATTATGCTGCAAATTGTCCACGGAGGAAATCCAAGAAGGGATCCAGGGAAGGATCTGAAGGTGAGGCACTTGCTTCACAGTTCGAGTTGGATTTCACACTCTTCGCATGCATGGTTTCATCCATGGTGGGAAGTGGTTGGTTTCTTGACAGTGGAGCTTCTTTCCACATGATCGGTGACAAGAGCTTCTTCAATAATTTGGAGGAGAAAGATCTCCAGATACTCACAACGATGGGTAATGATGAGAAGTATAGTGTCTTAGGTGTAGGCACAGTTATTTTTGATAGGGAGCATGGAGCTCGCATTACCTTGACCGATGTCAAGTATGTACCAGGACTGAAGAGAAATTTGGTGTCGATCGCGATGCTGGAAGACAAAGGATATGATGTAGTCGTCAGTTTGGGAAAGGTTTTCCTTAGACACATCATCACTAGACAGGTGAAGCAGATTGGTTCACGGGTCAAGAACCTGTATGCTCTTGAGGTTCAAGATGCATGAAAAGCCTTGAGCAGCAAGGCAATTGATGGAGACTTGGTGGTTGAGAGGGAGCGTATATTACCTCTCAACATGCAGAGTCAGAAGAATTCTCAGACGATTGTGGAGGAGCCACGATTGGTGCAGCAACTTCAGGAGGTTGTGGAGCAGCCACAACAAGGGAAGCTGAGAGGAGATCGAGTAGAGACATCTACTCATGCAGAGACCTCCAGTAGGGGGAAACTTTGAGCCAGGTGGGCTGAGGGATCACATGCAGCCATACCTCTAGGCAGGAGGTGGGGTGATATAGAGTGATCTTCCCAAGGAGGAGGGGAAGGATCCTTGAGGTACCCAACCTCTTGGATGAGACCTTGCTATGGGAACCCCGATGTGGATGGAGTGGCAGAGAGAGCGACAGTGTAGGGAATTCCAGGACAAGGCATAGCTAGCAAGTTGCAACAATGCGAGAGGCACAAGTGTTTTGCATAGTGCTAGGTGGCACAGAGAGGTGTGCAATGGTGCGAGATGCATGGAGATGTTGCAGTAGCGCAGATGTCAGAGAGGGAGCACTTGTCAGCAGCGGGGAGAGCTTCAGCATCAGAGTATGTTCCTAGCCCAATAGAGTGGTCAGTTGGGAGTGTTTTTTGTTCCGAGTGTGTTGGAGCAAGTGGACAGGGCAAATGTGTTGCATGCAGAACATTCCAGAGTTGCAGGATAAGGGGTTGCAGATAATCCATATCTTGTTGAAAATGCAACAAGATAATGGAGCTTAGTGAAAAGAAGTTGCCTTCACTGAGTGGGCCCGCTGGGTAGTTTTGGTGCAAAGTCTATTTTTAGACATATGGATCATGGTCTATGAGTTGCAGGATGCTATTTATGGATGATTGGTCATGTTGCAAAAATAGATGGACTTCTATTTTTAGACAACAATGGAGGTACTGTCAGTCTAAATATAGAACAGTCGAATATTATTATCGCTTAATAATATTTGGACTATAAACATTATCTTATTCTCTTGGAGCACTTCAGTTTGAGCTACGGATGTGGCACATGCAACTGCCTGAAGGAATCACGTGGTTTCTTATGGGTTACTTGAGCTATTGCATGCAGGACTTCAGTTAGAACTCAACTGGTTGAGTTTGGTGGAGTTGGATGTGGAGTTGATGGAGTTGTGTTCAATTTGACTTGGTTGAACTAGTTGTATTTAGTCTAAATGACAAATAGACTAAGTGATGCGTTGTGTGAATTAGTTATTAATTAATTCACTAATTATTAACTCATAAAGCAACTAAAGAATACATCAGTTAAATTAGTGCATGCATAGTTCAGTGGAGACAGGTGTTAGAGGTAAGTGAAAGGGTGAGTTGTGACTATCAGTTGTGCATGAGATTTGCACATGTAGTGATTGAGATTGCCAGTGAGGATTGCGTGGTCATACACAAGGAAAATACGAGTTTGGTTCAATGATTCTCATCTATTCTCATGCAGTATTTCGCAATGGAGGCAGGCAAGCAGCGGAGGAGGTTTGAACCTGTGATTGATTCATATCTGAGCTAG